>JAQQAC010023241.1:2850448-3352749 GCA_029783875.1 Phataginus tricuspis
GGGAGATTTTTGGAAATTCTGGGCAAGCACTGTCAAAGACTGATGGAGCTCTTTTCTTAAATAGTTTATTTAAGACTCCAGGCATCAGCAAACATGCTCTGGAACCTGTATAGTAGTAAGTATGGCATGGAGATAGGAAGAGGGCATTTCTCCCTACATAAAACCCGTAAGTGGTCCAGCACCCAAGATCATATTCTTGGCCTCGCTTCATTGGAACCACATGCAAGGCCTGTGATAAGAAACGGTCAAGTGCATTCAAGGGCAGCAGGCAGTGAGGAGGGACAACTTGCCTGCCTTGTAGTGGCTGTAGGAAACAGTCTAGCTTCCAGGAGCATAGGAAAGGTAACTCTGACATCATGGAAACAGTTAACTAAGAGTCACTTTGAAAATGATCTTGAGTTACCTGAACAGGTGAAAGTTTACAGTCATTGCAATTTTTCCATAAATATGCCTGACTCAGGAGACCAGGCAACACTTAGAAGACATGCCTTCATGCATACATATGTGATTAGTTACAGTCAAACACATAAAAATGCATGCATACCTATAGGAATATACCCATTTTTTTACGTCTGGATTCATTGATTAAGTTTGTTTTGGATGGTTATTTTTATGTCCATCTTTGTACCAGAATTCTAGGGAATATGGAAAGTTGAAATTGGCTTCTGGTTCAGTATGGCAAACAGACCACAGATGTTTGTCTCCCTTGTCTACCAAGGCCCTGCTAAAATGAAATGAGCAAAAAATTTCAGAGTTATTATTCTCAAAGAGGAAGAAGAATGGGAGAAATGACAAAAGCAGATGAAAGAGCTGGACTTAGTTTTGGAATTTGGAAGGAGGATGGGTGTTCGGAGATGGAAGAAGTCACACATCAGTCCTTTCAGAGGGAAGTCCCATGGGGGGTGAGGAGGTGGGTCCCCCAGAATAGTCATTAACTGGAGGTGCCATGGGGGGGACAAGAGCTTGGAACGAGGAACTTGGGTTAGCAGGGAGCCTGTGCCCCCCCCCCGCCGGCCCCCTACCCTAAGGAGTCCTCCTCCTTCCCTGCAAGGGACGGGAGCCTGTAGTGTAGGAAAGTGACCTGGAGGCATCTGGAGCTGGCTGGGTGGGGGGCGAGGGAGGCTTTTTCTTATGAAAATCTTCTTGGCAACCTATTTTCATTTTATGGCTACAATACCTTTCTTCCTTCATTAGTTACGTATGGGAGACCATAGTTCTGCTTTCAACACTTCATGTCAGTTTTCAGAAATGTATTGTTCTAGCTAAGGATTTTGGATTTTTCTAAAGATAAGGGATTTGAAGTCCCTTCTCCCTGGAAAATAGCTCATTATGGCCCCAGAGCATTCAGAAACAACATTATAAGCATTGTGTGTGTTATTGAGGTAAACAGTGGTAAGACCATTCTGGGAATGAAGACAGGCTTCAGTGGCATATGCGGACGCCCACAGGGAGTGGAGTGGTGACAGGAGCCTGGAGAAGAACGAGGTTGTCTTGCCAATGGGTTTCAGCCCCGGGCAAGTTCACTATAGATTCACTGTGACCAAAGAAATTTACAGCAAAGGGTTCTTGGGGTGAAAAGATTATACCCAACTTTATTTCCAGGTGGCAGGTCAGTTACTAAAATTTCATTCACTCAGAGCGAGTCTGTATGCAGCAACCCGGTCTCTGCCTCTGGGCCCCTCTGCACAGTCGTCCCGCACAGCATCCTCTGCACCTCTGTCCTTGGTGCTGACACCACTCCAGCCTCTGCTCTGCTCTCCTGCAGCCTTGCAGCCCCACCACCGTTTCCCACCCAGAGCACTGGGCGGAGCTCTTTATATTAACACAATAATGGCTTATTGCCTAAAGGTGTGGAAGCAGTAGCATAGCAACAGCCAGTTACATCCTCAGGTGGTTTAAGTTCAGTGAGGATCCTGGCAGTAGGAACCCCACTTTCCCCACAGAGGTGTTCCTTGGATGGGATTCAAATGGTTTGTGTCCAGAGGGCAAATGTGACAGGGATAAACTTAATAAAGTTTAGGGCTCCTGAGGTCTGGGTTCTTTGATTAGTATGATGAGAACAAACACATTAGCCAATTTCATTTTCCTTACTGAGATCAACACAGCCATTGATCCAGGTAATGTGAGGCCTGAGTAAATATTATTTGAGACAGTAATGACCAAGAAACTCTCCTAATCTTTCTTACTTGTTCATAACTTCCCTGGATTACCCAGTCACTTATGCTGAAAATGACAGAAGGAAAGGGAAAAACAGGGAAAATATAGTCCCTTTTTCTTTCCATCCTAACTCATTTGTCAATAAGCCAGAAACAGACAGTGTTGGTAGAACGTGTGCTTACCAAGAAGTGAAATAAAAACAGCTGAATAAGTTTTGTGTACTGCTTCCACTATTCCAGTAAGAACAAAATACACATGCATATAATATGTACATACACGTATGTGCTCTGAAATACAAATTGTGTAATTTTGGTGATTCAGTATGTAAGTAAAATCCTTTGCATCTGCATTTAAAAATTGGTATTGCACAACATAAAGATGAACTATACGCTTCATGCTCATAACTTAAACTTAATTTAGAATGATATTAAATAGAAAATAAAAGAATGCCATGACACCTAGAAGGAGACTGGAAAGAAGGAAAAGGCTTAACATAATACTACCCCTAGGGGCACTTTTTCCTGTTTGTTTTTGAACAAAGGATTCCACAGTTTTATTTGGCCCTGGACCCCTTTTTGTAGACAGCCCTGCTTACCATGGATAGGTTCTGTTTATACAAAAGCTTGTGAGTAAGACCCTGCATTTTTCCTCTTCAAATGTTTAATCTACAAAAGTCAATAGGACAACAGAAATATTATGATCAAGCAGTGGATTGAAAGAAATTGCCTTTTCCTTTTGATCAAAGATAGTAGGAAAAATATGAAGACATGTTAGTATATAAGGCTAATATTTATTGGCTGACATGCTGATTTATTCTCTACCTCAGTTCTCCAACTCATACTGCATGGAGCATTAGAGCATAAGTCTCTAAATTTGAATTTAAGTATGTATTATTTCTTTCATTAAGATCCTTTTAACTAAATTATGATGCATATATATGATGCATAATTATCTAGAAATTAAAATGGCAGTTCCAAAAATAGTTAACGATGCAGACAGGAAATTAGGATATGATAGAAATTTCTAAGTATAATCTCATTCTACTGTAGCAGAAAAATGTGTGTGCATAAAAAATACTGGAGAAAAATATCAGGGTATTTTTAAGGACTGAGATTTTGGATGGTTTCTATTTTTCCCTCTGTAGCTTATTATTTTTCAAGATGCTTTTCAACAGTCATGTATTAATTTTATAATAAGAAAGTATTTCAGTAAAACATCTTATAGGTCATTGTGTTTGTGGCACTTAGCAAGCTGCCTAAAACACGGGGGGCATTCAGTGATTAGTTGATGAACTTGAATCACCTCTAATTCACAAGTGAGAAAGTTGAAGCGCATCAAAACTCCTGTATATACCTGCAAGCTAATGTCTTAATAGTGAGTCTTTATATAAATATGCAAATACTTGTCCCCATCATTGATTTTTTGGTGGAAAATTTTGCCTTGATTTACATCACACACACAAAAAAAGGATAAATCAGCTTTCCACTCTGAACCTTTAGAAAAACTCTCTTTCCACCATTACTTCCTTTCTTCATCCTCTTGTCAGAGGAGATCACCAGTCCCCACAACCTGCTGGAGTCATCCAGGTCCTTGTTCTAGCAACTAACCCCTTCTTTCCTGCATCTACTTCTCTGCCTAGCATCTTTGCAAAATGATCCATTTTTCTGAACCACTCCAATAAGTCACTCCTTCCTAGCAGGGGAAACTTGGAGAAAGCATAGTCCATATTTGCTGTCTCTACTTGCTCACCTCAGTTTTCACTTCTGTACTCACTGCAATGCGACCTATGTTCCAAACGTCCATGGAAATAATTCTTACTAGAGAAGCCATGAGTACCCAAACTGAGATGCTTTGAATCATCCTGCCTGCTGCTGTCCTGCTTCTAGCACTTGCTAAATCTATGGTCATCCCTGAATTTCTCTTTCAGATAGTTGTTCTCTGGCCAGCTCCTGTCTGTTCCTTCTCAGTCTCCTTTACCAGCTGCCTTTTTCTATCCGCAAGCTTCATGAAATCCAGACCTCTTTGCATTAACCCCTTGCTCGGAAAGCACACATAAGGCAAAAACAGTTATGGCTAGAGAACATATTTCTGATGTACTCTTGTTTATCTCTAAGAAAAAAAACAGCAAAACAGTTGGAACAAGGATTCGAAGCTGGAGAGATTTGGGTTCCAGTCCCAACTCTGCCACTTGCTAAATGCATGACTAAATAAGTTGCTTCTTTTGAGCCCATTTCCTCATCTATAAATGGAGGTGATAATAATGGCACTTTCCTAGTAGCATTGCTTTGAAGATAATGCATTTGCAAAGGTATGTGGCACAAACTAAATATGCAATAAAGATATCAATGAATATTATCATAAGCAGAAAGTGGGTATCATTTCGCAGATGTTTATCTTCATTCAACAAATATTTATTGAACACCAACTATATGTGAGGAACAAAGAAAGGTTTTCTAAATTAAAGAGACCATGTAGGACATGGAAACTGACACTGTCACAAGTCCATGCAGTCATGTGTCTTGGGTGCCCAGGCCAGAGTGGTGACTGCAGGGGAGAGTCCGTTTATTCCCAAGGGTGTCAGGAAAGGGTGTCCCCTTGAGGAGGTGTGCGGCTTCTAATGCAAGGACAGGGCAGTAATTAATTTATAAAGTGCCTTCCCTTTGTTCTATACATCATTGTTTAAAGATTAAGTTGAGAGCTAAGATGAAGCTTTAAACAGTAAAATTAACTTGAAAGCAAATTCACTGAGTTGTCACGAAATCACCTGGGGGTCCATACAAGTTATCAATGCATGAACTAGTTTTTGCAAACATGCATTTCAGTCAATTTATATTTTGGCCAATTTACCTTACACCAAAGACAAAATTAAAATTCAGGAACATATTGCCAGAGGCTCACCAAGAAGCATCTGAAAACAAAACAATGTCAAAATGAAGAAAAAAAAACAATCCATGGTGACTCGCCCCCAAATCAGCAATAAGCCACTAGAAGATTCCAAAACACAGAAAAAAGCTGCTACCAGCACAAATTATTTGAGGAAAACAGCACAAAATTTAGCAAGGAATGAAAAACAAATGTTTGAAAATATTTACCTTTACCAATTAATTTGATATTTTTACCAATCATTTTGGCCAGTTTGGTTATTATTTCTTTCTTTAGACTAAATTCTGTTCTCTGTCCATTGCATATTGAGCAGAAAGGGAACAAATTAGCAGAAGTAGGGTGGAGAGATAGAAGGGGGGATAGAGACTGAGGAGGAGGGATGAGAAGAGAGGAGAAGAGAAGAAAGCAAATGAAAGATGTATACAATTTGGAAAGTGAAGCAAAACTCATGAGAAATCCCCCCTGCCCCCCAACACACAATTTTATAACAGAGGCCAGGTCTCACATGGTTGGCAGGCAGATTTCTCTTTCCACCGGCATGTAGGAGAGACAACTGTCCTGCCTGCTGGCAGCTGTCCCTGGCACCTCTTACATAGACTCCTCGGGCACCTCCTGTCCTCATGCCGCGTGGACAGGTGGTCCAGGGCAGCTGCTGAGCCCCAGGTATCGGGCCACAGAACTGAACCGCGAGCAGCTCACTGCTGACCCAAGAGAGCCAAAGGACTTACGCTCCAGATCGTCTTCTTTCTCCACTTTACACACAGCAATTCTTGCTGTAAAAGTAAAAGTATGCCAACAGGGGAAAAGGCTCAGGCTCACGTTTCCATTTCCTGCCCTTTACAAGTGGATTATAACCTGTCTGTGGAGCCTGTGGAATATTGCGGCCGTGGCTGTGTGGCGCCTTCTTATTGCTGCATACTCGGCCGTGAGGACCAGCGTAGTCACTCGTTTACCCAGCACTGCTCTGCGCCTGCCGGATGCTGGAGCAAGAGGAACAAACTGCCCTGGAGCAGAAGGCTTGGGGCCCAAAGGGGAGTGCGGGAGCCGGGTGAGCTGCTGTCCTTTGGAGCAGGGGGCCTGTTGTGGGGCTGGGAGAGCACGAGGGCCCAGGGACACATTTAAAACACGTGAAGGAGGACAGTGAGCAGAACTTACGGCCACTCACTGGCCACAAGCTCAACAGGTCCTTCAGACACTTAGAGTACCTGGCATGGACTGTTAGGGAGCAAACCACCCCGATTTAGTGGCTTCAAACAACAATCCTGGGTTTGCTCCTGATTTGATCTGGGCTCATTTGTACATGTGGGGCCTCAGCAAGAGTGGGCTTCTCTCTGCACGTAGCTTCTTGTCCTCCGGAAGGCTGGCCCGGACTTGTCAGAGGGTAACAGCATTGCAAGAGCAGGCGGAGCGAGGCGCCCAGGCGAGGCGCGGCCGTGTTCTCCATCCCAGTGAGATGCCAACGACTCCCTGAGCTCATGGCAGGAATGGCAGAGAATCTGTGACCAGTTCTGAACCACCACCACGAGGAAGCCACTTTCACCCCACGGCGCAGCCTCCTTCCCTCAGAAGGCAGCCCTTCCCTTCAAGAAGGAAAGGAAGGGGACCCCAGCAGATGTGACCTGGGCTGCTGACCAGCCAGGGCAGGCTCAGCCCCGACCTCAGCTCCGTCAGCACCCTGGCAGGCAGGCACCCTGGGGGGAGGCTCCCCTGTGCTTCCAGGACCCACAGGCTCCAGATGCTGCCCTTCCCTCAGGCGCTTTGGTTTGCCGCGACCCTTTGGAGCCCCAGGTGCCTGAATCCTTGATGGTGGAGCCCAACTCAAGCCTCCCCCAGGCCTCGCAATGCCTGGTCTGCAGCCAGCAGTGGCCCCAAGGCCCTTCCCAGGCGCTGGCCAAGAGAACCAGACCCTCGCTGCTGTCCTTCCAGCAGACCAAGCCCTGACCAGATCCGTTTGCTGGCGGCGACTCACTCTTGCTCCTGGTGACGCGCTTGCTCTAGTATTCAAACCAGTCTCCCTACCATACTCCCCCTCTCCTCTCGCATCTGCTGGGACCTCCAACTCTCTGCCCCACTTTTACACACACCTCTTCTCTGTGGGTTCCTGTCCTAGTCACAGTGTTCATCATAGTTGAAGGGGGAGGCTCTGGCTGAGCTGATACAGATGCTATAAAGAGAGCCCATATTAAAACACCCAAAATAAAGGATGAGCCATTTCCTAGGGATCCATTAAGATTTTATTGGGGTGAAAGGGTTATACCCAACTTTATTTCCACGATGACAGGTCAATCCCTAAAATTCCATTCACTCAGAGCGAGTCTGCATGCAGTAAGCCAGATTTTATTTTTGTTGTTACTGATTTTTTTTTTAGAAAGTCATGCAACCCTTTTTCTGGTAAGGATGAAGTTTAAAGAGACATAGGGAAATTTTGAAAATTTTATATGTTGAAAAGAGAAGACAAAAAAAGTATGATGAGTTTGAAACAAAGATTTAGAGTCAAGGAATATGGAGGGAATTTTCCTTTCCATTTTTCGGCAACATAGGAGATAAACTTTAATTCAAGTGCATTTTGCAGTTAATGGAAATAGTCTTTCGTGTACTTAGCTAAGCCATTTCAAATCATTTAGGTCACAATATTTTTTAAACTCTGCCTTTGAATAGCCAGGTGAAGTGCAGTAATTGTAACTAACGTTTATCGCTCCTGAGTCTGGATCTGGACTGAGCATCACCCCGCAATTGTAGACAGGATGCAGGGGTGCCCAAGGGCCTGCATGGAGCATCGGGCCCGGCAGGCAGGTTTGTCACTTCAGGTGCCTACGCCTAATTGTAGAATTTGTGGACCTTTTCTTGTGCAGTCTTGTAGAAGCCACAACAGGAGAACTAATCGCGATCTTCTCCTTTGGACAAATACCATCATCTCAAAATAGCCTATGTGCCAGCAAACTCATTAATTAAATTGAATTAAACTGGGTAAATAGATAAAACTGGGACGCATTTCAGTGAGAACATGGAGATCCCTTTGGTTGAATAAGATTCATGGGCCTTTTTGTTTCTTCTTGATGAGGATTATTTTATTGCTAGATTTCTCCCCTACTTCCTTCCCTTCACTTATTTGCTTCCTTTTTTTCTTCGGGGCTTCAAAGAGAACCAGCTGCCTGAAGACTGAGGCCTAGACATGACTCCACGCGGTGCTCCTGGACTCTCTCTACATGAAGGTAAAATATAAGCCGCTGCTCTTTCTCGCCCACACTCTTGAGCAGCAAGGAGGGGCCGAATTGTACGTGGGTCTCAGCCACAGACGGAGCAAGTGAGGCATCAATCACCATATGAGCGGGTTTGCCCCAGACAAGGTGTGAGCTGGAAAAATCAGGAACAGGATTCAGTCAGATATTTGGAAGAACGTATGCAAAAGATGATTATAAAAACAAATTCTCCTTTTTCCACCAACAGCTATATCCCTTTGGAGCCAGCCACCTGGGTTCATATTCTCTTTGGATCCTGTGGATAAAATGAGAGTTCCTGTGGCCAAGATTCTCACCTGGCCCTGGTTGACTGGCTCACTGCACACGTGTGGGCAATACATGGCTATTGACTCTGTATAAGGAGCTCCGCTCAGTGCTCTGGGCGGCACGGTGGCACGGCTGCAGGAGAGCAGAGGCTGGAGTAGTGGCAGCACTGAGGACATAGGCCCAGAGGACGGCTGTGCGGGATGACTGTGCAGGCAGAGAGGGGCCCAGAGGACGGCTGTGCGGGACGACTGTGCAGGCAGAGGGGCCCAGAGGACGGCTGTGCGGGACGACTGTGCGGGCAGAGAGGGGCCCAGAGGATGGCTGTGCGGGACGACTGTGCAGGCAGAGAGGGGCCCAGACGCAGAGACCGGCTTGCTGCGTGCAGACTTGCTCTGAGTGGATGGGATTTTAGTGATTGACCTGCCACTGTGGAAATAAAGTTGGGTATAACCCTTTCACCCCAGGAACATTTTGCTCTCATTTTTTTTGGATCCATAGCGAACTTGCCCGAGGCTGAAACCCACTGGCAAGACAGATCCCAAAGGAGCAGGATGTAATTCACTGATCGCACTCCACACGATCCCATCTCCTGCATGGGGTACTTCTCAGTGGCACGCTGGGCCCACTGGCCAGGTCTTGGCCTTCCCCAGCAGGAGACGGTCAAGCTGGCTCAGTGGATGCCAGGAAATCTTGGCTTCATGAGCACCCACTGCTCTGATTACCCACCTCATCACCACCTCCTCCTGAGTAAGCTTCTCACTGCAGCCCCTCAATAGTTGGAAAATTCACTGGTCCTAAAAATATGAGTCTTCTGGTACCATAATAATCATATCTCAAATGAGTTAATAAACTGGATTTCAGCTTTTTAATATCAGTCTTTTGAGCTTAGTTCATATGTGTCTGCTTCTAAGAGACAAATAGCAAAATTAAATTTCCAAGCCAGGGCCTGGCAAAGTTGCCAAGGTATGGGGGGCCACCATGTGGCGTCTCTGGGCAAATACCAGGCAGGCTTTCCTCTGCGGACAAGGCTTCAACAAGGACAGTGCAGGAAGGCAAGTCAATATTTCTGCCTGCTCTGCTTCCTATTGGCATGTGTGTGCGTTTCCACCCACAGTGCAAATTCCTGAGAGGCAGCAACCATTCCTGATGACCTTGTAAATCTTGCACGTATGGAACGGGAGCTTCATTGCTCACGGAAGGGGAAGCAGTTTTATATTTCTAGTTGCCCTAACCAACAAATAAAATGTCCATATGCCCAAATAAACACAGATAACCACAAACCGGAGCTTTGGCCTGTCGATCACACCAGCATTTACGGCGTGCTGCCTGTGTGCACAGCTCTGAGTTATGTACCATTAAGTGGCAGGAAACGGAAAGTGAGGAGATGGGACACTGATTACAGGCTCTGTGGGAGCTGAGCTTTATAAGGTGGTACCTGGGCTGGAGCATCCAGACAGAAGCTTTCCATGGCCAAGTGTAATATGGGAAGAAGATACTCATGGCTTTTTTTCTGCCTTCAGTTTGGGGGAACTCCACCCGTGGTTGTATTTTTGGCTTAAAAAGTTGAGTAATTCACATTTACTAGGAACATGTTAAGTAATAGGAAATGTCTAAATATAATCAATGTGCTCACCTGTCTCTCATGAATATCCTTCTACCTCAGGACACAGAGACCTGCTCATTCTTTTTTACAGCTGCATAGCATTCTAGGGGCATCCTTGGTTGTAAGGGAGAGTGGAATCTCCTGTCCGGAGCTCTGGCCCTCTGTGGATAAAATGAGAGGTCCTGTGGCCAGGAGTCTCACCTGGTCCTGGTTGATTACCTCGCTGCACACCTGTGGGCAATATATGGCTGTTGACTCTATATAAAGAGCTCTGCCCAGTACTCTGGGCGTGACATGGTGGCACGGCTGCAAGGCTGCAGGAGAGCAGAGCAGAGGCTGGAGTGGTGGCAGCCCCGAGGACAGAGGCCCAGGAGATGGCTGTGCGGGATGACTGCAGAGAGGCCCAGAGGACGGCTATGCGGGACGACTGTGCAGAGGGGCCCAGACGACGGCTGTGCAGACAGAGGGACCCAGAGGCAGAGACCGGCTTGCTGCATACAGACTCGCTCTGAGTGAACAGGATTTTAGTGACTGACCTGCCACCGTGGCAATAAAGTTGGGTATAACCCTTTCACCCCAAGAACATTTTGCTGTCAATTTCTTTGGTCACATTGAATCTGTAGTGAACTTGCCTGGGGCTGAAACCCATTGGCAAGACACCCTCCTTCCTCTACCACGGATCATGCTGCCCCCATGTAGGAATATTACAGGGTTGGAAGCCCACATGAACTGATGGGCTTCTGTCTTTGGCTCAAGGTTTTGGGGTGGCAGGCGGCCCTGGTCAGCAGACTGCTTCCAGCTAATGCGAGTAATTGCTTGCCCTCATGACCACTGAGTTCATGATTTGGGGCTCTTATTCGTCCATTTTACTTTGCATTTCCACCTGTTTTTGGGTTTTTTTTCTTAGTTTCTTAGCCCTGTAAGTGCTTCCTAAATTCGGAGGCCCAGTGGCCACTGCTGGAGAGTTTTGTCTTTGACTCCATTGTCTTATTTGGGGGGAGGTTGGCTCAGCCTCTGCCTAAAACTAATTTTGAAATCTTTCCCAGGGTGGGATCGAAGTAATTTAAACACAATGGGATACAAAAGATTTTTATCTTAATTCTTTTTCAGTAAATGCGTTATTAAATATTCAGCTTTTAGATGTTCAGACACAGATTGTCATAGCTTGGGCAGGTACAATGATAAGCAATTTTCAAATGGTAATTATAATTATGTTTCCTTTTCATTGAAACCTTTATAAGCAAATTCTGTGAGATTAGATGAACTTTAGATAGACTTTTCCAGCCAGTCTTTTTTCTATGTAAAAACGTCCTATTTCTCAGCTTGTGCCACAGCTACAGTGAGATAATTATCTTCAAGCAGTAAGGTTAATGGACATCTCAGAATCTGTTCATTTATTCTAAGAAGATTTCAGCTGCTCATACTGAATTCTGGGGGAAACTATAACAAAGGGATATCGTTTATAAATGAAAGTTCAGACTTCTTTCCACGTGATTAAGTCTTTACTGCCATTCTTCCCATCCACGCCCAGACTTTAAACTCATCTTGCAGCCTGGAGGCAAACGGCAGTTGGGAGAAGGCTGTCATTTCTCATTATCTTTGATGTGGGGCCAAAAGCAAGGCGCAGATGTGTTGCTGGGGACTCGGCCTCACCTATGGCAGGTGCCCAGAGAACTGGCTGGGCACTGGGAGAAGCAGGTGAGTTGAAGGCCACCAACAGGAGTGATGAAGGCCACCAGGTCCCCACTGGTGCCATATAACAGGCCCCGTCCTTGCAGACTGAGGGAGCCCCTTTCCATCCGCCCTGACTTACTGGGGAAAAGAACAGTGTTGTGATAAACTGTCCAGATACAGTATTTGCTCCTCTTTCCTTTAGAGGAGCTTTTGGCGGCCAAAGGCATGAGGAAGATGTCAGACCTGGGTCAGACTATGTGCCGTGACTCCTGATTTGCCACTTAACATCGATGTGATTTGGGGCAAAATAGTTGAAAACTCTGATGCAATTCTTCATTCTTAAAATGATTCAGGTGTGTGTCGTTTTGAAGGATCAAGAGAGATCATGAAAATGAAAAGTAGTTTAAAAAGTTTAAAAACATTTTGTAAAGGTCAGCTTTGTATAACTGTTGCCAGTGCAAACCTCCTTTGCCAACCAAAGATTCAAAGGCTACTGACAACCAAGTAGTAGTTTTGCCTTTAAGCCGGGATCCTTCTGGCTGGAAGGCAGATTCCAAAGGAAAGCTAGTTTCCTCCCAGAAACAGGGGCTAGAATATTAAGTTTATGGAATTTGTCGTGTAACTTGGAGACCAGTACCATCCAGGCAGCACTCATCTCAGCACGGCACCTGTCTCAAGGCTGCTTCTGGGTATTTTAGTCTCAAATGTGTAGGCGTCAGGGTGAGAGACAGGGAGAGTCACCTTGGAAACAAGTCTATAGCTGCACCTGGAATATTTACTTAAAACATTCATGCAACTACGAAGCAAAACTGAAGGAACAAAATAGCAGCAGACTCAGGGACTCCAAGAGGGACTAGAGATTACCAAGGGGAGGGGCGGGAGAGGGCGCGTGGGGAGGGAGGGAGAAGGGCATTGAGGGGCATTATTATGCTTAGTACACATGGTGTGGGGGGATCACGGGGAAGATAGTGTAACACAGAGAAGACAAGTAGTGACTCTGTGGCATCCCACTACACTGATGGGTGGTGACTGTGGTGGGGTGTGGGGGGACTTGACAATATGGGTGAATGTAGTAACCACGATGCTGCTCATGTGAAACCTTCGTAAGATTGTATATCAATGATACCTTAATAATAAAAAAAAACAGAAAGAAAATTAAAAAAATAAAACCTGCTTAAAAAAATTCATGCATACACACATACACACACCCCAAAATAAACATCCAGAGGAATACATACAGCACAGAGAAAGAAATGAACGAAAAGCAGTGCCTCAAGAATTTGAAGAACCAGCTCTTTACATCCACTTTTTTCCTTGGGAGTTTTCTATTTTTTTTCTCTCTCTCACCAATTTTATTTTTGGTGGAGAGTCACTGCTTTGCCTCAGCGGGTAGGGGGCTGCCAGTCCCAGATTTGGGGCTTCAAGTGACTCGTTGTTTAACAGAGGGAAGGCAGAGCCTGAGCAAAGGAGGCAAAACATGGGAAAACAAGCGCAATTTAAATGGCTGAAACCCTGTGTCTCATGCCCCCAAGTTCAGATGTTTGTTTAAGGAAACCCAAGCTTCAGTAAGAAACATGGAGTCTCCTGAGACCGCTAGAACAGAACAAGACCTTGGCTCCGCCCCCCTTCCTCCCAAAGCATCAGGTGAGGGAGCCCTGGGTGGGGAAAGGTACACCAACACTCCAAGAAGATTCTAGAAAGGAGACAAAGAGCGAACTGGAGCTGAGAAGTTAGGTGTGACAGCTAAATGTACTGAACACCATGCTACTATATTTACAACTTAAGGTGATGATAATGAACAGGCAGTTCATATTCAAGCCAACATGATTTAACCTATTTCCAGTTCCTGTGTGATATTTGTGGAAAGGATCATTTATTTGAAGGATTAAATCTATTCTATCTCTGAAATCCTCACTAAAGCTTAAAATATTAGGAGGACGGAGAGTACAATATCCAAAACTGGATAAAATGTTAATTAAAAATTCTTACCTGCAGTAACTGCACAAAAGGAATGGCTGGTATTGAAAATATGGAAAAATTATTCATTTACTTATTCAACAGATATTTCCCAAGCAAGCCCCAGATATTTAAAGATGCTTATAAATGACTTGGGGGTGATGGACAGTTACAGCAGAGTTTGCTGGGTATTTTGACACTGGTGGGGTGGAGTGGGAGGGTGGGCATGGAGGAGCTCTGGGCAGGAGGATGTCATCCCTGTGCTAAGGCAGTCTACTCAAAGAGCCAGTCTGTCACCAAAAAAGGAGCTTGTGTCAGAAGGTACATTGACGCACTGCTTCCTTTATTAAGGAAATCTTGCTAAAAACAAACGAACGGAACTAAATAGTGCGCTGAGTGACTCAGTCAGTTTATTTTCTGACACGGGGTCCTTATCTTGTCCCACTTCGGTACCAGCCTGTCCTAGACCAGCAGCTGGCTGTGACCCATATCGAGCTCTGTACTAAAGGACGATTGAGAGTTATTCAGGGGAAGAGGTAGGGGTGGTGTCCCAAACAGACAGACAGCCTTGGCACAGGCAAAAAGGCAAGAGGGGCCTTCCATGGCATGAATAGTCCAGTGGGATATAGAGGGTAAGAGGCTGGAAAGTTCAACAGGGACCAGCTTATATTAAGATCCTTGCCTCGACGGCCAACTCACACCAGCCTCCTGGGCAACCTCTTCCCGAAGCAAACACTCCACAGACCTCTGAGAGAAAAGGTTTCTTCCTCAGCCTCTGAAGCCCAAAGACCCCATTCCTTCTGGGGAAACCTGGCGTTTAAGAGAAACAAGAGAAAAGGAGCCCAGCAGGGACATCTATGGGCAGCCCCAGGCTTTGGTCTTTGAAAACCTCGGGTCCTCTCTGCTGCTGAGTGGTATGAGCAGTACGAATGTTTTAGCTGCTCTACAGAGAAAGGGGAGTGTGGGTAAAACTGCAATATTTCCAGCATATCTCGCCTGGCTTTGGTGCATTTGCATATCCTCAGGGGTGGAGAGAAGTTCATCTCCACGTCAATGGGTAATTAATTACCTGGGCAACCGAGGGCGTGTCTGAATCTGAGAGGTTAAGGGGAGGGGCTGGCTTGGCTGCTTCTGTGAGCAGGGGAGGGAGGCGGTGCTGGACTGCAGTTTGTAATAAAGGGGTTTTAATCTTTCTCTCTCCCTTTGACGGATTTCGGTTTTTAGAGGTATTTTGCCCCGGGATTTACTCTCTCCAGACTTACAGGGAGGGCGGGGGGCAGAGCCTGTGTCCACAGTTCTTACCTCAGACTGGACATCAACTGTGCGTGAGGAAGAGGGGTCCCAGGCAAGGCCACCACACGCCTCCCTCACTGTGGCCAGAAATGCCACATCTTTGAGGCCTTCCCTTTGAATAAAATCCGAATCTCCCTGGAAAAGAATAAAGCTAAGCTTGGTTTCATTTTAAATCCAAAGACTAAGTTAGATTCATTGAGGAGCAACTTTCCTCTGGAACAGAGATGTGCTGCACGTGTGTTTACAGCCTCCCTGAGACGAACACGGACAATTAGTGAGTAGAAACACATTAAAAACCCCTCATGCACTCTACATGGTGCCCTGAGTCAATCCCACAGCGGCTTAGATATCTGTTTCCTTTGGCCCTCTGTAGAATCTGATTCACGGAGTAGTTCTCCTGATGTACATATGGCTCATTTATGCCTTTCCAAGAATATTTAGTTTTCAGTGGGTTTCCCAGGAAATCTTTCCATTGTTCAGAGTTCTAAGAAATAGGACACCAAGTTACTTCCTGTTTTCCCCCCCTGCCTGGAAGCTGCACTCGGGAGGAAAAGGCTGAGCTTTGTGGCTTTCAGGGCTTACAG
This sequence comes from Phataginus tricuspis, assembly GCA_029783875.1. Taxonomy (NCBI): domain Eukaryota; kingdom Metazoa; phylum Chordata; class Mammalia; order Pholidota; family Manidae; genus Phataginus; species Phataginus tricuspis. Next base: position 2,866,105 of record JAQQAC010023241.1, read on the forward strand.
CTGATGAACAGGCTTCCATCTACCCTGGGATGTGTGCCCTTCCCCTTAGGCTATCATACCGTGATTTGAATGCAGCTGTCTTAGAAAAAAAATGTTAACCATAGCAAAATGAACTGAGATTAAAAGACAGCCTTATTTTCCAGTTAGTGGAGTATGTGGAAAATGCAAATCTGAATGCTGGAATGTCTTGAGGGGATGAAACCTTATCCCTTGTGGGTGAAGGAGGCTCCTGGGACCTCAGGGTTTACCCATTAAGTTCTACCATGGCGTCAAAGAGACCAGCCTGGACAGTCAAACCATGGAGCTGAGCTTTGCCTCCAGGTGGTACTGATGAATGGCAGAGTTTGGTGGAAGAGAAAGAGATGAGGAAAGTGTGGCGTCAGGAACCATCCGCGAATCACGGGCTGTGTGTTCTGCAATCTAACACAGGGAGTCAGAGTTTCCAAGGCCGCTCACTCTCCGGCAGAAAGGCGTAACCTTGACAAATTAATTAGTTCCTGCTGAATGGAGCTCAGCTTTACAGAATGCATGTTTCCCTAGAAACTTATGCATATGGAGTATTTGCAATGAAAAATGTTCAGCAATTTATCTTCCCCAAGTGCTGGGCACTGTGATCAATACTTCATATATAGTTTTTATTATTATACCCATTTTACAAGTTCGGAAATCAAAGCTTTGAAAATTTTAAATGTCCAAGATAAATGAGTAAGTGGTGGAGCTGCATTTCAGCCTCCACCCTTTCATTCCCAAAACCACACTGTTGAATCACTCTGCTCTGTCCCGAAGGACACGATTTCAGACATGTTTTCTCTGTCTTCAGGGTGGGCCGTCCACTGCCTGACCCTGTAAGGGGCGTTTCCCTTCCTACCCCTAAAGAGGCGCTCAGCTCTCCCACAGCTCTCCCACTGCAGACCTCTTGTGGGTCCTGAAAGCAAAGAACCCATTCCAGAGCCCCATCAGACACCCAGCAGGTCAGAATCTCCTGGAGCTGGGGCTTTAGTATCTCTAAATGGCAAATGCTCACCTTTGAGTTCATGCTAAAATCTGTAAGCACATGAGGAATTATAAAATTCAATATATGTTGACCACACAACTATCTTCTCCCCCATCTCCCCCACCAAAGAACATTTTTTTAAAATTTATAAATAATGGCTTTAACTCTTGATTTTTTTTATTAAGGTATGAATGAAGGTTTCACATGAAAAACAATGTGGTTACTACATTCACCCATGTTATTATGTCCCCCCTATGCCCCATTACAGTCACTGCCCATCAGTGTAGTAAGATGCCACAGAGTCACTTCTTGTCTTCTCTGGGCTGCACTGTCTTCCCCATGATCTCCCCACACCATGTATGACAATCATAATAGCCCTCAATGCCCTTCTCCCTCCCTCCCACCCACCTTCCCCCACCCCTCCCCTTTGGTAACCTCTAGTCCCTTCTCGGAGTTTGTGTAACTCTTGATTTTTAAACAAAATGTCTTCAGATGAGAATCATCTACATAGATGATAAGTGAAAGGTCTAATACTTCCCTCCTAATCTGTACACACTTTTATTGGAACACTTTGTACAATGGAAAAAGCTGCAGAGTAGGCGATGGATGACCTGAATTTCATTTCCTGCTCAGCTACCAACATGAGTTTGGACCCACAGCCAGCTGCTTGAATCTCATGAGGCCCTGTTTTCTCAGCTGTGTAATTTGAGAGATGGATTGGTTAATCTCTCAGGGTCTTTCCAGCTCTCCATTCTATCATCATAAACATCAATTACCAATAAGCATTTTAATGGTTTGATAAGCACATCTTATAACTCCAGGAGTGGGGAGTGGGGGGGAATCCTAAGGCAAAATACCTTTGAAACCAAAATCAGTCAAAGGGTGAAATAAAGTGGGAGAAACCCATTTATTGCTTATAAGCAGTTGTCCACTTCTGCTCACCTGTGTCTTTCATGACCTGGCTGCAAAAAGGGACCCCAGCCAACCTCTCCAGTCCAGGTATGCTCTTGCTCCCCAAATAATCACCTATTGATACTGAGATTGACTACTTCTCTCCACACCTTGGAAACACCTATTGATTCAGAGATGCACTAAGGCCAGGTGAAAGATTCTGGAAATATTACAGTTTTACCCACAAGACATATTTCCTGAGCACTTCTGATACAGGGACCGTAGGTGTAGTCAGAGTAGGGTGAGGGCCCCCGGCAAAGGCAAGGCAAGATAATTACAGTCAGAGCAGTGTGACTACATGCAAGGAAACCCCCTACCAAAACTCTGTGTTAAACATTAAGCTCTGGAGTCATTCTTCAGTAAGATCAGTTAATATTCCCCAGATTAGGAAAGTAGCCCATGTTTTTATTATGCTAATCATTTGTAATCATGTGTAAGATTCACTTTAGCATGCTAAAAGGCCCAGGCCTATGTGCTGTCTTTCCTCCTTCAGACCTGAGGAGGTGATTTTGCAAACTGGACAACTAATTTATCATGCAGTCCCAGCTGTAAAAAAACATAGTAAGAGGCAGGAAGGATTCCATCTTAAAGATAAGATTGCATTTTAACACCCAGGAAGTTAAGAAGTAAGATTCTTAACACTCTTTAGCAAACAGACAATAACTCGGCCCACCTTGGGGGCTGGGCAGGCAGCCTGTTTGATAGCTCCCAGACCAAGATGCCAGTATCTCAGGGAGAAATCAGAGCAGGAAGTTCCTTGTGTTAAGTTAATTCTACATATTCAGGCACCACTTAACAAGTCCACACCCCTAAGCCCTTTTTCTCACTTTCCCAAAAGTCCTCAACTGTCTATAAAACCCCTAGACAACATACAACTACGGGCTCTCTTGTCCCCTTCTGGTGCGAGCCGGGAGCTCTGCCTTCTCACTGTATCTCTCAATAAAAGCCTCTTCCTGGCTCGCCTACCTTGGGTGTTTGCTAAGTTCATTCTTTGGCTCCAAAAACAAGAATCCTGGCATCATTTCCAATATGCTGCCTGCTGAAGGTGTTAGAGATAGTAAATGAGAGAGACAAAACTATGACATTTTATAAATATCCATTTCTCCCACAAATATGTATTGAATACCTGCCATATCCCAAACATTCTGCTAGTTGTTGGAGATGCCAGAGTGACTGAACCTCTGCCCTCATTATGTTTATGGTTTAGCAGACTAAAACAATGAGTGGACAACATTTGTACCATAAAAGTGGTCTGGAAATATCAAGGACAGAAACAAACCTTTACCTTCATCTGCTCAAAGCATTAGTTCATCTAGATGCTTTTTAAAGCTACAAATGTGAAGCAATCTCTTTGCTTATTTACTCAAGTGCAGGATTCTGCCATCGATGTGGCTGCGTTTAGAATGTAAAATTAGGCAGATCATATCCACAGCATCTTCATCTGCACTGTTTCATTTTTTTCCCTCCTCTTCTGTTATATATGAAGTTTTTTGTTATCAATACAATCCGTCTCTTTTTTGAGAGAGAGCTCTCATACACTCATTGTTCAAGGCCCTTTCTTTGAGATATTGGATTTCAAAGAGCCTTGGGTCATCATAGCAAAGCACATTATGAATTACCCAGAGGCAGCAAGGTCAAGAAGAGACCATCATCCTTCTTGATTCAGCTCACCTTGAAACTACTGGAAAAGTGATTCTAGTTTACATTCTCTTCCAACTTTACAAGATTCTGGAAATGAACAGTTGAACCAGATGATTGATATACCTGGAAACTTTCCAAGTTCACACAGGCCTTAGCTTTACACAATCAATGGTAAAAAGAAATGTCCTCTTCCATTCTGAGAAAGTCATAGATTTGGAGCATTTCAATAAATCACAGAAGTCTCAGTATCTGAACCTACCTAACGAAAGAAAATATTTTAGGTTTGTTGTGCAAAATTCCAATAAGCACTGAAAACAGTATCCAGTTACATTTATTTCATCACATTTGATTGAAGGCTTTAAAATATACTTCATGTTCAAATAAGTAGTGATGAGAACTTTAAATTCAGGAGTATGAGAGTTTATACCATCATCCTAGTTAATCAGGTCGTGTGCCTTTTTTCATGCATTCAACAAACATTTATGGGGTGTCTACTAAGAGACAGCCACCTCAGCCACTGGCTACAATGACTGACCAGATGGGGGGAGAAAGTGAAAACTTTGCCAGGAAGGGAATCCTTAAGTTGGACGTGAGGGATGTATAGGAGTTTGTCAGAGGAGAACATTACTTTGGCAGCAGAAGAAGGGGGAGAGAGAGGCCAGGGAGGGAGGAAAAGTAGGAAAGGCACTCTGGGAAGAACACAATGGCCAGAGCTAGGAAGCAGCAGTGCAGGTGCGGGAGCTGCGGTCCCTGTGCTCGGGGGCCACAGAAGTCCCTCCAAGCTGGGGGGCTTGACGCCGCGTTCGCCTGAGGGAGCCACTGATAGGCTTTAAACCAAGGGATACAGGATAAAATTCTGCTTCAGGAAAGCTCACTGTATTCCTTTATCATTATTGACATTTCACTGTATGTACATAGCAATTCTCTCTCCATGCTGATTAGCGTTCCTCTGGCAGTAACTTCTCCGACTCCCTAGCTCCGGGAAGCTGCAGTGGCCTGTTTTCCTCTGAGGTGGTAGACATTTTAAGGTAATCCAGAACAACACAATCAATCTCTATTTCTCTAATTCTGAGGCTTAATGTTTTTGAAAGGTGGATAGCCACCCACTTGATTTTTATCTATCTTACGAATTTTGATTTTTTGAATATCAATGACAAAACACTAAAGGCATGTTTTCTGGTTTCAAAAGGTAATTATACATGTAAAATCAGTGCCTCTGCCCCTACACCACTGAATGGACTTCACTGTAGCGCTCTCTTTTAGTGCCTAGAGTTGATATTTAAGTGGTATAACCCAAAGTTGAATGATTTCTTTTGGATAAGGGTACTAGTCCAAACTGATAACAGGGAAGTATTTAGTCCCGTCTCACCCTGGTGGGTTTTGTTTCTGAGATATTGAAACTAGGTTGGGCTATGGCCATCTACTACATTTTTTTTTTCTTCTTTCAAAAGCCAATTAATTCCCAAATAAATGGATCTTAACTAATAAAGGCCATATCTATCTGGGGGAAATGCTGGTAGGGTGATTTAAATGATCCAATACAAGATTTCTCAGATGATTTGGTAAGATTGTGCTCAGCATTGCCACACAAGGGCCATTCTCACTGCAGGAGGAGCCTGCCCCGGCCAGGCTGACCACAGATGCTCTCTGGTGCTCGCTGAGTGAGTACAGATTTCCAGGAATCAGTATTTGGGCTCCGGCAGTCTTGCTCAGAGTGAAGAAACATACTATGGTTCTCGGCTAAAATCTGAGTTTTGATATAGTATCAAACATAAGGAAATTCCTGCTCCAGAATATTACTGAGAATGAAATTCTGTGGACTGCCTTGATAAAGCACACTCTCAACATCCGAGCTCACAGCAGATCAACAACAGCACCGGCTCTGCCTTCGTCTCGTGCTCCCTCCGTGCCCTCCTGGCCGGTGTCAATCTTCTTTCATACTCTATCTGGACGTTTGCTTTGACATGAGTATTCCTCCCTGGGCTTCCTTCTACTTATTTTCTCCACTCTGTTACAGTGGCGCCATTTTATGACAGCCGCATGGTGGGTGTTAGGAATTCTAAGTCTCTCATTAAAGTGCTTTTGGTATTACAAAATCAGGATTGAGACAAAGACAGGCTTTTTGGCATTTTATTTTGATAAACATTCATATTAAAGCAAACCATGGGGGAGGGGTTGGGGCGGGTGGGGTGAAGGGACAAGGGGGAGGGGCTAAAGGGGCATCATTATTCACAGTCACAATGTAAGTTGATCACAGGGACGGCTGAACCACTGTGATGTACATTTGAAACGAACATAAGATTTTATATTAACGATACTTTAATAAAAAAAAAAAAGCAAACCATTGAGAAGCTAGCACTGAAGACTTTTGTCCTTGACTCGTAGGCTAAGGTAGTATCTTTATTATCACAGAGACCACAATTACATTAAATTAAAATTATGAGAATAAAAAGGACACCTCAATAATTGAAGTTTTTCTAATATAAGAGGAAAAGTTATACCACAAGCCCATCTGTGAATTACGATGAAATCTTAAAGAATAAAAGATATATCTGAGGATAAATGACTGTTTATTTCTTCAAGTAACAGATTACACTTCAGTTATTGGAAGTGTAAGGTGTCAGGTTGCTGGATTTCTGGCTCTGACAATAGTGGATTAGCTTGTTTGATATCATCAACACTTCTGCTAAGGAAACAATACAAATTGGATTTTTTAACATCTAACAAGAACTTAAAAACAAAATTACATGCCCATCACCCGAATTGGTATTTTGCAAAAATCCCAAGTAAATTATCAGCTAGACAAATCCAGTACACATAAAAATAATAATATATCATAATCAAATTTGGTTTACTACAGGGTGTGAACATGGTGTAATATTAAAAAAAACTATAAATGTAATTTTCATGTTAACAGAGAAAAGGTGAAAAAAATCATGCAATTACCTTAATAATTAAAAGAAAAGATTTTGAAAATCTCTAAAACTTGTTTGTGAAACTCTTAGCAAACTAGGAAAAGAAGGGCAATTTTTTCATCTGATAAAGATATCAACAAAAGCTTACAGTGAACATCAGTTGTAAAGACAATTTTTGAAAGCTTTCCCTTTAAGACCAGACATGAGACAAGGTACCTACTGTCACTACTTGCATGCAACATTTTCCTGGAGGTCCTAGTTAGATTAATAAGGAAAGAAAAATACATAACAGAATAAATATTGGAAAGGAAAAAACTATCATGATGGTGTTAATAGAAAATCCAAAAAAAGCCTGCCAAGAATTATGTTTCATAAATAACTTTAACAAATCATTGCATTATTTTTCAATATGGAAAATCAATTCTATCTCTGCCAATTATCTGCCAATAATAGAGAAGAAAAAATTAAATACCACTTACAACATCAAAAATCATCAAATATCTAAGGATATATTTAATGAAATATAAGTATGCTCTCAACAATGAAAACTATAAAACATTATTAATAAAAATTAAAGAAAACCTACATAAGTGTAGGTATTCACTAACTTTATAGGTCAGAAGTCTCAATGTTGTAAAGATGTCAGCTATTCTGTTATATAGATTCAATGCAATCTTAATTTTTAAAAATCCCATCACATATTTGTTTGTGAGTGTGTGTGTGTGCATGTGTGTGAAAACTGGGAAGTTGATTCTAATATTTGTGTAGTCATATAAAGAGCCAAGAATAATTTAAAAATCTTGACAATGAACCAAGTTGTGAGGCTTATAGTATCAGACGTTGAATCTTATTAAAACCTACAGTAATTAACCATGTATTAGTGGAGGTGTTAGTGGAAGGATAAACAAATAGAACAAAATAGAGAGTCCAGAAGCACATTGACATGTACATGAACTACACACAAATTAAATTTATGATTTGATTCACAATGTGTGACATTGACAGTCCCATTGTATGCTATGTTAACTCTCCGTCCCTCTGTCACAATATAGTCTGAAGAGATCCAGACCACCTGGACGTCCCACAGAGCATCATATTGTCCTATTGCACTGTTGACTTTATGTTGATTCATTCAGATAAGCTGGAGGTACCTCGAGTGCTGGGAGCCTTCATAAGGCATGTGTGCTCCAGCGGGGATAGCGTTTCAGCCTGCCCTTTCTCTGCAGTTTCACTTTCCAAAGTTTCTGTTATCTGAGGTCAACTGCGTTCTGAAAGCAGATGATCTCCCTTGTGACCTAGCGTCAGAAGGTGAATAGTAGCCTAATGCTATGTCACAATGTACGCCACTCACCTTACTTCATGTCATCATGTGGGCATTTTATCATATCACATTATTATGAAAAGAGTGAATATAGCACAATATATTTTGAGAGAGAGACCACACTCACCTAACATTTATTACGGTATATTATAATTGTTCTACTTGATTATTACTTATTGTTTGTAAGCTCTTATGCCTAATTTACCAATCAAACTTTATTATAGGAACGTATGTATAAGAAAAAACATATATATTTGGTTTAGGCACCCACGGGGGGTCCTGGAGTGTATCTCCTGCTGATCAGGGGAATGACTGTATTTCCAAGCTCACACAAGTAGCTGATGAAAAAGACTCAGTTCCTTTCAGGTTGCTGGTCTGAGGGTTGCAGTTCCTCACTGGCTGTCAGCCAGGGCCTCAGTTTTCTGTCATACGGGCCTCCCCACACAGCAATTCATAGGACAGCAACGGGCTTCCAGCAGAGTGAGCAGGGCCAGAGAAAGCCAGCAGTAACCTAATCTCGAAGTCACACCCAATCACTTTTGCCCTAATCTATTCATTAGAATCAAGCTTTAGGATGAGCCCACCCTCAAGGGAAGGGAGTTACATGAGGATGTCAATACTAGGAGGTAGGATTTATGGGGCTCCATTGCAGAAGCAGCCCACTACACACCCTGAACTTCCACTATAGAAATCCTGAACGGACAGTTTGCTTCAGTCCCTGTTTGAATTTGAATCCTTGTTCCAATGTCCTGCTATAATGAAAAGATAGTTTTAAGATATACCATATAAGGAATAAGGAAAAGAATCTTCCTCAAGTTTATGTTATGCAGTTAAATAGCACGTGACTTAAAAATTTCACTCATTTGTGGAGTATAACAGCAAAGCAAAAATGAAGGAGCAAAACAGCAGCAGTCTCACAGACTCCAAGAAGGGACTAGTGGGTACCAAAGGGAAGAGGCTGGGGAGGGCAGGTGGGAAGGGAGGGAGAAGGGGATAAGGGGCACTATAATTAGCACTCACAGTATAGGCAGGTCACGGGGAAGGCAGTACAGCACGGAGAAGACAAGTAATGACTCTGTAGCATCTTACTACCCTGATGGACAGTGACTGCAATGGGATGTGTGAGGGAGTCTTGATAATGTGATAATAAAAGAATATTATTCAACCTTTAAAAGGAAGGAAATTCTAACACATGCTACAACATGTATGTATCTTGAGGATGTTATGCTAAGTGAAGTAAGCCAATCACAAAAAGATAAATACTGTATGATTCCACTTATATAAGGTATTTAGAGTTAATCAAATTCATGTGAACAGAAAGTAGAAGATGATTGCCAGGGGCTGGGAGGATAGGGAAATAGGGAATTTAGTCTTTAATGGTTGCAGAGTTTCAGTTGGGAAAGATCTGGAGATGGATGAGTGTGATGGTTGCACTTTGTGAATGTACTTAATACCACTGAATGGTACACTGAAAAATGGTAGATTTTATGTTGTGCATATTTTACCACAATAAAAAAAAGAGAGAGTACAAACAGAAAACAAAAAATAAAATGGCAGACTTAAGCCCTAGTGTGATCAATGATTACTTCAAATATAAAAGATCAAATACACCATTAGAAGACAGCATGGCAAATTGGATGGGAAAACATCACCAATTGTGTGCTAAAGTGAAGCTCGCTTCAAATATAAGATCTAAGCAGGTTGAAAGTAAAACATAAACCAATAGAAAGCAGGACTAGCTCTACTGATATCAGATAAAGTAGGTTTGCTCTGAGAGCAAATTTACCAGAGACAGAGAAGGACATCGAATAATTATAAAAACATCAATGTACCATCATAGCTACTCTAAATGTACACACACCAAATAACAGAACCGCAAAATACATGGGGCAAATACTGAAAGAAGTGCAATGAGAAGTAAACAAATCTGCAATTACAGTTAAACACTTTAATGCCCCGTCTCTACAATTGATAGAAAAACAAGACAGAAAATCAGCAATAATACAGAAGAACTCAACAAAGCCATCTATTTTATTTGAGATTTATAGAACACTCCGACCAACAACAGAAGACACATTCTTGTTTGAAGAGCCCATGAAACATATACCAATATGTTGGCCTAATATCTTGGGCCATAAAACAAACTTTAAAGAAATTGAAATCGTATCAACTGTATTCTCTGACCAGAAGGGTTGATTCTGGAAATCTATTGGTTTATTGTTGATCAATACATCAATTGACTTATTGATATATTGATATGTTGTTATATGAAAGTGCTGGACAGGCAAATAGATATGAGGGGGGGTGGAAAGAGAATAAGGCCAGGAAAAAGTTCACTAAAGAAGACCCACTAATTTAATCAATTAAAACTCAAAAGCCAGGAGTAACTTAGCCTGGAATGTTTGAATGTTCCCCAGATAAAAGGATGTTCCTCCGCATAGCCCATGTCTTCATTGTGTTAATTATGCAAGTCCAGCCATAAACAACATAGTAAAAGGCAGGAAAAACTCCATCTTAAAAATAAGATTGCATTGTAATACCCAGGAATTTAAGAAGTAAGATTCTTAACTTACTCTTTAGCAAACAGACAATAACTCAGCCCACCTTGGGGGCTGGGCAAGCAGTCTTGTTTGATAAGCTCCCAGACCAAGACGCCGGTATCCCAAGGAGAAATAAGAGCAGTAAAGTTCCTTGTGTTAATTTAAATATTCAACGACCACTTAACAAGTCTGCATCCCCAGCCCTTAGTCACATTCCTAAAGAATCCTGAAAAGGGGAAATCCCAAACCTTTCGGGGTGTTCCTCTCTGAGGTCGCCCTCACTTTCTAGGTGCGTAACCTTTTTAATCTGAACCCTTTCCCAACTTTTTAGGGGCGCCTCTTCTCTAGGACAGCCCACACTCCCCTTTCAAGTGTGCTCCTTTTTGCTTTAAATAAACTTCTCACTTAAACGCATCGTCTCTGCCGCTTTCCAGTTGTGTTTTATTACTTTGCTTTGTCATTCTAATCCTCCAGATTTCGGCTTAAACCATCATTCTCTCTATCCTATCGCAGAAAAGTAGGGAGGGGCTGCTGAGAGCTCAGATCTGGGTTTGCAAATTACCGTCGCCTAGGTGACTGGGAACTGCAGTTTACAGTCACGCCCTTTAGTAACCTGCCGGAAAGTCTCCCTTCTTTACCTATTAGGAAGTTTCACAGAACATAATCTCACCCCCTCCAGTGCTCTGCGGCTCCCCCAAAGCCTGGGGTGGTAGGGACTTGGTTCCCACGCCGTGCAGATCCAAGCAGACGCTGGACGCCAGGTGAAACCGGCTTGAGGCGTTCGCAGGGGTTGTGCTGCATGCTGAGTAGCTGTTCAATGAACTTCCTTCATTGTTCTGTTCTGTCATTCCCTAACGCTCTCGCTTTAATAAATTCCTTCCTCACCTTATACTCTGACTTCTCTGCGTCTCCCAACCAAACTCTCCCTAACAAAAGGTTACAGAAAAATTCGAAAAAAAAAAACTTGCAAACTACACAATATATTTACAAACAATTCATGGGCAACAAAAGAAGTTCTGAGAGAAGTTAAAAATACATTGAACTGAATGTTAATTAAAATTAAAATTTGTAGGATATTGCCAAAGGGCTGCCCAGAGGGAATGCACAACACTAAATGCGTGTACTAGAATAGAAGAGAAGTCTCAATACACTAATTCAAGTCCTACCTCAAGTATCAAGAAAAATAGGAACAAATTAAACCCAAAGAAGGCAGAAGAAAAGAAAGAATAAAGGGTAGAAACCAATGCAATTAAAAACAGAAAAAAAACATAGAGAAAACCAAGGAACAAAGAGCTCATTCTTCAAAAAGATCAATGAAATTAACAAACTCTTAGCAAGACAGACAGACGGAGAACACAAGTTACCAAAATCAGAAATAAACAAAAGGTGTCACTATAGACTCCGCAACATCAAAATGATAATAGTGGAATGCTGCACAACTCTACACACCAATGCATATTCAACTTTCAAAAATTTTATAATTATCAATTCAATACTTTTACTTGTTTCAGGTCTAGTCATATTTTCTATTTCTTCTTGAATCAGTTTTGGTAGTTTGTGTCTTTCTAGGAATTTGTCCATTTCATCTGAGTTATCTAATGTACTGGCATTACATATGGTATAATTGTCATAGTATTCCTTTATGGTCCTTTTTATTTCTGTAAAGCCAGTCTCTTGAAAATGCTATCACAGCTTTCCTAACGTGAAAAACGTAATTTGAATAATGCTGTAACTACTAAGAAAACGGAATTCATAATTTTAAGCCCTCACAAAAGAACCATGCCCAGATGGTTTCACTAGAGAATTCTATCACAAATTTAAAGAATTAATACAAATTCTACAAAATCTCTTCCAGAAAACAGAAGAGGAGGAAACCCTTCCCGATTCATTTTAAGAAGTTTATACCCTGGTACGAAAACCAAAGACATTACAAAAAGAGAAACACTACAGACCAATATTCTTCATGAATATAGAGACAAAATATTAGTAACCATCATCGACCAGTCCTGCAAGCGTGGACTGTGTGTGCTTTTGCAGCATTTGCTGCGACCAAACCCATGTTGAAACTGCCAAGTATGCTTCTTGAAGTCCAGTTACAGGCCAAAAGCCCTCTAACGTATGGTCCACAGACAGACTGCATTGCAATCACCCTGCGATTGGTGTTTAAAATCCAGGTTCCTCACCCTAGCTGTGGTCAACCAAATTAAGAGTCACAAGGTGAGGTTACTGAATTGCTTTTTTCTCCAATTATTTCTAAATCATTTTTATGCGCTCTGAACTTAGAAAACCCTGCTCCAGGCACAATGACTGTAATTTGGACAGCTGCCTTCAGATATTGCTGTCAGGAAGTAAGGGTGGACTGCTTGTCCGCTGCCTGGAGACACAACTCACAGTGTCTCACTACCTTTAAAACATACAGACACAATTGTACATTTCCTAAAAAATATATTAACAGTTAAAAGTGGTAGTACAAAAATGAGTTATTTTCTGAAATGGATACACTCAAAAGTATTTACAACTTCTGACCCAAACACTCTGAAATGTGTTATGTCTGAACATCCGTTTTCTGAATTTGTGTGCTTAAGCCAGCTATCAAAAATATTTCAAAGAAGATAGTTTGTGGGGAACTACCTTGAATTTCTGCTGCGCCACAGCTTCCTGCCGAGTGTTCTCACTTAGGTCCACTGCTTACGTCAGAGACAACCGCGCATGCGCACAACTCTGTGCGTGATTGGAAATTTGAAGGTTGCCTTGTTAGCATAAGGTGTAACCAATCAGAAGAGACCACACCCTATATATTCCGTGTTCTGAGCTGCAATAAACGAGTTCCTGCTTTGACTGAGCTCCCTGTCGCATCTGATTGTTTCCGGACGGCGGAGGCTGCAGAACGGGCGGACGGTCGGCTCTTGCCTCCCTTGCCTCGCCTTGTCGGGGCGTGCCTATTCCTCCTTTCCTTTCCCTCCACTGGCTCGGAGGGTCACTGAAAGAGCTAGTAGTCCTGACGGTGAGCAGGTCGGGCGGGGGGGAGGCTAGAAACCCCGACAATAATTGTAGCCCAGTGAGCTGTACTTTTTCCCCTGTTGTGTGAAGACTCACTAAGACATGTGAGGTGGAGAAAGCTTTGGATACCATGGCATTCAAAAGTTATTAGTATCTTGCTATGAGAACCCTTTAATGATAGTGATCAAGAAATACTTAGTTGTGACCACTATATATAACAAAAGCATTGGTGCTCACTACAGTGGATGACTTTTGTGCAAAAAGAAACTCTCCGCTATTCTAGTAGATACATGAGAAAGGTGTATTCACAAATTGTACTATGAGGAGCAGACAAAAAGTTTTGTCTTACCTCCCATTTTCCCCTTATCCACCAAACACAGCACAGAAAAGAAACAGGATTCTGTTCTTCTGCATTCTTCTAATTGGGAAAATGGCCAAGAAGGTTAATTTGGCCTCTGGGACTTTGGATAAAGATTTTCTAGGAAGCTAAATTTTAAAACGGAATGGAAACACTTTATTCAAGAGAGAAACTTGTGGGGTTTTTTTAATTGCCTGATAAGCCCCAAAAGAGTTTTTATAAAAAGGCAGTTGGTAGTATAAAAAATACTAGAAAGGAAACACCTTGGAATGAATTTTTCTTGGTATTTCTCCATTTTAATACACACACACACACAATTTTTATAGGAAGAAAAATGTCACTTGGAGCAGTAGATGTGAATGGTGTCTGTTCTAATTACTAGCATTTCTCTCAAGCATTGTTTCAGAACATTATGTATTATTTGATAAAAATATGTGCTTTGTGCTTCTAGATAAGAATATTATAATATAAATGAGGTAGATAAGTGAGATTAAGCACAGACAATGTTAGTGGAAAGTCTTTTTTTAATTAGTTTAAGAACTCATGTAATACATCATCGCGTTAGGATTAAGAGTCTTTAACAAAGCAATCTACCTTCACTTCAAATTAAATAATTCTTGTTTTGGATTGCTATTGTTTGAAAAATCCTTTCATATCTTTTATTTCATTGATACTCTTATATCCAGTAATGATGCTAAGAAGATATTATTATTTCTCTGGCTTTAATAATATGTGTTGCTTAATAAATATTTGTTCAATGAATAAATTTAAAAAAGCATTATTGGCATAACACAGGAAGCACAGAAAATAAACATAAAACATAATACAGAGGGGATTTGTAATGAGATAAATTGCTAAGAGACCATGAAAAAACTTTTTGTAAATAATGTGGAAGTTCTCTTATATCTTGAGTTCTATTTTTTCCAAACTTAAGCATGTTAATAGGGAGGAAATGGAAGCTTCAATCACTCTCTGGGTAACTTTCTTCTATGTTTAAAGAGTAATTCCCTGGCCTCTTAGAGAGTGACCCAAATACTTGATACCCAAAGTCTGGTCCCCAGAACAGCAACATCAGCTTCACTTGGGGTTAGTAAAAATGCAGAATTCCAGGCTTCACCAGAGACGTATTGAATTGGAATTTTCATTTTAATAAAATCCCTGGGTGACTCATGTGCACATTAAAGTTGCATATACAGAACCATTGGTCTCATTCTGCCTAAAGCAATCTACAGATTCAATGCAACCCCTATCAAAATATCAACAGCATTCTTCAACGAACTGGAACAAATAGTTCTAAAATTCATATGGAACCACAAAAGATGCAGAAAAGTGAAAGCAATCCTGAGAAGGAAGAACAAAGCTGGGGGGATTATGCTAACTTGTTTTCTAGATTTTATTCAAAAGGATTCAACTGAACCAAACTACCTGAACTGCCTGCCTAAACAAAAGCCAGACCTTTAAATGAACACAGCAAAATGCAGACACTCAGCAATATAAAAGTCCAATGTTGGGCACCCAGCAAAAAAATTACCAGGCCAACAAAGTAGACAACATGACCCACAGCCAGAAAAACAATTAGTAGAAAAAGACTAAAAATTATAAAAATGGTAGAATTAACAAAGCCATCACAAATTACAATAACCATGCTTTAATATTCAGTACTATAACCATGCTTTAATGTTTAGTAGAAAATATGAGTGTAATGAAAAAAGAAATGGAAGATATAAATGAAGAACTAAATGGAGCTTCTAGAAATGAAAACACAATAATTGAAAGTATAAAATTCATTGGATGGATGGAACTAACAGAAGATTAGATATAGCAGAAGAAAAGATCAATTAACTTGAAGACATCAAAATGAAGCACAGAGAGAAAACATGCTTTAAGAAATTGATAGAGCCTCAGTAGCCTGTGTGGCAATATAAAGTGGCCTACCATATATAGAATAGGAATGTTAAAGGAGAAAATGAAAAAAAATTGAGGAGATTACATCCAGAACTTTTCAAAAATTGTTGAAAACTTCAATCCAAGAAGATCAATGAACCACCAACACTATAAATACAAAAAAAAAAATCACACCAAGGCACTTGAAAATCAATTTCTAAAAACCAGTGATAATGAGCAAATCTTAAAAGTAGCTAGTGGGGAAAAATTATGTGTATAAGAACAATATCTAAATAACTGGAGCCTTCTTGTCAGAAACTGTAATAAAGGAGACAATGCAATGATTATCTTCAAAATGCAGAAACAATAACAATGACCTAGAAAATAATCCTTCAAAAACACAGGCAAAGTAAAGCAATCTACAGATTCAATGCAATTCCTATCAAACTACGAAAAGCATTCTTCAATGAACTAGAGAAAATCATTCTAAAACTCATACAGAATGACAAAAGACCCCAAATATCCAAAGCAATCCTGAGAAGGAAGAATAAAGCAGGGGGGATTACATTCTCCAACTTCAAACTCTACTACAAAGCCACAGTACTCAAGACAATTTGGTACTGGCAAAGAACAGACCCATAGACCAATGGAAGAGACTAGAGAGCCCTGATGTAAACCCAAGCATACATGGTCAATTAATATATGATAAAGGAGCCATGGACATACAATGGGGAAATGACAGCCTCTTCAACAGCTGGTGTTGGCAAAACTAGACAGCTACATGCAAGAGAATGAAATTGGATTATTGTTTAACTCCATACACAAAAGTAAACTTGAAATGGATCAAGGACCTGAATGTAAGTCATGAAACCATAAAACTCTTAGAAGACAACATAGGCAAAAATCTCCTGAATATAAGCAGGAGCAACTTCTTCCTGAACACATCTTCTTGAGCAAGCGAAACAAAATAAAAAATGAACTTATGGGACTACATCAATCTAAAACGTTTCTGTATGACAAAGGACACAATCAACAGAACAAAAAGGCATCCTACAAGTATGGGAGAATATATTTGTAAATGACATATCAGACGAGGGGTTAACATCCAAACTTACATGCCTCAACACCCAAAAAGCAATTAACCCAATTAAAAAATGAGCAGAGAATATGAAGAGACAGTTCTACAAAGAAGAAATTCAAATGGCCAACAGACACATGAAAAGATGCTCCACATCACTAATCATCAGGGAAATGCTAATTAAAACCACAGTGAGATATCACCTCACACCAGTTAGGATGGCTAACATAGAAAAGACTAGGAACAGCAAATGCTGGTGAGGATGTGAGAAAGGAGAACCCTCCTACACTGCTGGTGGGAATGTAAATTAGTTCAACCATTGTGGAAAGCAGTATTGACGTTCCTCAAAAAACTAAAAATTGAAATACCATTTGACCCAGGAATCCCACTCCTAGGAATTTACCCTAAGAAAATAGCAGCCCAGTTTGAAAAAGGGAGAAACGAATTTCCATGTATGTTATGAAGGCAGTTAATTAAACCCCTACTGTTCTCTGCATGGTCATAGGCAATTGCTCCCAAGCCTCTTTCCACACCATCACATACCATAAACTGTATTTTTTTCCATCCACCTCTTTATTTGTTCTGAAATGGTTTTACCTGTTCCTACCTGGGGTCGTTTACCTTTCATGAAATCTTTGCCCCCTATGGGTGCTTTCATAAGCTTATATAAAGTCCTAGGCTTTTTAATCCCTCCACGGTCTACGTCCTTTCCAGCTACCTTTAGAAAGGAAAATATTCTCAAGGACATTTGAGTCTTTTTTATTCCAAGTCCAGCTGGGTATGTCTGCCAGTGTAGGAGAGTGGTGCTTAGTATGTCTTCAAGGTAACAAAGTGATGATTGGAACCTGTACAACTTAAGGAGTGAAGCACTTTTGTTATTGATCTCTAATGTCTCTGCAAGGCCCCCCGTGTTGGCTGTGGTCTCTGCCAGGAACCGTCAGGGCAGTGAAATACCCAAAGTCACCCACAGGGCCATGACTATAATGTGTAGGGACATGGACAAATTAATTTTTTTGCACAACCTGTTCATATAAACAATTTGATTTTTAAAAATGCATTGTAAAATTCATGAGCTCCCATGGATGTAGTGATTTATTAATAATTTTTAATGAAGATTGATTAATGAAGAATAATAGCTGGAAAAGAAGTACTTACATGTTGTTTATTGTTCAGTTAGCAGACACAGAGAGTCTTTGGACTGCCTGGCCACCATTTCTTCTTGTACAAGTCTGGTGACCATCTCTTCGCTGTCATGTTCTTTATTGCCACATGTACCCTTTAACTAGCTTTGCAGCTCCAAACACAAGAAAAAAGTAGCAGTGCTGTTCTTACCCACAATGCCATGGCTCTTGGGGACCTGCTTGTATTGAAACAGTGCAGACTTTCCTGCCTCTGTGTCCCTAGTTCCACGTGTGTAGGGCTGGTATGACATGACTCCTGAAGCTGCGTCATGAGCTGTGCCACCGGGGATGGTTGGCTCCAGAGTTCGTACTGTACTTTGTTAATGATGACCCCACGTGCAAGTCTTGCTTGTAGGAGATTCTGGATTACAGTTTTTTTCCTGGTCATGTTAAATGTACTGTTTGGGATTTTTCTAGCATAAGCTTAAAACAATACATCTTCCAGTTGCATCGTCTCGTGAACACTGTAGGCCGTGCAGGCAGACTGCATGGCAGACAGCATTCCTAGAGTGTAACCTTTTCAATATTGACCAAACTCGGCCTTCAGCTCATCCACACCATCAGGGGGGCAGAAGAGCAGTGCCATTTACTGAAGGACTGCCCGTCACTCATCTGGAATGGCTTACAACTGACCAGGGGCAGGAGGCTGGCACCACATCAATCAGAGGTGAGAGGACATTCATCTGGGGGGGGCTGCTGTCTTACAGAGCACTTCGGAAGGCTTCGGAGGAGATAAGTAAGGCGACCCCCAGACATGGTGTGGAGCCTGCAGAGGGGATGGGATGACACCCTGGGTGCCAGCACTGGTGGGGGGACCTAGGGCAAAGGGCAGCTATGACACCCCTGCTCTGCTTGGAGCTGTGGGAGAGAAGGGCTCTGTGCTTGGGACACAGAGCAGACCAGAGTCAACAGATGGGCCCTGCCATTTGACTCAAAACCCAAAGGTATGCAAAGGATTGTTGGTATCCCAAAGCCCTGAAGCCCCCACCTGTGCAGTGAGAATCACTCCAAGTTACTACTATTCCATCAGCCCATGCTTACACAGTCCCAAAAAGAAACACTGTGCAGGCCAACCAGAGTGAGCTGTGGGGGACGGGGGTGGGGTTGGTGACGAAGAGAGATACTGGGTCAGAGAGGACCCTGAAGGAGAAACCAGGACAGGGCACACCCGTTTGCAGGCTCTGCCAGGCGCCTGAGGAAATGTCAGGGAAGGCACTTCAGGTGACCAGGACCCACACAGGACAAGCGCCCTGCCGAGATACCCTGGTCAATCCCAGGACCAGAGGGTGCTTCTTTCCAGGTGGACACACCATTGTGTTGGGGGCAGAGGGGTCCTGACGGGACCTGGACGGGAGCCAAACCTCTGGTTTAAAAGTGGCACTTAGACCTGTGGTCACACATGGGATCAGGATGGAGCTGGGAAGGGAAACTGGAGCCCAGATTTCATAGCAGCCCTGTAGCCACTATGAAACAACGTATTAAATATGGGAGATGTATATGTGTGTGCATGCATATGTGCTGGTAATGGATGAAAAGAAGAACGCACAAGAACATGCATGGGCATTGATTCGGGTTTATGTTAGGATGTTGAACATTAATGTAATTCTGACAACTTTAGTAAGTACAGATTGAACTAAATGTAGCATCTGGTTTACTACTCCAAACATTCAGGACAGCTTACATGCATACAGTTTCCCAGGGGACATTAGAAATAAAAGGCGCCTTTGACAATCCAATGTGCTCTTATGCCACGCTTTCTGATTTTCTTCTGTGCTGGAGTTGCTATCTTCCCCATGGGGTCCTAAGTCTGTGTCTTGGCCCATGTGTGAACAAACGACTAAAAGAAGACAGTTAACCTTCCTTTCTCTAAGGGGATTTTTCATTTTGTTGTGACTTTCCTTGGTTTCTGCAGGTTGGAGCTACTTCTCAGCTCAGAGGCTGCAGTATTTTCCTGGGGTGAGGAAACCTTGGCCTCTTCCATAGCACCTCAAGGAACCCCTCATCTTCAGCTTTTCACCAAGCTGATACCAAACTCCTGAGCCGAGCAACGGGATGGCCTTTGTGGCGGCCGCTGGAGGCCGGTCTCTGAGCAGCAGGCGTGCACTCACACGCCGGACTGGGCGTTTCCAATCAGGCGGCAAGGCTGAGGTTAAGTATCAGATGAAAACTGGAATTATTATGGTTGATTCTAAAGCTAGAGCTCTGAAATCAGAGAAGAGAACCAAAAGAGGAACCAAGTGGTAAATATAAAAACCGACAACAGGCAAATTCCTAGAAAACATGAGAAAGGCTGGGTAGATGCCAGCAGACAACTGGCAAATATTTGTTTTTACTTTTTCCTCCTACGATCAACAGAATTAGATTTTCCTACCAGGGCATGAAGCAATACTGAGAAGAGGGGCCAACAGATTATTTTAAGGACTTTGTAGTCAAAGAATTAACAGCAGAAAGTAGTTGGTGCTGAAAGAAATTTCTGGGACTATTCAATCATACTAAACAATGGATAAAGGATTATTTCAAAATCATCCACAATATATTCAATAGCAAATGACCTATAGAATGTGATTATTTTTAAAAGAAAAATTTGAATGGATTAAAATAAGAGTAACTTATAAGCTATCCTTATGTTCTACAAATATTTTTTAAATCACTGTATTGAGAGTAGATAAGAAAAAAGAAGACATGGAAAATATACACGATGCACAGAAAATATACAGTATTTTGATATCACTGTGTTCAGCTTATATACAATTGAAAGCAAAAACAGGAGACACTTGTAGACTGGGGGTTTGTGTTCAATGAATTAGCAAGTGACTACATGGGTCAAGGGGGTGAAACACAGCATGGAATGTTCAAAGAAGAAACAGACTATACTCACACTATATTTTTTTAAAAAGGGGAAACAAGCACCAGAGGCATTAAAACTTAAAAAGAGAGAGATGAAAGGGAAACAAATATATTTGCAGTGGAGGCAGGATTTAAATCCTTAAGGGAGGATCCTTCTCTACAGGACTCTCTAAATAAAGAGGAAGTATATTTTCAGAGGATACTGCTGAAGAATATAAGTGTTGAAAAAAATCTAGGGTGTTTACCTTTAGATACTTGGTATAAATGAAAAAACTGGACAAAAGAAGAAAAGCACATAGGTACAGAAGGAAATCTGAACAGATCTTGCTAGCCCTTTCAGTACTGGTTTCCTCGATTACCTGTTGTTGTCTTTTACACCTGTACATTATAAAATACTACCGAGGGGGGGACTTGTCTGAAGGCTGCTCCCAGCTTTCAGGTAAGTGTTTATTCACAATTCCCTGTAAGGCTAAGTTATCAAGACTTTTATCCCAGAAAGAAAGAAAAGCAATTCCTTTTCTTTCCTAAGAAACCATGATGTAATCCAAAGTCACAAAGTTTTCTTCTAAGTTTTATCATCTTAATTCTTATAGGTCTATCACTCATTTTGCATATATCTACTCCTTTGTTAATTTCTCCAAGTATGTTCATTGGGTGGATTATTATAAACTAAGATTAAAGAATATAAATATTTCTGATGAATACTCTGAATTTGATTTTGAGAAAGATTATATCAATTAAGACTTTTAACAGCAGTTTATGAGAGTAAAATTTTAATGAAATCCATCCATACTTTCAAGGAATGCTATTATTCTTTTTGTTCTACTTTTATTAACATATAAATGACATATAACATTGTGTATGTTTAAGGTATAAGATGTGGTGAATTGATACATTATACATTGTAAAATGTTTACCACAATAAAATTAGTTAATACATCTTTCACCTCACATAATTACCATTTTTTTTAATTATTGTTACTGTGAGAACATGTAAGGTCGAGTCTCTCAGCAACTTTCAGGTCTCTAAGACGGTGCTGTGAACTGTAGTCACCGTGCTGCACACGGACGCCCAGGACTTACTGCTCTCACAGCCGGGAGTTTGTACCCTTTGATTGACATCTCCCCACCTCCTCCATTCCCCAGTCCCTGACAACCACCAATCTCTGTATCTATGAGTTTGGCTTTTTTAGATTCCACATAAGTGAGATGATACAGTACTTTTCTTTCGCTGTCTGATTCATTTGGCATAATGTTTCCAACGATCATCCATGTTGCATATAGCAGGATTTCCTTTTTTTTTTATAGCTGAGTAATATTCCATTATATATATATATATATATATATATATACACACACACATTTATATATATATATATATATAAAATCTTTATTCATTCATCTGTTGGTAGATATTTACACTGGTTTCCTATGTTGGCTGTTTTGAGGACTCTCCATACCGCCTTCCTTAGAGGCTGCACCAATTTATGTTCCCACCAAGGGTGTCCAAGTGTTCGCTTTTTGCCATACCCTTATCAATACTTGTTATCTTGTCTTTTTGATATTAGCCTATTAGCCATTCTAAAGGTGTGAGGTGGTAGCTCACTGTGATTTTGATTTGCACTTTCTTGATGATTAGTGATATTAAGCACCTTTCATGTACCTGTTGGCCATCCATATGCCTCCTTTGGAAAAATGTCTATTCAAGTCATTTGCCCATTTTTAAATCATTATTTGTCTTGTTTTTGTTTTTTGCTATTTAGTTGTATGAGTCCTTTATGTATTTTTTATATTAACCCCTTACCAGATCTATAGTTTGCATATATTTTCTCACATTCCATGGGCTGCCTTTTCATTTTTGTGATGATTCCTCTTGCTGTGCAGAATTTTTTAGCTTAATGTGGTCCCACTTGTCGCTTGTTCTTTTGATGTCATATTCAAAAAAATCATTGCTAAGATAAATGTCATGGAGCTTTTATCCTGTGTTTTCTTCTAGAATATTTATGATTTCAGGTCTTATATTTAAGGCCTTAATCTGTTTCAAGTTAATTTTTGTGAGATGTAATGTGGCTCTAATTTCATTCTTTTGCATATGAATATCCAGTTTTCCCAGCACTATTTATTGAAGAGACTAGTGAATTTCCCCATTGCATATTTGAGGCTCCCTTGTCAAATAACAGTTGACCAAATACATGAGGATTTATTTCTGGGCTCTCAATTCTGTTCCTTTGTTGCATGTATCTATTTTTATGACATTATAATACTGTTTTAATTGCTATAACTTTGAACTATACTTTGAAATCAAGAAGTATGATGCCTCCAATTTTGTTCTTTCTTTTATGGTTCCATACAAATCTGAGAATTGCTTTTTCTACTTCTATGAAAAATGCCATTGGAATTTTGATGGGGATTACACTGAATATGTAGATGGCTTTGGGTAGTACCGGTATTTTAATAATATTCATTTCTCTGATTCGTAAAGACAGGCTATCTTTCCATTTATGTGTGTCTCCTTTAATTTATAGTTTTCAGTGAATAGATCTTTTACTTCCTTGGTTAAATTTATTCCAAACTATTTCAATGTTTTTGATGTGGTACCTCCAGGTCCAGTGGCTAGAGAGCAGGGAAGGCAGTAATAGTGGCTGGAAGTGATAGTATGTACACACTCAGCTGTGTAGTGGCAGGGGCCATTTGCAGGTGCACTCATAGTGGGAAGGGCTGGGGTCAGCTGTAGGCACACTAGTAGCTGCAGGAACCTGGCTAGAGTTATGCTCCCCCAGGGCTTCAGGAGCTCACCACAGATGCGTGCAAGGTAGTGGATACCACTGATGGGAGTTGACCTGTCAACATACAGATACGTGACTGCAGGGGCTTATTGTAGGCTAGCCTTGCTGTGGAAGCCAGTGACAAGAGTCAGGGTCAAGTCCAGGCCCACAAGATTTAAAGGGGCCTTGGCTGCCAGTGTGTACTTCTGTGGCTGCAGGGTCTCACCATGGGTGTGGTCATGGCAGAAGACATCAGTGAAGGGGGTCAGGCTGGCAGAGTGCCGGTGCACAGCTAGTTGGAGATAAGGCCATGGGTGCAGAACAGTCACAGGAGTCAGGGCCAGATCCATCACTTAATTTGAGTTAAATTTTGTATAAGGTGTGAGGTAGGGGTCCAAATTCATTTCTATGTGTAGATAGTCAGTTATCCAGCACCATTGGTTGAAGACTATTCTTTCTCCATTGAATTATCTTTGCATCCTTTTCAAAAAATGATTCATCATAATTGTAAGGATTTATTTCTAGATTCTCAATTATATTCCATTAATCTATTTATCTAACCTTATAACAGTACCATAATGTCTTGATTACTGTACAATTAATTGTAGTAGGTTATGAAACCAGGAAGTGAGACTTCCAACTTTGTTCATTTTTGTCAAGATTGTTTGGCTATTTGGGGTTCATTGTATTTCCATATCAAAGTTAGGATCAGCTTATCATTTTCTGCAGAAAAGTAAGTTGAGGTTTTCACAGGGATTGTATAGAATCTGTACATTGATGCAGGACATTTTTCCAACTTAATAATCTCAAGCTTTCTAATCCATGAGCATGTGATATCTTTCCACTTATTTCTGTCTTCCTTAATGTCTTTCAGCAATGTTTTGGTTTCGGTGTACAAGTCTTGCACTTCTTTTTGATGCCATTATCAATTGAATCATTTCCTTAATTTCAGTTTTTGGATTTATTGCAGTACACGGAAATATGATTTTTTTATGTTAATCTTGTATCCTAAAACCTTCATAAACTCACTTATTAGTTATGATAGATTTCTAATATGTGGATTTCTTAGGGTTTTCTATATACGAGATAATGTCATCTTTGAAAAGAAATACTTTTATTTCTTCTTTTTCAATCTGAGTGCATTTGACTTCTTATTCTTGCTTCACTGCCCTGAAAAGAACCTCAAATACAATGTTGAATAGAGTTGTGGGAGTGGAATCCTTGTTTTGTGCCTGATCTCATGGGGGAAAGCATTCAGTCTATATATCATAAAGTATGATGTTAACTGTGAGGATTTTTGTAGTTGTTCCTTATCACTTGAGGGATTTCCCTTTTACTGCTAGTTTTTTGAGTGTTTTTAATCATAAAAAGGTGTTGAAATTGTCAAATGCTTTATTGGTGTCTATTGAGAAGATCATGCGGATTTTTTCTTTATTTTGTTAATATGGTGTATTATATTGATTGACTTTTAGATGTTAAACCAATCTTGCATTCTTGGAGTAAATCCTAATTAGTCTAGTGTATCTTTTCATATGTTACTGGATTTGGTTTGCTAGTATTTTGTTGAGTATTTTTACATCTATTTTTATAAGAGATAGTCGTAGTTTTCTTTCATTGTGTCTTTGGCTTTGACACCAGGGTAATATTTCGCACATAGAATGAGTTGTGAAGTGTTCTCTTTTCTTGTATTTTTTGGAAGGGTTTGTGAAGGTTGGCAGTGATTCTTCTTTAACAGTTTGATTGAATTTCACCAGCACATTCAGCTGTGCCTGGACTATTACTGGTGGGAAAATTTATAATTATCAATTCAATGCTTTTACTTGTTTCAGGTCTAGTCATATTTTCTATTTCTTCTTGAATCAGTTTTGGTAGTTTGTGTCTTTCTAGGAATTTGTCCATTTCATCTGAGTTATCTAATGTACTGGCATTACATATGGTATAATTGTCATAGTATTCCTTTATGGTCCTTTTTATTTCTGTAAAGTCAGTAATAATATCCTCTGTTTCATTCTTGATTTTACTCATTTGAATCTTCTCTTTTTCTCTTGGCAATTTAGGTAAAGTGTTGACAATCTTGCTTATCTCTTTAAATATCAATTTTTTGTTTTGTTGAGTCTCTCCATTGGTTTTCCTATTCTCTACTTCATTTATCTGCACTCTAATCTTACTACGTCCTTTCTTCTGCTAGCTTTGTATTTAGTTTGCTCTTCTTTTTCTGTTTTAAGTGGAAGGTCAGATTATTGATTTGAGATCTTCCTTCCCCTTTAATATAGGCATTTACAGTATAAACTTCCCTTCCACCACTGCTTCAGTTGCGTCCTGTAAGTTTTGTTATATTGTGTTTTTGTTTTCATTCATCTCAAATTAATTTCTGACTTTCCTTGTGATTTATTCTTTAACTCATTGGTTAACTTAGGAACACATGTTTAATTGGCAAATGTTTTTGAATTCCCCAAATTTCCTTCTGTTATTGATTTCTACTTTTATAACTTTGTGGTCAGAGAATACACTTTATACACTAGAAATCCTTTAAAGTGATAGGAAAATATTTACAAGGTTAGCAGTCTAGTCCAGGTGGCTTCCTTCTGCTTCTCTTCTTTAACAAAAACAGCAGAAACTCCCATTTCCCCCTCCCCTTCACTTCCTGCTCTGCCAGGCGCTCACTCCCTAAACTCCCTCCCCCCTGGCCTGCTCGCTTGCTGTGCACATAGGAATGTTGCAGTTACAGAAGCAGAAAGATATATATCGCTCCCCTTGCCTTTGTTCAGGGCTCAGACCTTGGGAGATGACTCCCCTCTGAGCCTGTTGGTGTGAAATACAGCCTCAACCCTCCAAGACCTCCAAGTACTGCTTGGTTCTTCCATCAGTGATCCAGTCCAGATTTTCCAGGTTTTTTTGTAACAAAAGGATTGTACACAATTCTTTAAAATTTATTGACACTTGTTTTATGGTCTAGCAGGTGGTCTTTCACAGTTCTGAAGAATTTTATTTTGACCAATTTTGCTAAGGTGTTATTGCTTTTATGGAAGAGCAGAATTTCAGAACCTCAAACTTCACTATTCCAGAAGGGCTCACCTCATTAAGTAATTTTTAATCAATTTTGAATAACTATATGGTTACTAAAGGAAGAACTTGAACAGGAAACCATACAGTAGAAAAAAATTCATTTCAAAGTAAATACTAATGGACATTTATTAGTGGCAATTGAGTGAGTATGTAATTAAAATGAGGCTTAGAGTAGACTGGAAACAGCATTACACTGGAACACTACTCACATCTGGTTAATTTCTGGGTAAGTGAACCTTTTTGGGCCACATTTTCCTATTCTGTTAATTAGTATAATTCATTCTCAGGCAGAGCCATGCAGGAATATAAGACATCATAGTATCCACCATCCAACAAAGGACATTTAAATTTCACCTCTTTGCAAAATTAAATAAACTGAGGTATATAAAGCAAATTGTTATCACTTTATTATTACAACAACAACAAAAAAAGATAAATATCTAAATCTCTAGGAAACGTCATAAAGTTCCCAAATAAAAGATCATAACTATGAACCCACATATTTGCTCATGATTAGATTTAATGCATCAATTTCATCTATTATTTATATCTTCGCGTATCTTAAATCCCAGCTATCCCCTGTGACTCAAAGAGAGATGCTCCCTGGCCACCAATCCAAAAAGGCATCCTGTACTTCCTGTAAAAATCAGCCTAATACAAGGTAGGAACTTAAGCTTTAATGGGCAGCAAAAGTAGGGTAACTTGAAAAGACAGATATAGATGGAAAACAAGTATAAGATTGACCGTGAACAACCTGGCCACACTTTTGGGAGCTGTGGCCATGCAGCTGGTTACATGGCCGTGTAGGACATCTTTAGACAGACCGGAAAACCATGTAGAAAATCTTGGCTCAGAACTGTTCAGTGAAGAGACAAAGAGTTAAGAAACTATCTGTCATCTCCTTCTGGTCCATGTTTTCCCAAAGGGAGTAAATTTTCCCACCACTTCTAGGAAAGATCAATTGATCTTTTGGGCAAATCCTAGGGCAACCAGATCTAGAATTAATGAGAGGAGCCTTAACAATGAAGACCAAGTTGGAGCTCACCACTCAGGGCTAGTTGTTTAATTTGCAGACACCAGTGCAAAATAAAAATGCAAGTGGTCATTTTCAAAAAGCAGGGAAACAGCTCCATTAAAGGTACGAAAATATAAGCCTTTTCCTTTCTTCTGTGGTAACGGTGTTTTTTATTTGCTATGTAAATTTAAATAAACAAAAAATAAAATTTTAATTATGAGCATGAATATTACCCAATGCTTTATACTGTCTAATGTGTTTTTAATGCCACTATAAGGGCATTTAACCCCTATATGGAAGCACCAAAGTTATGCAATTTGTATTTTTGAAGTTCATACTTGCATAGGTATTTCATTTGTATGAGAACAGTGAAAGTACTGCACAGAACTAACACAGCTATTTCACTTCTTTATATGCATACATTTACCAAAACTGTCTACTTTCTGCTCACAGATTAGTAAGGAAAGTCTGAGAGAAGAAGGAACTATGGGTTGCCCTATCATTCCCTATCCTTCTATGCCATCATTTTAAGCATAAATGATTAACTACTACAGAGAAGTTAGAGTAACAAGAATAGGAAATGATATGATAAGGTCCCTTGGTTTGCATATTAGAATTCCATTGCTTGCTCTCTGCATTCAAAGCAGGTTATTGTGCAAACAGAAAGCATGGCTTCTCAGAGTTATCCTCACTCTTGCCTCCTCAGTCACAGGTGTAACGCACTTCACTTCATCCTCACTTTGAGTCACTGAACTCCAGCACATTGTGGGTCTACTGGCATGCTGTGCGCACAGGGAATCACAAAGGCTACATGCAGATGGGGCAGCAAAAAAGTGCAGCTGGCGTGCATATTGCAAAAATCTCCTCTGCTTAACTGCATACTCCATTGCCCCCTTAAACTGAAGTTACAAAATATAAGTCCAATGACACAGTCATTAAGAATTCTAAAATGCCCATAAAAGAACATTAAACCAAGCCTATGGCTTTTCAGAACACAGGGACCTGTGCAACTCACATCCATTAAGGTTCCCCCTCATAGGAGACGGGAACGGGGAAAGGCTGTGCGAGTCCACGGAATCGAAAAGGAAGCAGTCATGAGAGTAGCAGCTGGAGCGTCTCATGAGCCAGCAACTGAGGACTCAGGTAGTGGGGAAGGCTGAGATATTCCGAGCAGGCACATAAAATGTATTTGATAAATTCAGCTTTATTTTGCGCCACCTAATTTACCCCTAAGGGGCCATTACATTATATGGTCTTTAATAATCCCCACTTGAATGAAAGCACTGAGCAGGCAAGACTTGGATCTGTTTTGCTCACTGCTTTAGCTTTATTTTCCAATTTGACCAAGGACAATTCTGTGCAATTGTTTATTTAAATGTCATGATGGGCAATGCCAAGGTTCAAAAAATTCAGATTTTTATTATCCCCAAAGTTGATTTCTCTTCAAAGATATACCACTGGAGCCATGTAATACATCACTATCAAGCTGACACTGTCAGCCCCCAGAGGGCTAAAATACTGGCAGATTATTAGACTGCATATTCCTTGGAATGAAGGCTGTATCTTTCCATCCTTGCAATCATTTCTTTCCCTGTTCTCACAGCATATTAAGTATGTATTCAGTGTTGAATGCATGAAGGGAAGAATGTGGAGATGAGCATGTTGAGTTAGCAAGCTTAGGACTGAGAAACAAGGACAGGAACATATTAAACTTGACAGTCACGCATCACACAAGTGACTTCACTTAGTGAAAGCAATTTGCACAGGGAATTATAGGACCACTTGGGCAATGGCACCCCCATCCATCCCCCAAACCAGCATAAGGAATGTTAAAAAGTGGAGAAACAGTCAACATCTAAAAGGCCATCAGGCTCAATAGTTTCAATATTCTTGAGATGAATATGGTGTCTTTGGTGCAGACACCAATTCCTAAATTTTAAAAAATCTCATCACTTTCTTTAGTAGTTGATAAAGACTATTAGGACAGTGGGATGCCTACTTAGAATTTTTTCTTTTGGCACCGGGCTACTATAGGCTACTGCAGCTTCTCTCTCTAGCTGAGAAATATTACTGGGAACAATTATTTCAGTGATCCCTCTTAGCTATTAAATGTAAATTAGCAGGCACTGTTGCCCTGGAGATAAAGCATAAAAGGGCCTTTTGAGGTCTGAACTCTTTCAAATGCTTCAGTACCTCTCACTAAGTTATGTTGACCCCTGGGAAAAGGAGGAGGGCAGATTTCCTTTAGGACTGAGGAACCTCCTTGAAATAACCATCTGTTCTCTTGCAAGAGGCTGGAGATGTTCCTGACTCAAGCAGGTGGGCCTGCAGGGAAACATCTCAGGCCTCCGAGGGGGAACCCATGGCATGATTCCATGGCACGAAGCCAGCACTTTTCATGGGCAGTTCAAAATTCTCAAGCCTCACAGGATTCCTGAGTTTTGGTCTCAGCGCAAGGTAGAGAAAAGCAGGACTACACACCTTACCTCTGCTATTAGTCTGTCCCAGGTCAAGGACAACCAAGGTCAATCCACACATACTTAAAAAAAAAATTTAGGTTATATGATTATGTGGAATGACTTTGGTAGGTGCGAGAAAAGATGTTGGAAAGCTAGATGTTCCTCCCACTACTCGCTCCCAGTGCTACCACTGCCCGAGGTCCGCAGGTGGGGCACTGGAGGGATGCCGAAGAATCAGTAGGCCTGCTAATCTCTGGGTTCTTGGGAGGCCTTGACTGAAAGTCACATTCAATGGGACATTTCCTCTTGTCTGAAGTTTGCTAGGGGCCAAAAGCTGAGAACCAGCGATGTCATCTGTCTGGCAATTGCTGAGAAATGACCCATAAAAGGGCCTGCAGATGGTGACCCCATTCCCTCCTTTAAGGGTGTATGAGGGGACAGCTGGAAATGCTGAGGTGGAGAGTTCAGAGATGAGGCTTCCTTGAAGGATGCTGAGGGTGTTCTGTCCATCTTTGTCACTGGTTTCCTGTTGAGGTGGGAGTGGGGACACTCACTGTTTTAAATGAGGGGGGTTTCAAAGAATCACTCGGAGAACCTGACAAGTTTCAGAATCTGGGTTGTGGGAGCTTAGCTCACACCTAAATGTCAAAGGATGAGAGCCTGGCTGGAGCAGTGTGCTGGCCACAGAGCAAGCTGGACTAGGAAAGGAGTGTAAAGGGACAGAAGTCTATGTTCCCGTGGGCCGGATACGAAGCCCACAGATGGACCCCGGGAGGGCTGGAGCTGGGCTGGTGGAAGCCAGGGACTGGCTGTGATGGCCAGTCAGCGGAGGCTCCCTGGTGCCAGGTAACTGCTGTCAGAGGTCTCCAGCAGGGCCATCTCAGAGGACGCCGTGCCAGTGTTCCACTGCGAGGTCCACTGGAAACGCCGCTAGGCCACCCACCCAGCCAACACCCATGACCAGTGTGTTACGCTCCCGGCCTCCCTCTCACTGTCCCATGGGAGCCAGAGCCAGGCCAGCGGTGAGCTGAGCAGGGAGAGTATGCGAGGCTGAGGAAGGTGCGGGAGCCATACGTCTCACTCCTGACGCAGCGCTGACCTGGGCAAACCGTCAGACTGATGGGAAATTTCGATGGAATTTTAACACTTGAATGTAATGCAACAGCATGAGATTGACAAGAGATTTTACTGAGAACCAGGAAAAATGAGTTCACAGGCCAGGTTGACCGAGGAAGCTGTAAGAAAGAATAAAGTTGCTTTCAACTTACATTTTGAGTCCAGTTTATTCAATAAATTGGATACTAATAAATGAGAAGTATCTTTATTTGTATCCAAGTGAAGAATGTGCTAGGGATAAGCCTATTCACATGCTTTCAACCATAGTTCTCGAAATCATCCAGAAACACACGATCTATTGAAAATAATTCATGCACATAACTCACATTTTCCATTACATTGTATATTTCCAAATTCCACCCTGCCAAAGAAATTTGCCTTTTGCTTCCAAATTATTAAAAGAAATATTTTTAAAACTAAAGTTCATATATTAGTCACCAAACACTCTGAATTTAGAGATCACACATGATAATAAAAATCATTTTCACATCAGTTTTGAAAGAAGAGTTGACACCGACTTTTGAACTTTTGTTTTTATGGAGCAGCAGGCAATTTCTGAAACATATTTCCAATTACCGAGGGACGTTTTTCCCAGAGAAGTGAACAAACTGTCCAAGATCCTAATTTCCACATAAAGAAAATGTGGGAAGAACTCTATCGCATAAATGATAATGGGCAGATTTTAAATACTTCATCTAAAGAATGAGAATCCTAGCAATCAGCCAAAATCAAAGTATGCAGAATACAATATAGTGAGATTTCTAAAAAGCAATGTCCCCGGATCTGTCTTTTCTACACTTTTTGCTCTTCGGCAGGAAGCTTACTGGCGGCATTAAGTCTCAAAAATTCCTTCTGTAAGGGGACTATAAATTGCATACCAGAAAACAATATTTCCTTTCTAGGGCCTGAGAAATTAAACAATATATACTTTGGTCTTCAAAGACCCCCATGAGTTAGGTTAGAGACAAAAGCCAGACAAAGGATGAATTTCCCATAATGTATACATTTCTGAAAGAGAAATATTCATCACTACCATGCAATTTCAAACTAGCGCTGGCAAGTAGCACCAGGAGCTCAGACTCCCAGTGTTGGGAGCAGCAACCGTGTGATTCTGCACAGGGTACACCACCCGGTCTAGAGTAACAGATCTCAGCGTCTGGCTCTAGGCTGTATGCTGAGGAAGCATTGAGGGCTCTGCATATTTAGAGGGAAATTTTTTAAGTCACTTTACTGAGATAAGAGGGAGGAAAGCAGTACCCGACCTGGGGAGCTGACCTGGTCCTCCTGGCCAGGTCCTGGTGTTTCAAGCTGGTCCATAGTCTCGGCTTAGTCTTGGTTAATGTGGACAATTTCCCAGAAGAGCAACATCAGACAAAGCCTCTCTGTGACTGTGATAATTAAGCATAAGCAGGACTGGTCCTTACTCACGTCTGAGCTCAGACACAACAGGTACATCGTTAAAGCCACAGAAGTAGAACTCCCTTAGCTGC
The DNA here is from genome assembly GCA_029783875.1 of Phataginus tricuspis. NCBI lineage: Eukaryota > Metazoa > Chordata > Mammalia > Pholidota > Manidae > Phataginus > Phataginus tricuspis. The sequence continues at coordinate 2,898,726 of JAQQAC010023241.1, forward strand.
CCGATGGCATCCCCTCCAGAGCAAGCCCCAGTTCCTCAACCCTCCCCAAATTACCGGAGGCAAGCCCAGATGCTGGAAGTCCTTTCAAACCCCCTCTTGTAGACGCCCCTCAGCTCCCCATGGGGAACGCTCTCCCTCGCTACAAAGAGTAACAAACCAAACTTATTCAGTTACAGGTATGTTCCTGGTCTTTGGCTGGAGGGCAAATTTGGACATTTACACTCAATAAAAATACACCCACTTTAAATGTAAAGGTCAATGAATTTGGGTAAATATATACATCCATGGAACCTCCACCAAAATCAAGATACAGAACATTTCCATCACTTTGTGTCATTTCCTAGTCAAACCCCACCCCAGCTCCAGGAGCAGGCAACTCAGTGACCTTCTAACTTTCTTATAGAGTTTTGAGTAAATGCATTCATGCATTCTGTATTTTTCTCTGTCTGGCTAGCTTCCCTCACCATATGGTGTGGCTAATAAAGATCGTTTAATTTCTTCCTTCCCAGTAGGTACGTCTTCTTCCTCCTTTCTTTGTCATACCGCACAAGCTAGGATCTCTTGATAACATAGAATAGAAGTGGCCAGGGTGGACCTCTCTGCGGGATTGGTGGTTACCATTAACTGTGACATTAGCTACGAAGTTACTTAGACACACAGTATCAGATTGAGGCATTCTCTTCTTTTCCTAATTTGCCTAGAGTTTTCATTATTAACAAGTGATAAACTTTGTCAAATGTTTTTCATATACCTACTGAGGTTTTTAATAAAAATTCTTTTATTCTGTTAATGTGGTGAATTGTAGTCCTTGATTCTTAAGTGTTAAAGCAACCAATATTTGCAATTCTAGTATAAGTCCCCATTTCATATCATCATCCTATTGTTAATTAGCTGGATAAAATTTTCTAATACTTTGTTAATGCTTTTTGTATTTATGCTAATGAGGGATATTGGTGTGTGGTTCTCTTTTCTTGTAAAGTCTTTGGTTTTGTACGAGAGAATGATGGTCTTACAAAATGTATTGCGAAGCATTCCTTACTTCCTAGTGTTTTCTGTTTTTTTTTTACAATTTGTGTAGGACTGATGTTATTCCTCCCCTAAATGTTTGATAAAATTCATCAATAAAGCCATCTGAATCTGGAGGTTATGGTGGGACGTGTTTAATCATGAATTCAATTTATTTGTTATAAGCCAGGTTTTCTATTTCTTCTTGAGTCAAGTTTGGTAACTATGACTATCAAGGAATTTGTCTTTTTCATCCAGCCTGTCAGATTTATTGGCATTACATGATCCATAATATTTGCTTATTATTCTTTTAGTATCTGTCAGATCTACAATAATATCCTGTAGTTCATTTATGATATTGGTAATTTTCTTACCTCATTTTTAAAGAGATTCATCAATTTCATTTTTTTCAAAGAACTGGTTTTGGTTTTATTGATTTTCCACATTCTGTCCTTTTCTATTTCACCTGTTTCCACCCTCTCACTATGGTGAATAATGTGGATATACATGAGTGTACAAACATCTGTTCAAATCCCTGCTGTCAATTCTTTGGTTTAATACCCAGAGGTGGAATTGGTGGATCATATATTAATTCTATTTTAATTTTTTGAGGAACCACCATATTATTTTCCATAACAAGTGTACCATATTATATCCCTACCTCGTAATATACAAGGTTTCCAATTTCTCCACATTTCTTTTTTCTTTTCTTCTCGTTTCTTTCTTTGCTTTCTTCTTCCTTCCCTCCCTCTCTCTTTCTCTTCCTCTCTCTTTTCCTCTCTTTCTCTTTCTTCTTCCCTCCCTCCTTTCCTTCCTCTCTCCCTCCCTCCCTCTCCCTCCTTCCCCCATCTCTCATCTCTCTTTCTCTCTCTGTGTCTGTTTTTCTTTCTTTCCTCTTTCTCTCTTTCTTTCTTCCTAGCCACCCTAACATGTGAAGTGGACTCTCACTCTGATTTTCATAGCATTTCTCTAATAGCTAAGGCTGTTTATATCTTTTCATATGCTTATTGGACATTTGTATATCTTCTTTACAGAAATGTCTGTTCAAGCCCTTTGTCCTTTGCTTTTTTTTTGTAGTTATTGAGTTGTAAGAGCTCTTTATATATTCTAAATGCCAGCCCTTTTTCAGATAGATGATTTGCAAATATTTTCACCCATTCCACAAACTGCTTTTTCACTCTTTTGATAGTATCTGTTTTGTGACGTTTTATACATTCCATTTCTATTCTCATAATGTTTATGTCTTCCTTTAAGTCACTGAGCATATTGAGCACATTATGACAGCTTTTTTAACATCCTTATCTGCTAATTCTATCATCTCTGTCATTTATGGATCCGCATCTATTGATTATTTTTTTCTCCTGGTGATAGGTTGTATTTTTCTGTTTCTTAGCATAGTAATTTTTTTTTTATCAGATGCTGGACATTGTGAATTTTATATTCCTGACTGCCTAATTTTGTCAAATTTCTTTAGAGCATCGGACTTTGTCGTGACAGGTCATTACATTATTTGAAGATCAGTTTGGTCCTTTGAAGATTTGTTTTGAAACAAGTCAATTTGTAGGGTGTATCTAGAGTAGCCTTTACTCTGGGGCTAGTTCAGATCTATTAAAGGGTTGTCTCCTGTTTCTTGTTTTCAGTAAGGCTTTTTACTCTAGGTCATGGGAACACAAACTGTTCTCAGGCTCTGGGAAAGATTAGCCTTGTAGGTCCCAGCAATTGCTACATTCCTGGAAGTTGCTTTTTATCTGGCCTCATAGAGCTTTACTCTCTGCTTGTGGAAACTGATATTTAGACAAAGACTCAAGAGGAACTTGGAGACCACTTTTAAGTTAGATTGTTTTGTGCCAAGGCGTAAACTTCTCCTGACATCCATGCATCTATACCTGAATTGCTCATGGTTGTCACACTATTTAGGAAGGTTATGGTCTTGTACTTTGTATTTTTAAAATTTATTTTTATATACTTCCTGATATAAAATTGCACATGTTATTACTGTGGTACATATGCCTTATGCCTAGATAAATGCTTGAAAAAAGTAAGTATCTACATAGCTCTTGCTCTCATTAAAGTGAAGGTTCAGCAGGTTAATTTCAGATCATTCAAAGTGTAAAAACGTTGACACCGCAAGTTTTGGAGGTTCTTTTGGGCCTTTTATATTTCTCATATGAAACATGTGCAATCATTAGATATTATTAGTAAGCAAATTTTAAAGCGAAGTAATTCCTATTATTTCTACTCCTATTATTTCTTATACCATCTGGTCAACTTAATTAAAATGTATTCTGAGATTACAAGGCTTATTTTTGCAAAGGTTTCCATTTGTCACCACTTAGGTGTGAATGAGGATTTTTCCAATTCCTGTTCAACCAAAATAAATTATTGAAATAAATTGTATATTATTAATAATTTAAAATAGCAACTGTCATTCAATTCTCCAATTTAAATTTTTGTGTTTTTTTAGTAAGACTTATAGTTCTCGTAATCAGTTGGTTTTGTAACAAATAAATATAATTTACATATTCAATATTTTACTGATAAATTTTTCTAAATCTGTATCATCGAAGTTCTAAGATTTCATTTAATGAAAAGGTATCACTTCTGAAAAAAAATAAAATATGGAAATTTAATTTGCTTTCTTAGGTAAAAAACTCTACTTCTGACTGGTTTCAAAGATGATTCTAGAGAAAACTAAATAGGAAAAGAAAAGATGTTTGTATTTCACGATTTGAATAATCATAAATAATGTAATTCTATGGATCTCATTCTTTATCATTATGAAAATCTCATTTGAAATTAGAAGAAAAACATAATTGATGGTAGCAAGTCACCAAAACCTATTATGTTGATGTCATGTAAATGTATTCAGACAATAAAGATAGATATAATTCCATTTACATGTATTATAAAATAGAAAAGATATACTAATTACACTTCAAAATCAATGTATCTTCATATGAGGTCTAAGAAATATTAGATGATCAAAGTTTCCATGGATTACTAAAATTATTACAAAACATTGTATATATGAATACTTTTCCTACAGAAAGACCCATGGATTCCATCAGATACTCAAAGAAGTCAGCACCCCAGAATGTCAGGTGTCATTGTTTTTAACATTAACGAGATTACTTTTAAATAGGTGTCAAGAATTGGGCATACCTATGACTCAGTCATTTCCATACATAGTAATTTATCCAAAGGCAATCGTTTGATATATGCAGGAAGATCCTTAAAAATAATAATCATTAACATTTATTGATAGTTTGTGCCAGAACAGTGCTAGGCATTTGCAAGCTTTATCTCATGAATTGTGTTAGATACTTTCTACTGCTGTCATATCACTTTACAGACTGGGAAAATGAAGCTTTTGGAGTTTATAAAACTCACTCAAGAGCACCTGGTTGGTTAGTGTAGCATCATGAAGATTTGAAGCCTGGAAACCTGACTTCACATCTGGACTCTAAGCAATTGCTCAGAAATGATGTTCATCAGATCACTTTACGTAATGGGGATGAATGCTAAACTATGCACGGCCCCCAAATAGAATACTATACAGCCATTATATTTATGATGTAGGAAACTATTTATCGACAACAAAACTGCTCTAGATGGAAGGCTGTGTGAAAAAACAAGTACTATATGTTTTGTTGTTAAACATCCACTAATGTATCCATAAAAAAGTAGAAAAAAAAAACCCCAAGTATGTGGACCAACTGGTAACCAGTGGTTATCTCTGGGTTAAATGATTGTGTTTAATTTTCTTTGTGTTTTACTGTGAGTTCCATGTTTTCTCAACTGAGCATGTATTTCTTTTGTAATTATAAAAAACTTCTAAGTACATAGGCTCTAGATTACCAAGAGAAATATATATAGCACACCAATAGTGTCATTTCACAAAATTCCTCCACCTCAGTGGATAGAGAGGGGGTGTGTGAACAAAAGGGCACATTTAAAATGTGGTTCGACAACCCTACCACCTCTCAAACCTTTTGAATTTGCAGGAGGTATATGGCCATAGATATTTGTTATGTGATGTCTGTCACAGGAATGTGAGTACCCCAAGATATAATTAACATGTGCAAAGCCAATACCTAGCTTTACCTTAAAAGAAGAAATGCATTGCTTTACTTTCAATAGGGGAGAAGTGCTGCAGAACATTTAATGGAATCAAAAACTGTCAGAGTCTGGTCAATGGGACGTGGGTGTCGGCACAAAACCAGTAAAGCTACCAATTAAAATATCCTTGGACACCAAGCTGAATAGGTGTTGTTATACACTGGTCATGCTTTAAAAAAAAAAGTTACCTACAGAGGGAAGGGAACTACACCCACCCAGAACATTTCGGGGTAATTTATAATAATTAAAGGCACCAAAGAATATTGTAAACACAGTGATTGTGACAAACACAAACTGGGAGATTTCTACCATGAGCTCCTGTATAATATTATGATGCACAAGAGAGATTAGAGTCTTTAAACTATATAAAATATTAACATATTCTTTAATATTTGCTACTCCTCTGTTTTATTAGGAAAATGTTAAAATTAAAGGTTTTATTTGTGTCCTTTCTGGATCCTGTAAGAAGATGACCAGAGGCCAAGGTGAATTGCTGTCTAGGGGGTCCCTGCTATACCTTTCCTTGTTTTATGTGTTACATTCCTTTGAAAGTGAGTCATTTTGGTAAGCTAGATATTCAAGGTGTTGGGGTGTATGAATGTGTGTGTGTGTGTGTGTGTGTGTGTGTAGAAGTGTGTATGTGCTGTGAGCGTATGAATGTGCATGCATTGTGTGTATAAAGTGTGTTGTATGTGCAAGTATGCATTGTTTCTGTGTTTTCTGTATATGCTGTGTTGTGTGTTTAAATGTGTTGCATATTATGTGTATAAACATGCATATATTGTGTGTACAGGCATGTTGTGTGTGTATATTGAGGCGTGTTTGTGTGTTTGTGTATGTTGTGTGGTCCCAAAGTGTCCAGGATAAGACACAGTTTATGTGATCAGTTCATATTTATTAAGTGAATATTAGGGAACATTTCTTAAGCAGCTATTTTAACTGGGTTCTTGAGTACAGCAGGGGAATTCTGTTTTCAGTCAGTGTCTAATCACAATAGGATATTTTTGTTCAGTTCTGCCTGGGGTGGTAAATAGAGCTATTTGGAGATTTGACATAGCTTGCAGCTATAAAATGCCTTCTTTGCCCCCCTGTTTGGAACCAACGTATAAAAAATTTTTTATAAAGATCATCTCCTTATTCCTGTGTATCCATCACTGAAAAATCATTTTCCTCTGCTCCCTTCATCTTTCCAATACATTCACAAATCACATCCATTATTTTTCTTTTTTCTTCTAAGGGTATATATTTGGCTGCAATATCAAGCTATGTGTGGTTTCCTTGCCATTAATGTGTATATAGTGCCATCTAGTGTGCAGAAAGCCAAAAAGCCATGAGCATAATTGAAACAGGATTCTTCAATGTTTGAAACACATTATGCTGAGCTTGAGCGATGAAGAGATTGCAGGAACCATGATTATCAAACTTGTTGATTTGAATCACATTTGCACCTCTACTGAAAATACCTGCTTAGAGGAAAAGACTTACTGAAAATTTCAATACTTACTAAGCCATAAGATATAAAGATCTTTCTAGTTTTTAGAGCCTTCACACAAATATGGGTCACTATAATTCACATGCTCGAACCCATTTAAAAAAGAAAAACCACACTCTTTTTTCCTTGTAGTAGAATCATTTCTTCAAATCTTTGTTTCAAATAATTTGTCTGCAGACTTATGTAATGAAGCTAGATTTATATTTCCTATGGAAACCATTCCTTAATAGACTAAGTTAAAAGTTTTTGGAGTGACGAGGTTAGGATGTGTTCTGACTGTGCATCCAGAGTGAGGAAAGTGGGCCCTGTGAGCTATCCATTGTTGGCTCTCTCTTCAGCTGTGTTCTAGGGCTGTCCTCCCCGAGTCAGTAAGTCGTGCTAGGTTGGACTGACACCAGGAGGAAAATATCATCACTGACAGAGATCCAGCAGCGATTTCTAGGGGGTGGCAAGAGGCAAGATGGTGATTGGGGCCTGGAAAATTAATCCTGGTGGCTGGGATCAGATAATGGCAAAATAGAATATTAGTTCCCTATGTTATCGTTTCAGGAATAGAGACCTTTTATATATGGTGTGTGCTGTTACAATGTATTTTTACACTTTAGGAAAGAGCGTATAGGAGGAAAGGTAATGAATGGCCCTGTGCTCTGGGCCATGGCATTACGTCCTTTGACACAACTCCCTTGGGATTTTGAGGGTAGGTAGAATTCAATAGGGTCTCTTCTTTCAATAAAACTGATGAGCATTCACTTCCAGTTAGGGGTGTGTAAGTGTTGATGGCTCCAGGGAATGGGGTGATTCTCAGATAACATCAGCCTGAAACATTTTGCTATGGATCAGGGACTGTACTTGAGAGGCTGTGGTGCAATCTCCCGCTGCCTTCTCCTCTCTGGGTCTTTGGCACCCTCCCGAGTCGGCCCCCTTTGCATCGCTCTCCGCTCTTCTCTCTCCCGAGAGCCTTCTTCAGCCTTCTTCTCTTCCCATTCTTCCTTGGAGCCATCCAGCCTCTCCCACCGTCACCGAAATTCAGGGGACTTCGGAATCTCTCAACTCCAACCTCTGTCTGAAATTCCAGTTCTACCCGCCAGACGAATGTCTTTAGGGTTTTCCATCGTTTGGAACTGCAAACTGTGCTTTTCCAAAGAAATATTCTCAAATTACCTAAGTACAAATTCCTCTCTGATTGTTCACTTCTTGTTGATGGCCCCCAGTCTCCCACCTGGCCAGCTGTTCTGCCCTAACTGGCCTATTGCCCTTCTTTGCCCTCCACAGCCCTATCTGGAGATGGGACACTTCGTCTCGGATGTCCTTCTTCTCTTTATTCTTGCTGTTATATCTGCCATAACCTTCTCCTCAGTGACTCTACTTCTTCTCTATTTTACGTACCTCCATCCTAGTCAATATTTGAAAGCATGTTCCAGTCTGTTACGGTCTGAATTGTGTCCACCCTCAAATTTTATTTCATATGTTGAAGCCCTAACACCCAGTATCTCAGAACACGACTGTATTTGGAGATAGGGTCCTTGCAGAAGTAAAATGATTCATTAGAGCAGGTTGTAATCCAGTATGATTGGTGTCTTTATTAAAAGAGAAAATTGGGACACAGATATGTACAAAGAGAAGACCATACAAGGACACAGGTGGAAGATCTACAAGTCAAGGAGAGAGGCCACAGAAGAAACCAACCCTGCCAAAGGTTGGTCTCAGAATTCTGCCCCCAGACAGCCTTCAGATTCCAACTACAACATGAACTCTTCCCTGGATCTCCAGCCTTCTGGCTTACCTTGCAGAATTCAGACTTGCCAGAAGCTATGATTGCATGAGCCAATTCCTTAAAATCTCTCTCTCTAGGTACATGGATAGCTATAGATAGGATGTAATATAGAGAGATGATAGATAGATGTAGATAGCTATCTATTTGATGTTTACACACATACAACCTATTTGTTCTGGGTCTCTGGAGAACCCTAATGTACACTGCAAATTAAAAAATGTAATTGTTCCTTTTTAATGCAAAATAAAGTGCCAAATCTATGCTTACTGAAATAAGCCAGGTGGAGAAAGACAAATACCAAATGATTTTACTTATTTGTGGAATATAAAAACAAAGCAAAACAGAAGGAACAAAATAGCAGTAGACTCATAGACACCAAGAAGGGACTAGTAGTTACTAAGGGGGAGGGTTTAGGGAAGGTTGGGGGGAATGGGGAAGGGAATAAAGGGGCCCAATAATTCACAATCACAATATAAACTGGTCATGGGGATGGCAGTACAGCATGGAGAATACAATTAATGATTCTGTAACATATCACTACATGGATGGATAGTGTCCTCACTAGAGGGGGTGAGGATTTAATAATATGGGTAACAGTTGAACCACAGTGTTGTATATTTGAAACCAACATAAGAATGTATATCAATGATACTTTAATAAAAAATAAAGCGCCAAATCCTTAGACCAACATGTGTATGTTGTGCGCTGTCACAGTATCCAATACAGAACACAGTATGTATATGATCAGTTTTCATTTATTAAGGGAATTTTAGGGAACATTTCCTAAGCAGGTATTTTTAAATGGGCTGTTGAGTGCAGCAAGGTCGAAGGAGGCTCTAACCCAATATGACTGGTGTCCTTCACACCAGGATGACTTAGTATGCAAAGTCCTCCATGAGAATGCCCTCAAGTCCCATTCCATCTATAGTTTATACTATTTTCTTTCAACTCGCCTCTGATTAATATGTTAACAGTAACATTTACTGAAAACCAACCATTTAAAATTTAACAAAGTTTTTTCCTATGCTTTAAAAGCATAGACGAGACTCAGATGATTCAAATTGAGAGATTTACTAATCTTCCTAAGCTTCAGTTTCTTCATCTGTAACATGGGAATAACTCATTTATTTATTCTACAAAATGTTAGTGAACAACCATGGGTGATACAAATACACCGTTGTTACTTTAGAATGGCTAGTTGTCGGGGATAGAGCTTTAACTCCTAGGTTCTGGTTTACTGAGAAGGCTGAGGTAAGAGCAAATTTAGGGAAGACAAGGAACCAAGAATCTTATTTGGGCCACATCCAGTTTGAGATGTCCTTTTGACACCTGAGAAGAAATGACAAGTAAGCAGCAGAATATATATATATATGGAGCTCTAAGATTAGGAGAGGGTTGGAGATAGAGAATTAGCAGTGATCTGTATTCAGATGCATTTAGAGCCCTAGGGTAAAAACATGAATTTAGATGTGTGGTGCTACATGAGCCAATAGGAGAAAATGCTTCACAAGTACTTAGTGATTAGCTCTGTAAAATATTACCAAGAGGTCCCACTTATGTACAGGACGGCTGTATGAGCTGCTCTGAGGACGCACTCCCCAGGGAAACAAGAATAACAGGTGAGAACTACCTTTAAAAAAAGAATTAAGATCTCTGGAAATTGTTCTAAAGATATAGAGCAAATAAATATTTATCTGAAAAGAATAGACCAAATCTTGATAAGAAGAGTGAGACTCTGGGGCATTTGAGCTATCACCTCCCCCCTCCATCCCACCCGGCTGAGCTTGACAGAAGCTCCATTCCAATTGGGTTTTGCCGAAAAGACAGGACTCCTTCTCCCATAAGCTCCCAATCAAGAGGGAAATGTATTTCAGTGGCAGGCACAGGACACTAGCATTTCTCATCCCCACATCCAAATCTATATTTAAGAGGCTAGGTTCCTTGGGAATGTGACCAAAAGGTCAAGGGCTACCTTCCCCTACACAGTCCCCACTCACAGGGCTCTACCCCAGTGTGAATACCGGACTCCTACTGGACCCCTAAATGCCTTCACACCTGTTCACTTGGAAGTCAGGTGTTCAACTCTTGGAAGAAGCAAGCCAAGATCATGTTACCACTCTACACAGCACCCGGAGTATGGCTCAGATATTTTGCCCAGGGCAAAAGGTGTTACACAAGAACAGAGCTGCAAAGCTCTCACCAAAGGAACTAGTTTTATTTGAAACAGAGTATGGGGAAGCTCAAGCCTTAGAACCATCTAAAAAACCATGGCTCCTCTTAATTAAGGGCAACAAGCTAAACCACAGGCCAGCTAGTTTACCAGAGTGAATCAGACAAGGAGGCAGCTAACAAAAACTGCCTGGAGTCAGAACAAGCTTTAAGGACTGGCCCGAAAACTACCGTGCCTGAAATGAATTGGGATAGACTATGGAGCAGTTTGTGCTCCAGGGCATAGTAAAAAATAATCGAGGAGGGGCTCAAGATGGCGGCATGAGCAGGGCAGTGGAAATCCCCTCCCAAAACAACATATGTTTTTGAAAATACACCAAATACAACTACTCCTAAAAGGGAGACCAGAAGATGCAGTACAACATGCAGGCTACATCTACATCTCCAAGAACTCAGCATCTCAAGAAAAGGGTAAGATACAAAGCCGTGATCCGAGCACTCCCCCCACCCCAGCCCACCAGTGGGAGGAAAAGAACCAGAGTGGGGAGGGAGTGGAAGCACAGGACTGCTAAATAACCAGCCCTAGTAATCTGCACCGGGAGCACAGACACACGTGGCATGGTGTACTGGATATTAGAGAAATGGAAAAGTAAAATCTGAGACAGAGACTGCGAGTGGGTTCCCACTGGGACAAAAGAAAAGCGGGCACTTTTTAAAAGTCTTCAAGGGACAAGGGCTTAAAAGCTGGACAAAATTGTCCCAGCACACTCAGCCCAGCAGGCAGGGAATCTTAAGGAACTTTAGGTGCCCTATCCCCCTCGAGGGATAATGCAACCCCGAAGCCCCTCACTGAGAAAAGCAGCCTGCCATTCATTCCTCCCGGCTGGAGCTGCAAGCAAACTGGCTGACCCACCACAGCTGGGGAGCCCTGAGGAGCAGCCCCACCCACAGCAAAGACACAGAGTCCCCTCCCAGCAGGTAGCTAACCGGGACAGACCCAGAGGCTGCCGTCGGCGTGCACCTGCCCAGCACAGACAGAGAAACCCAGAGCAAGATCCAGAAGGCACAAAGGGGCCATTCTCACAGGAGAACACACCCGGCACGGCTGCGACCCCCCACAGGGCTTCAGACTATCTCGAGGGCTGCCCCACCCATGGCAGCTCAGGGGATTATCCCAGAGACCGCTCCTGGTGTGCGGGTAAACGGCACAGGCAGCATAAACCAGAGCTAGGTCCAGAAGGCATGAAGGGGCGCTGTTATCAGAGAACACACCTGGTGCGTCTGCGACTCCCGGTAGGGCTTCAGAATATCCCGAGGGCCGCCCCGCCCATGGCAGCTCAGGGGATAATTCCAGGGACTGCTCCTGCTCCCTGTGTGCATGTAACCGACACAGGCAGCAGAGAAGGGCAAGGCGACCAACAAGCAGGAAGGGACTTTGTCCTCCCAGTTGACAAATGCACCACCTGCCTACAACCACTTCTATCACCATGAAAGGCAGAAGAATCTGATCCAGTCAAAAATCACTCAGACAAACCCAGAGAGAGGGCCTGGTGAGATATAACCAACCTTCCTGAAAAAGAATTCAAAATGAAAGTCATAACCATGCTGATGGACCTGCAGAGAAATATGCAAGACCTAAGGGATGAAGTCCGGAGGGAGATAACAGAAGACAGGAATACAAAGAAGCTGAGGCAGAGAGACATAAAAGGATATCTAGGAATGAAAGAATATTAAGAGAACTGTGTGACCAATCCAAACGGAAAAATATTTGCATTATACTGGTACCAGAAGACGAAGAGAGAGTAAAAGGGATAGAAAGTGTCTTTGAAGAAATAATTGCTGAAAATTTCCCCAAACTGGGGAAGGAAATAGTCTCTCAGACCATGGAAGCCCACAGATCTCCCAATACAAGGGATCCAAGGAGGACAACACCAACACATATAAAAATTAAAATGGCAAAGATCAAGACAAGGCCAGAGTATAAAAGGCAGCCAGAGAGAGAAAAAAGATCACCTACAAAGGAAAACCCATCAGGCTATCATCAGACTTCTCAACAGAAACCTTACAGGCCAGAAGAGAATGACATGATATATTTAATGCAATGAAACAGAAAGGCCTTGAACCAAGAATACTGTATCCAGCATGATTATCATTTAAATTTGAAGGAGGGATTAAACAATACCCAGACAAGCAAAAGTTGAGGGAATCTGCCTCCCACAATCCACCTCTACAGGATAATATAAAGGGAATGCTCTAGATGGAAGCACTCCTAAGGCTAAATAGATGTCACCAGAGAAAATAAAATCACAGCAAAGAAAGCAGACCATCCAAGTACTAATGAAAGGCAAAAAATAAAATCAACTATTCACAAAAGCAGTCAAAGGAAACACAAAAGAGTACAGAATAAAACACCTAACATATAAAGAACGGAGGAGGAAGAATAAGAAGGGAGAGAAAATAAAGAATCATCAGACTGTGTTTATAATAGCTTGATAAGAGAGTTAAGTTAGACGGTTAGATAGTAAAGAAGCTACCCTTGAACCTATGGTAACCACGAATCCAAGGCCTGCAATGACAATAAGTACATATCTTTTGATAATCACCCTAAATATAAATGGACTGAATGCACCAATCAAAAGACATAGAATAATAGAATGGATAAAAAATCAAGATACATCTATATGCTGCTTACAAAAGACTCAACTCAAACCCAAAGACATACACAGACTAAAAGTGAAGGGATGGAAAAAGATATTTCATGCAAACAACAAAGAGAAAAAAGCAGGTGTTGCAGTACTTGTATCAGACAAAACAGACTTCAAAACAAAGAAAGTAACAAGAGATAAAGAAGGACATTACATAATGATAAAGGGGTCAGTCCAACAAGAGGATATAACCATTATAAATATATATGCATCCAACAGAGGAGCACCGACATATGTGAAACAAATACTAACAGAATTAAAGGAGGAAATAGATTACAATGCATTCATTCTAGGAGACTTCAACACACCACTCACTCCAAAGGACAGATCAACCAGACATAAAATAAGTAAGGACAGAGAGGCACTGAACAACGCACTAGAACAGATGTACTTAACAGACATCTACAGAACTCTACACCCAAAAGCAGCAGGATACACATTCTTCTCAAGTTCACATGGAACATTTTCCAGAATAGACCACATACTAGGACACAAAAAGAGCCTCAGTAAATTAAAAAAGATTGAAATTCTACCACCCAACCTCTCAGATCACAAAGGTATAAAATTAGAAGTAAATTGCAGAAAGAAAACAAAAAGGCTCACAAACACATAGAGGCTTAACAACATGCTCCTAAATAATCAATGGATCCATGACCAAATTAAAAGAGAGATCAAGCAATATATGGAGACAAATGACAACAACAGCACAAAGCCCCAACTTCTGTGGGATGTAGTGAAGGCAGTTCTAAGAGGAAAGTATATAGCAATCCAGGCCTATTTAAAGAAGGAAGAACAATCCCAAATGGAGAATCTCATTCACAATTATCGAAACTGGAAAAAGAAGAACAAATGAGGCCCAAAGTCACCAGAAGGAGGGATATAATAAAGATCAGAGAAGAAATAAATAAAATTGAGAAAAATAAAACAATAGAAAAAAAATCAATGAAACCAAAAGCTGGTACTTTGAGAAAATAAACAAAATAGATAAACCCCTAGCCAGACTTATTAAGAGAAAAAGAGAATCTACACACATAAACAGAAACAGAAATGAGAAAGGAAAAATCACGATACCACAGAAATACAAAGAATACTATGAAAATCTATATGCTAACAAACTAGATAACCTGGAGGAAATGGACAACTTCCTAGAAAAATACAACCTTCCAAGACTGACCAAGGAAGAAACAGAAAATCTAAACAGACCAATTACCAGCAATGAAATTCAATCGGTAATCAAAAAACTACCCAAGAAAAAGGTAATCAAAAAACCTCTGGGCCAGATGGATTCACCACTGAATTTTATCAGACATACAGAGAAGACATAATACCCTTTCTCCTTAAAGCTTTCCAAAAAATAGAAGAGGGGGGAATACTTCCAAACTCAGAGCATTATTCCAATACCAAAACCAGGCAAAGACCCCACAAAAAAAAAGAAAATCACACACTAATATCCCTGAAGAACGTAGATGCAAAAATACTCAACAAAACATTAGCAAACCAAATTCAAAATATCTCAAGAGGATCACACACCATGATCAAGTGGGATTCATCTCAGGGATGCAAGGATGTTACAACATACGAAAATCCATCAACATCATCCACCACATCAACAAAAAGAAGGACAAAAACCACATGATCATCTCCATAGATGCTGAAAAAGCATTCGACAAAATTCAACATTCATTCATGATAAAAACTCTCAACAAAATGAGTATAGAGAGCAAGTACCTCAACATAATAAAGGCTATATATGACAAACACACAGCCAACATCATACTTAACAGTGAGAAGCTGAAAGCTTTTCCTTTAAGATTGGGAACAAGACATGGATGCCCACTCTCCCCACTGTTATTCAACATAGTACTGGAGGTCCTAGCCACGGCAATCAGACAAAACAAAGAAATACAAGGCATCCAGATTGGTAGAGAAGAAGTCAAACTGTCGCTATTTGCAGATTACATGATATTGTACATAAAAGCCCTAAAGAATCCACTCCAAAACTACTAGAACTAATATCTGAATTCAGCAAAGTTGCAGGATACAAAATTAATACACAGAAATCTGTTGCTTTCCTATACACTAACGATGAACTAGCAGAAAGAGAAATCAGGAAAACAATTCCATTCACAATTGCATCAAAAAGAATAAAACACCTAGGAATAAACCTAACAAAGGAAGTGAAAGACCTATACCCTGAAAACTACAAGACACTCCTAAGAGAAATTAAAGAGGACACCACTAAATGGAAACTCATCCCATGCTCTCGGCCAGGAAGAATTATTATTGTCAAAATGGCTATACTTCCTAAAGCAATCTACAGAGTCAATGCAATCCCTATCAAAATACCAACAGCATTCTTCAACCAACTGGAACAAATAGTTCTAAAATTCATATGGAACCACAAAAGACTCCGAATAGTCAAAGCTATCCTGAGAAGGAAGAATAAAGCAGGGAGGATCTCGTTTCCCAACTTCAAGCTCTACTACAAAGCCACAGTAATCAAGACAATTTGGTACTGGCACAAGAACAGACCCACAGACCAGTGGAACAGAATAGGGAGTCCTGATATTAACCCAAACATATATGGTCAATTAATATACAATAAAGGAGCCATGGATATACAATAGGGAAATGACAGCCTCTTCAGCAGCTAGTGTTGGCAAAACTGGACAGGTACATGTAAGAGGGTGAAACTGGATCATTGTCTAACCCCATACACAAAAGTAAATTCAAGATGGATCAAAGACCTGAATGTAAGTCATGAAACCATAAAACTCTTAGAAAAAAACATAGGCAAAAATCTCTTGGACACAAATATGAGCAACTTCTTCATGAATGTATATCCCTAGGCAAGGGAAACAAAAGCAAAAATGAACAAGTGGAACTATATCAAGCTGAAAAGCTTCTGTACAGCAAAGGACACCATCAGTAGAACAAAAAGATCCTACAGTATGGGAGAATATATTCATAAATGACATATCCGATAAACGGCTGACATCCAAAATATATGAAGAGGTCACTCACCTCAACAAACAAAAAGCAAATAATCCATTTAAAAATGGACAGAGGATCTGAACAGACACTTTTCCAAAGAAGAAATTCAGATGGCCAACAGACACATGAAAAGATGCTCCACATTGCTAATCATCAGAGAAATGCAAATTAAAACCACAATGAGATATCACCTCACACCAGTAAGGATGGCCACCATCCAAAAGACAAACAATAAATGTTGGCGAGGATATGGAGAAAGGGGAACCCTCCTACACTGCTGGTGGGAACGTAAATTAGTTCAACCATTGTGGAAAGCAGTATGGAGGTTCCTCAAAAAACTCAAAATAGAAATATCATTTGACCCAGGAATTCCACACTTAGGAATTTACCCTAAGAATGCATCAGCCCAATTTGAAATAGAAGATGCACCCCTATGTTTATCACACCACTATTTACAATAGCCAAGAAATGGAAGCAACCTAAGTGTCCATCAGTAGATGAATGGATAAAGAAGATGTGGTACATATACACAATGGAATATTATTCAGCCATAAGAAGAAAACAAATCTACCATTTGCAACAACATGGATGGAGCTAGGGCGTATTATGCTCAGTGAAATAAGCCAGGCAGAGAAAGAGAAGTACCAAATGATTTCACTCATCTGTGGAGTATAAGAACAAAGAAAAAACTGAAGGAACAAAACAGCAGCAGACTCACAGAACCCAAGAATGGACTAACAGTTACCAAAGGGAAAGGGACTGGGGAAATGGGTCGGAAGGGAGGGATAAGGGGAAAAAATGGGGCATAACGATTAGCAGACCTAATGTGCAGGGGGCAGGGGGATGGCTGTACAACACAGAGAAGACAAGTAGTGATTCTATAGCATCTTACTACACTGATGGACAGTGACTGTAATGGGGTATGTGGTGGGGACTTGATGATGGGGGGAGTCTAGTAACCATAAGTTGCTCATGTAATTGTAGATTAATGATACACAAAAAAAAAGTAGAGCAACCAGCGGGCAATTATTGGAGCCCAACAGCTGTATGTCATACCAAATGAAGCAGACAGCTTACCAGAGAAATTAGGGAGACAGACTATCAAAGTGATCTATGCTAAAACTGTGTCACCCCAGAATGACTCTGTGCACTGCAAAGCTGAATCTTCTGAGGAGTGACACCAAAGGGTTCACATTCTGGAGAGAAAGAATTTTTACCAAAATAGTCTAGCTAAATCACTAAACAAACAAGGAAACAACAACAAAAACAATAGCTGGAGAGGCAGTGGATGGAACCTTAGTCACGTTGCTACAATGTTACCTAAAATGTCCAGTTTTCAACAAAAAAAAGAAACATAGAAACATACAGGAAAGTGTGAACCATACACTGGGGGAAAAAATGAGCCAAAGGAAATGGCCTGTGAAAGGGCCCAGATTTCAGATTTAACAAAGACTTCAAAATTGCTGTTATTTATTTGTAAGTCCGTGGAGAGGAAATCCCAGAGCAAAATACCTTTCTATAAATCAAAATAAGTCCAAGGGAGAAATAAAGTTTAAAACCCATTTATTGCTTACAAACTGTAGTCCAGCGCCGTCTCTCTCCCCTGCTCTGGAAGGAAGCAAGCCAGCAAGCAAACCAGCCCCTCCCCTTAACCTCTCGGGTTCAGACAAGCCCTCGTTGTCTAGGTAATTACCCACTGACATGGAGATGAACTTCTCTCCATCCCTGAGGATATGCAGATGCACCAAAGCCAGGCGAGATATTCTGGAAATGTTACAATTTTACCCACAGTATTCAATGAACTAAAGGAAAACATGTTTAAGGAAGTAAAGGAAGGTATGATGACAATGACTCATTAAAGAGATTATCAATAAAAATTATTTAAAAAAACAAATGTAAATTATGAAATTGAAAATACAATAACTACAATGAAAAAGTCACTTAAGTCTCAAAAGATTCAAACTGAAAACTAAATTTGAAGAGAGATCAATATAGATTATGTAATCTGAAAAAGAGAATGAATAAAAATGAATAGAGTTAGAGAATGTAGGACACCATTAATACACCAACATATGTGTAATGACAATATCAAGAGAAGCAGAAAAAAATATCTGAAGAAATTATGGCTGGAAACCTCCAAAATTTACTGAAAACAATCTATACACCCAAGAATTTAAATGAACCCTTAAAAGGATATATGCAAAGAGATCCACACCAGGATACATCAATGTAGAAATGCTGACAGCCAAAAATAAAGTGACAATCTAGACAGCGAGAAGAGAAAAATGACTCAAGAACTTCCCACAAGCTAGTGAGTCTGCAGCTGAGACCCTGGCTTCCTCTGCCACCTTCCCTGAACCCTCCAGATTACATCAGCTCTTCCAGCATTACCAAACAGCCAACTATCCTGCCTTTGTTATGTAACACTCATTTCACTTGTCATCAGACTTGGCCACATTATTGCTGGGGCCCTATTAAGGATTTTGAGATGGTTATAGCAAAGTATTAAAATCAAGCTCAGGAACCTTCGGAGCAGTCCCTGTGGGTTGGCCCATGAAGTTGGCCCTGCTTGGTTTCTCACTCATGTCTTTCTTGCTAGATCTTAAGAACCATGCAGGCAAGGCACACAGGAATCTCTCTTGCTCACCACTAAGTCCCTTCTTTCACAGTGCTTATCACTGTAGCCCCTCTGAGTTTGTCAGCATAAGGAAATTCCTTAATTCAACGTACTGATTTTGCTTGGCTGCAGAAAGTTGCTTATTTTTGCTTCACTGTATGGTACCTATTACATTGTTTCATTCATAAAAGGCTCCACTTTTCACGGTTACTTTTCAGAAGTAAAGAGTATGTCTACAGGTACCTGCCTAAGCCCAATTAGTTTATATTTTTACTGCAGTTCTTAAATAATTTCACCATGTTTATAAACCCATTGAAAAGACTACTCTCTTCTGAGTTGACCTAACATATATGCATGTTTCAGTACTTTTATTTTACTTTGCATTTACTGAGTATCCCACTGTATTAACCACTGTTGGCTTTGCTTTTAAGTACTCAGACATTTCTAGACTTATGAACATTTTGATGAATGAAAAACTGTTAGCTTTGGATTCCATTTTACAAGCTCACACTTCAGATGTCTTCATTTTCTATACTATGTGCATAGTTACAACAGGTATGAACAAGTAGACTGTAGTCATTACACACAGGCTGGGTTTAGGAAATTTACCAAACCCTTCTCTATTGCATATCTAATGAAATGGGGATACCACTACTTACCTCAAATTTTATTAAAGATAACTACAGGAGGAGTCCTATTTAGGCACTTAGGAAGATCCTTAACACTTAGCAGATACAGAGTGGATGTTAAATTTCCCTCCTGCTCATATGGTACAGTGATGCTTGGGTCTGTTTTTTTAATTCACCCAAGCCTTTATCACTTAATAAGGATGACCAGATGTTTGGTGGTTTTTAAATTCTTCTGACTTAAAAATATGTATAATTAACATGCCTCACAATACATTTTTGTAGCATTGACTTGAGACTTAGTTAACATACTAATTCCATGCTGCAAAAGTGTGTCTTCTGGACTTGAAAATTCTCACAATGAAATGCAACTTCTCAATGCATATGTAAACCAAGCAACATTTTAAATAAAATGTTTTATTGCACTTTTTCAAAAAGTATTTAATCCTATGAATCATTTAATGATATTCAGTTTAATGAATTTAACAGGTTAAATACCTGGTTTATTAAGCATCAATTTTTATTAATGTACTTTTCCTTATCAAATACAAAATAAACCATTACAAACTATAGTCACAATCATCAGAGTAGATCAAAGCCACTGAGCAAATAGAATAGCTATAAAAAAAAAAGTTTCTTCAAAAAATAGACAACATATGTAAACATTTTCAGTCACAAGGCTTCATAATAGAGCATGTCAGGCTCAGGCCTTAAATCTCTGCAGTGGGAGCACCTTAATTGTTGACTAATAGCAATCAGCTTAATTTATCTTTCAGTGAGCTATTTAAATGAAAATAAATAACTAGATGCTGCTAAGTACACTCATATGCAGAAAATTGCAAATGTACAACAGATCTCAGCAAAAAATAAACTATCTGCAGTAATAGGTGAGATGAATTCTGGTATCACAATTAGCTTTTATAAAAAAGCTTCATCTCAAAATTCATCATAAGATACAGCTGGCTAAAATAAAGCTGAAGAGGAGCAGGGACAAAGTAGAGAAGAACACCTACCACTACCCCCAACCCCTCACAGACACAGACACACACACAGTTTTGGTAGAAGCAAAATGGAGAACATAGTTTTTGTGCTTCATTCATGAATTATTTTAGGCATGTGTTTCCTTTACTTTTGGTTGGAAGTTACATGCCCCCAAATGACTGAATCCAAAGGAACCAACCATATTTTCAAATGCAATAACATTTTGAGGAAACCAAACCTCAATTACATAATCAAACAACCACCCAAAATCAAAGCCAAATCATAGAATGGACAATAATATAACAAAATGTAGTTAAGTACCTGAGATTTTGCTGCAAGAATCGAAAAACACAAGATGGTTATCATTACGGCAAAAGGCACTTATGTTAATATAATCCTCTCATGCAGTTCACCACTGGCAGGGGCATACCTGCTGGGTGACTGAGATGTTCCAAATGACCAAATAATATAATTTTCCTTTCTTCGACTCTAGGTAGATATTTTATCACACCTGATTTAATTTGAATTGCTGACATTTCAATTACACAGAAAACTTTAACCAAGGTAAAACTTTAAATGAAATCTCAAGTAATGTTTGCAGCTTAGTTTTTCATGGTTTGCAAATTTAAAAATGCTTATTGTTTGTCATTTGAATAACCATATTCTAGTGACAGCGGGAAGCATAATATATTTAACAATAGAAACCCAGGCAAATTTATCAACTTCCTGGATGGTTTAAGAATTCAGTAGTCTATTTGTATTATATATGTATGATTTATGGAAGTGACTCAAAATAATTTTAAAATAATTTAAAGTCCTGATCTGCTACCCAACAATCCATTTTATAAACACATATCTGAATATAATTTATAGTATTTTGTCCTTCCTACCATATCAGCTTATCTCCAGATGTTTAACATTTGTCCGCAATTAACTGAAATGTGAAATAACTACAAAATACTTCAATTCAAATAGTGCTGCTGTTTCTTGACTTGACAGTGTTTCTCTCTTACTGTATTTGGGATTATTAGGATAATAATGCATTTAAAGAGAGCAAAATGAATGACATGTGTACAATACATGATAGATGTGTCACTTATTAAACATTCTCCTACAGAATGAAAAAATCTACAGAATGAAGATTTCTATAAAATGAAACTCTACTACTTCTGGATTCCAAATAAATGGTCACTGATGAAGCCCTTCAATAGGAAGAACCTCCAGATTGGCATCTCAGTGTTCACAATATGGTCTTGGACAAATGACAATTATATTTTAAAAATCTATTTTGGAGCGCCACTGGATAAAATTTTTACAGCTTACATTCAGTAAAACTTTCACAAGTTACATTCAGTAAAATTTCCTCAAAGAGAGAAATATTGCATAATTTAGGTGAGAACTGGGCATATTTATTCATTATAAGCCTCCTGCTGAGTTTAGGTAGTTAAAATAGAATTCCCATCTATTCTAGTCATCAATTTTCTTATTTTAAATAGACACCTTTATTTCCTGATATCATCACATCATTCGTGGCTTTTAGTCGCATAAATAACAAAAAGAAATGAAGAAGGAAGGAGACAGAGGATGGGGCGTGATGGGGGCGGGCAGTGCTCCTCACGGTCTGGGTGTGGCCGACAAGGGTGACGGTGAGAGCACACAGAGCACAGGCACGGTGCTTAAGGTGACTCTACCCAGCCCAGTTGTACGTTGCTATAGATTTCTGGTTTTACACGTGTACGTATTTCAAGGTATTAGGTAGGAATCCAGCGGGAAAAACGATAGGCAGCTAACAGCAATCCCACACATTTCTTGAGGCTAGACACCCATTACTATTTTAGCAACATGGCCACAGCTTTTGAAAACACAGCAGCATTAAACAATTCAAAGACAGGCACATTATTTTACTTTGTTCATCTTAAAAAAAACAAAACTGCTTCAACAGCAGTAGGCACCTAGGACATAAATTCTCTCCCCACTTCCGGTATAGATGGTCCTCCAGCTCTGCTCTTTATCCTGCACAAGGGCAGCGTGCAGTCCCCGCTCTGACCTGCCACGTCAGCATCCAGTAAGAAAGGCACACGGGGTTTAGTTCTCTCCAAGGCACAGAGGGAACAGGGAGGCATGGGCCCCAGACCATACACTGTGGGGCTGGCCTCTGTGGGCTGGGACTCTGTTCTCTGAGGGAAGGCATGTGGTGGCTCTACATGGCTTCTCAGGGTAGGAGGCTGGGGCAGGAGCACAGCTCTGTGGGTCTCAGGCAGGACCTCACGTGGCACGTGACTGTGAGGGCCAGGTGGGGAGTGGGGAATCCCCCATATCTGCTCCGGCGGCACGTCAGAGGCTCCAGTGGCTGAGACCATAGGTGCACCAGCTAAAGAAAGCAAAAACACCATGCAATTATAAACACCGTGACTTCTACACACTGAGTATCAAGAAAAAGAACTCGGATGCAGTTGAACCAAGTACACACGTTAAAGTGAGCTTCAATAGAAACACCCATGCACAAACCTTTTTAAGTGATTAGGACACGATTTTTGTTTATTTACGAACAAGCATTTCGTGGTTGCAAGAGTGCTTCAACCTATGGAAACTGTAGACAGCTACATCATCACCGCAGCACTTAGATCAATAGTAATTTTAACTGTTTCATAAACAAGATGCATTTCAAAATGGATCAGGCTGGAACAAAGTTGAGAATTTTTTAAATGATGGTATATATGCTTACCCTTCACGACTAGATTATGAGTTAAAAAAATTAATGAAAATGGGAAAGCAGTTAGGTTTTTACATGTTTCCCTCTTTTTTGTTCTGAAGAACTGACTTATTACCACTCTAGCACATAATTATTGGCTTTTAATTAAGAGAAAAAGGATGGTTTCTCATGGGATTCTTGTGCTAGGATTTCCCCTTGTGTAATTACATATTCTAATATTTTCTTGCACTACAAAACAACAATAAACCAATTTATCTAAAGACAATGAATATGAAAAATATATTTAGACATTGCACTTAAAGTGCAGGTAGATGAAAAGATAAAGAGAATGAAACCAGTTTAATCTTTTTTTATTAAGGTTATCATTGATATATAATCACAAGAAAAACACTGTGGTTACTAGATTCTCGCCATTATCAAGTGCCCACCAAAATACCCCATCACGGTTCATCAGCATAGTAAGATGCTATAGAGTCACTACTTGTCCTTTTTGTGCTATATTTCCTTCCCCGTGCCCCCCCTACATTATGTGTGCTAATCATAATGCCCCTTAATCCCTTTCTCCCTCCCTAGTCCCTTTCCTTTTGGTAACTGTTAGTCCATTCTTGGGTTCTATGAGTCTGCTGCTGTTTTGTTCCTTCAGTTTTTTCTTTGTTCTTATACTCCACAGATGAGTGAAATCATTTGGTACTTGTCTTTCTCTGCCTGGCTTATTTCCCTGCGCATAATACCCTCTAGCTCCATCCATGTTGTTGCAAATGGTAGATTTGTTTTCTTCTTATGGCTGAATAATATTCCATTCTGTATAGGTACCACCCTTCTTTATCCATTCATCTACTGTGGACACTTAGGTTGTTGCTTCCATTTCTTGGCTATTGTAAATAGTGCTGCAATAAACATAGGGGTGCATATGTCTTTTTGAATCTGGGATCCTGCATTCTTAGGGCATATTCCTAGGAGTGGAATTCCTGGGTCAAATGGTATTTCTATTTTGAGATTTTTGAGGAACCTCCATACTGCTTTCCACAAAGGCTGAACTAATTTACATTCCCACCAGCAGTGTAGAAGGTTCCCCTTTCTCCACATCTTTGCCAGCATTTGTTCTTGTTTGTCTTTTGGATGTTGGCCATCCTAACTGGTGTGAGATGATAACTCACTGTGGTTTTAATTTGCATTTCCCCAATGATTAGCGATGTGGAGCATCTTTTCATATGCCAGTTGGGCATTTGAATTTCTTCTTTGGAGAAGTGTCTGTTCAGATTCTCTGCCCAATTTTTAATCAGGTTATTTGCTTTTTGCTTGTTGACTCGCATGAGCTCTTTATATATTTTGGATGTCAACCCCTTATTGGATAGGTCATTTATGAATATATTCTCCCATACTGAAGGATGCCTTTTTGTTCTACTGATTGTGTCCTGTGCTGTACAGAAGCTTTTTAGTTTGATATAGTTCCACTTGTTCATTTTTGCTTTTGTTTCCCTTGCCCAGGGAGACATGTTCATGAAAAAGTTGCTTATGTTTATATTCAAGAGAGTTTTGCTTATGTTTTCCTCTTAAGAGATTTGCAGTTTCATTCCTTACATTCAGGTCTTTGATCCGAGTTTACTTTTACGTATGGAGTTAGAAGTAATCCAGTTTCACTCTCTTACATGTAGCTGTCCAGTTTTGCCAACACCAGCTGTTGAAGAGGCTATCATTTCCCCATTGTATATCCATGGCTCCTTTATCATATATTAATTGACCATATATGTTTGGGGTAATATCTGGACTCCCTATTCTGTTCCACTGGTCTATGGTTCTGTTCTTGTGCCAGTACCAAATTGTCTTGATTACTGTGGCTTTGTAGTAGAGCTTGAAGTTGGGAAGCGAGATGCCCCCTGCTTTATTCTTCCTTCTCAGGATTGTTTTAGCTATTCGGGGTCTTTTGTGGTTCCATACGAATTTTAGAACTATGTGTTCCAGTTCATTGAAGAATACTGTTGGTATTTTGATAGTGATTGCATGGAATCTATAGATTGCTTTAGGCAGGATGGCCATTTTGGCAATATTAACTCTTCCTAACAAAAAGCATGGGATGAATTTCCATTTAGTAGTGTCCTCTTTAATTTCTCTTAGGAGTGTCTTGTAGTTTTCAGGGTATAGGTCTTTCACTTCCTTCGTTAGGTTTATTCCTAGGTATTTTATTCTTTTTGATGCAATTGTGAATGGAATTGTTTTCCTGATTTCTTTCTGCTAGTTCATCGTTAGTGTACAGGAATGCAACAGATTTCTGTGTACTAACTTTGTATCCTGCAACTTTGCTGAATTCAGATATATTAGTTCCAATAGTTTTTGAGTGGATTCTTTAGGGTTTTTTATGTACAACATCATGTAATCTGCAAATAGCGACAGTTTGACTTCTTCTCTACCAATCTGGATGCCTTGTATGTCTTTGTTTTGTCTGATTGCTATGACTAGGACCTCCAGTACTATGTTGAATAACAGTGGGGAGAGTGGGCATCCCTGTCTTGTTCCCGATCTTAAAGGAAAAGCTTTCACCTTCTCGCTGTTAAGTATGATGTTGACTGTAGGTTTGTCATATATGGCCTTATTATGTTGAGGTACTTGCTCTCTATACCCATTTTGTTGAGAGTTTTTATCATGAATGGGTGTTGAATTTTGTCGAATGCATTTTCAGCATCTATGGAGATGATCATGTGGTTTTTGTCATTCGTTTTATTGATGTAGTAGATGATGTTGATGGATTTTTTAATGTTGTACCATCCTTGCATCCCTGGATAAATACCAATTGATCATGATGTATGATTTTCTTGATTTATTTCTTAATTTGGTTTACTAATATTTTGTTGAGTATTTTTGCACCTATGTTCATCAGGGATATTGGTCTGCAGTTTTCTTTTTCTGTGGTGCCTTTGCTTGCTTTTGGTATACAAGTGATGCTTGCTTCATAGAATGAGTTTGGAAGTATTCCCTCCTCTTCTATTTTTTTAAAAACTTTAAGGAGAATGGGTATTATGTCTTCTCTGTCTGATAAAATTCAGTGATGAAGTCATCTGGTCTGGTGGTTTTGTTCCTGGGTAGTTTTTTGATTAGCAATTGATTTCTTTTGCTGGTAATTGGTCTGTTCAGATTTTCTGTTTCTTCCTGGGTCAGTCTTGGAAGGTTATATTTTTCTAGGAAGTTCTCCATTTCTTCTAGGTTATCCAGTTTGTTAGCATATAATTTTTCATAGTATTCTCTAATAATTCTTTTTATTTCTGTGGTGTACACTGTGATTTTTCTTTTGTTTCTGATTCTCTTTATAGGTGTAGGTTCTCTTTTTTTATTAATAAGTCTGGCTAGGGGTTTATCTATTCTATTTATTTTCTCAAAGAACCAGTTCTTGGTTTCATTAATTTTTTCTATTGTTTTATTCTTCTCAGTTTTACTTACTTCTTCTCTGATCTTTATTATGTCTCTCCTTCTGCTGACTTTGGGCCTCATTTGTTCTTCTTTTTCCAGTTTCATTATTAGTGAATTTAGACTGTTCATTTGGGATTGTTCTTCCTTCTTTAAATAGGCCTGGATTGCTATATACTTTCCTCTTAGAACTGCTTTGCTGCGTCCCACAGAAGTTGGGGTGTTGCGCTGTTAATTTCATTTGTCTTCATATATTGCTTGATCTCTGTTTTAATTTGGTCATGGACCCATTGATTATTTAGGAGCATGTTGTTAAGCCAACATGTGTTTGTGAGCCTTTTTGTTTTCTTTGTACAATTTATTTCTTGTTTCATACCTTTGTGATCTGAGAAGTTGGTTGGTAAATTTTCAATCTTTTTTAATTTACTGAGGCTCTTTTTGTGGCCTAGTATGTGGTCTATTCTGGAAAATGTTGCATGTGCACTTGAGAAGAATGTGTATCCTGCGGCTTTTGAGTGGAGTGTTCTACAGATGTCTCTTAGGTCCATGTGTTCTAATGTGTTCTTCAGTGACTGTCTCCTTAGTTATTTTCTGCCTGGTTGATCTGTCCTTTGGAATGAGTGGAGTATTGAAGTCTCCTAAAATGAATGCATTGAATTCTATTTCCCCCTTTCTTTTAGTATTTGTTTCACATATCTAGGTGCTCCTGTGTTGGGTGCATAGATATTTATAATGGTTATATCCTCTTTTGGACTGACCCTTTAGCAGTCTGTCTTAACTCACTTATTACGCTATTATACACACAGTCTGATGATTGTTTTTTCTTTGCCTTCTTTTTCTTACTCCTCCATTCTTTATATGTTAGGTGCCTTATTCTGTATTCTTTCTGTATTGCTTGACTGACTTTGTGGGTAGCTGATTTAATTTTGTATTTGGTTAGTATTTAGTTGGTCTACTTCCTTTGCTGTGGTTTTATTTTCTCAGTGACAACTATTTAGTCTTAGGCACACATCCCTTAGCCACACATATAGAGCTGTCCCTTTAAAATACACTGTAGAGATGGTTTGTGGGCGGTAAATTCCCTCAACTTTTGCTTATCTGGGAATTGTTTAATCCCTGTTTCAAATTTAAATGATAATCTTGTTGGGTGGAGTATTCTTGGTTCTAAGCCCTTCTGATTCATTACATTAAATATATCACGCCACTCCCTTCTGGCCTGTAAGGTTTCTGCTGAGAAGTCTGATGATAGCCAATGGGTTTTCCTTTGTAGGTGATCTTTTCTCTCTCTCTGGCTGCTTTTAATACTCTTGTCCTTGTCCTTGATCTTTGCCATTTTAATTATGTATCTTGGTGTTGTCTTCCTTGGGTCCCTTGTGTTTGAAGATTTGTCGACTTCCATGGCATGAGAGACTATTTCCTTCCCCAGATTGGGGAAGTGTTCAGCAATTACTTCTTCAAAGACACTTTCTATCCCCTTTTCTCTCTTTTCATCTTCTGGTACTCCTGTAATGCGAATATTGTTCCGTTTGGATTGGTGACACAGTTCTCTTAATATTCTTTCATTCCTAGAGATCCTTTTTTCCCTCTGCCTCAGCTTCTCTGTATTCCTGTCCTCTGATTCTATTCCATTCAATGTCTACTTTACCTCACCTAATCTGCTCTTAAATCCCTCCACTGTTTGTTCATTTCAGTTATCTCCCTCCTGAATTCATCTCTTAGCTCTTGTATATTTTTCTGAAGCTCCATTAGCATACTTATGACTTTTACTTTGAATTTTTATTCACGAAGATTGGTGATTTCAGTCTCACCAAGCCCTCTTTCTGGTGTTTGAGGGATTTTGGATTGAACAAGGTTCTTCTGCCTTTTCATAGTCCTGGAGTGATGGGAGTGGTTACCAGCGAGTGATGCACATGTCAACTGGGAGGACAAAGTCCCTTCCTGCTAGCTGGTCACCATGCCTGTCTCTACTGTCTGTGTCAGTTAACCACACACAGGGAGCAGCCTCTGGGTTAATCCCCTAAACTGCTGTGGGTAGGGTGGCCCTTGGGATGGCCTAGGGTGATGGCAGGGTTTGCACACAAGTCGCTGTGATTAGAAAGCCCATTCACGTGATTAGACAGCGCCCATCTCCGTTGTCTGTGCTGGTCAACCGCGGCCCAGGAAGCCACCTCTGGGTCTGGGCCAGTTAGCAATGCGCAGGGAAAAGCCTCTGCCTTAAGCTGTGTAGCTGCTGTAGGTGGGGCTGTCCTCCGGCTGGTCTGCAGCAATGGAAGGGACAGCCGGTTTTTGCATAGGTGCTGGCAGGGAGGAAAGAGTGACAGGCTGCTTATCCTGGTGAGGGGCCTCAGGGCTGCATTGCCATCCAGGGGATAGGGCACCTGAAGCTCCTGAAAGTTCCCAGCCTGGACCATTTTGTCCACCTGTTCCTTCTCTTCAACCTTGCCCCTTTAGCAGCCCTCTGACTGTTGAGAGGTCCCTTAAAGTGCTTTTCTTTTGGCCCAGGGAAGCCAGTTGTGGGAACCTGTTCACAGTCTTAGTCTCAAACTTTGCTTTTCAGCCCCTCTAATCTCCAGAGCACCATGCAATGTGGGTCTGTGCTCCCGAGGTAGAGTTCTAGGGATGGGTACTTAATAGTTCTGTGCTTCCACTCCCTCCCTGCTCTGATTCTTTTCCTCCCACTGGTGAGCTGGGGTAGAGAGAGTGCTCAGGTCCTGCCACATCACCACTTTTTACTTTACCCTTTTCTGTGAGATGTTGACTTCTTCCAGATGTAGACTGGCTGGTGTACTGTTACTTCTGGTCACTCTTTTAGGAATAGTTGTATTTGCTGTATTTTCAAAAGATTTTGGGTTTTGGGAGATTTTCGCCACACCACTCACACAGTCATCTTTTCTCCTGATACCAGTTTTAATATTCTGTAGAACCAATCCTAGCCTAACGTCTTATAATCTAAAAAGTAATTTTCATAAACATAATCTCAATGTTCCTGAGCTAGCTGTAATTGTCTACACATTCAAAAGAATAGTCAACCGTACAGCAACTCGTATGCCAGTTGATTTTGACACCTGCTAAATTCAATCTTAACACAAGCTGAGCAGTGAAGCCCAGTGACGAGGAACACAAAGTGTCACAGGGGTGGTGAGAAGACCAGTTTCATTTCCAGCCCCCCACCCCACCCACTAACTACATCTCATGTCTGGGCAAGTGGCTGGTCTTCCCCGTCACGAAGGGCTTGAAGGGGTGGTGACTCTCCACAATATATATTGAAGCTCCCGAAGCTTGATTACACGTTTCCCAGAACCCAAAAGTTAAGTCCCATAGGAGAGTAGGGTAAAAGCCAAAGATCTGTGTAAACAAACAATTAATAACGGGGAAAGATAGAACCCCTAGCCACACAATTCTGCATTCTAATCTGCACGGTGGGGTTCTGCACTCTCACCCAGGGAAGGAACCTACTTGGGCGAAGGGTGCTTCCCTCAACCTCGGTGGGTCTGCGAGGCATGGCTCCGTCTGCAGAGCAAGCACAACGAGGCTGGCCGGAGTGTGGGGGCGATGGTGCTCTCGCCGCCCTCCAGTCGGTTCCCAGCGCTGGCCTGGAGCTTGTCTCACCATGGCTGTCCCCACCAGCAGCTGGCTTCTCGGGGTCGCAAGTGAAGTGCATGCTGCCCTCGAGGGAGGCCCCGTGGCGGGTGGGCAGCCCGCCCTTGGTGGAGGGCAGTACGTTCAGGGGGATCGGGGTGCCCAGCGGGAGCATGGTGGGGCTGCCCGGCCCCTCTCCCATGGCGGGCCCCGCGGCAGAGCTGGTGCTGCTGCGGGATTTGGCAGCACGCTGGAAGATGCCCTCACGTTTCTTTCTGTCCTCCCTGGGCGACAGTTCATCGGCAGCCGGTGCTCTGCTCAGTTCTCGGATGTCCAGGCCAAGCGCCACCGACGTCAGCAGCGCAATGCAGCCAAACAGCGCGGCCTCAGTTTTCTTCCTCTGGGGCGATCTACTCAGACTATCTGTGGGGGTCACCCGAGCGGCGCCCGCGGCAGGGCTCCCCCAGGACCCCTCTGCCCAGCCTTCAGGCTCCACCGGACTCTCCCGTGGGCCCTCTCTCCAGAGAGGCGGATCCACGTGGGTCTGACTGGGTAATTTCATTTGCTTTGGTTTTCTGTGTTCTAATCCATCCGGAGGAAGTTTTGGTTCTTCACAAGCACCTGAATAAAGGTATAACACGGATGGTAGTACCATTTTAGAGTAAAAATTGTTTCTGCTGTAAAATAAAGCTAAAATCTAATACATTCTCAATCACAATACATGGAGTCCTTTTCAGTTCAGCAAATGGTCTATTCAGGAGGACCCTAGGGAAGGGAGCCCAGAGGCTACCACTCAAAGTTCCCTGCAGACAGACCGGTGGGCAAATCACCTGTTTCCTACCCTTCAGGAAATGGATCTTCATTGGCATGGAAAATAAAACTATGGTAGAAACAAACACCATCAAGATACAGAAACGCACACATATATACACAGACACTGTATTATGTCAAGCAAAAATCCTCATCTAAATAAACGTGCCAGGCTCCACTATCTACAGCTCACCTCCAAGTGAAGAACTGCCAGGTCATAGATCTGCAGTTCTCAAACCATGCTGCCTGGGTCAGGAGCACCTGTGTTACCTGGAAACTTGTAGAAATGGGAGCCGCCCTGGATGATAGAATCAGACATTCTAGGGATGGGGCCCACAGGTCTGTGTTTTAATGAGACTTTACCAAAGTCTGGGGGCCACTGCAATAGAGGAAGATTCTCCAAAGAGGTTACAGTCACAAAGGGTAACAAATAATTATGGTTGAAGAGGACGCTATAATTCTTATCGCTTAGGTATTTAGTAGCAACAAATGATTAAAACTACAAACTCCTTAAGATTATTCCACAACAGAGCTTCCAATTATTTTTCCAGAACCATTATCCTTCTACACCTAAAATGTGCTCTATAACCTAGACAAGCCAAACAGCAGCTTGTCCCCCAACAGGGCCATGCTCTTCCCCTCCACTGTCCTCCTTTCTCTGATACTGCCTCCCCAAACTCCCATTCCTCATGAGACTCTCAAAATACTGCCTAACAGGAATACAACCTGTGGCTGCCTGACTTCCTGCATGAAATCTCACTTCCTTTGAAGCCCTTATAGCATCTTTCAGTTCTTCCTTTCATTTACTTTTATTTTTTATAATTTATTTTGGTATCATTAATCTACAATTACATGTGCAATACCATGGTGATTAAACTACCCCCTTCATCAGGTCCCCCCCCCACCATTCATTTACTTTTAGATCACAATCACTTGTGCGCATGCCTGCAGATGGCCAGCTTCTGACCATGTCTGTCTTTATCTTCTGAGGGTCTTCTCTATACAGTGAGTAGGCATGAGATATATTTTATTGAAATGAATGCATAGTATCCGTAATAAATAACAAATTATCAATCCACAGCTTTTTAAAAAAAGAGGGCACTGCAGATAAGTGAAACTCATAGATTTTAAAGTATACTGAGCTCTTCCTAGTGTGTATTTACATGCACATTTACTGATCAGTAAAACACACACTTTCCCCCTGAAGTGGTCATGTACTGACACTGATCCATCCATCATAATCTTTCCCTTATGACTGATGACAAACATTTGTAGCCCCAAACCAAGATGAATATAACAATATCTATA
The DNA here is from genome assembly GCA_029783875.1 of Phataginus tricuspis. Lineage (NCBI taxonomy): Eukaryota > Metazoa > Chordata > Mammalia > Pholidota > Manidae > Phataginus > Phataginus tricuspis. The sequence continues at coordinate 2,931,017 of JAQQAC010023241.1, forward strand.
TAAGATCCAACAGGCCTGCTAGGACTCAGTATTCAGATGTTGAATGCCTGCTTTCATGCAGGAATTGGGAGCAGAGTGGTGAATAAAACTGGTAAAACCCTTGCCTTCATGGAGTTGACACTCTAGTTCAGGGGGGACAGAGAACACAAATAAGTGCCAATGCAGATAAATAAGAATTTCATTAAAAGCTGTGAGCAAATAAAAATGGGTAATGAGACAGAGGAATGATGGGATACTACTTCAGCTCAGGTGGTCAGGAAAGGTTTTCACTAAACACTTGAGCTGAGATATCAATGCTGGACCAGAGTTAAGTGGGGGAGAGGGACCTTCTGGCAGGACAAACAGATAACCCTTCTGCTCATTAATTCTTTACATGAACTACAGTTAACTTAATGGAGACTGTGCTATGTCAACCAAATACATCCTTTTACTTCCTCCAACTGTCCTTTGGAGGGGTTATTAACAGAATCAAAATATTCTAAGAAAGAACAAAAGAATTAAGGATAAAAACTCAGGAGGACTTCCCTGATTAATCCATCTGGAGAGTCACAGATAACAAAAAATATACTAGGGGAATAACAGTTTTATTACTATTAATTATTCTTCATTAGTTCTCCAACTCTGATGATAAATCATAGTATGTAGTAAGAGGAGAACCTCTTACCTTTATAGACGAGAGTCAGGAAACAATAGTGAATCTGACAATAGACAGCATTTGTACAGGAATTTACAGAGCCCTGTATTGTGGGCACCCAATGTGTTCATGGAGATATTGATACTGAAACCACATCTTCATGACAATACAGAAGTAAACTGACACATGGGTAATAAATAATAGGCATTTATAAAATGGAGCATAGGACTGATAATTCAAGAAATTTACACTATGCTTGGCCACAAGATCAAACATCTATCTTAAGTTGTGAAGTATAAAGACATTGTCAAGTATAATTTCCTTTCTCTGATGATAATAAAATTTGAAGTTTTTCAACAATTTTCATATTTCTTCAACCTTTTATGTTTGAATATTGAGTAGGAATACTGAATAATGAAAATAACTGATTCATTTAAATTAGAGATTCCAATGTAATACTCCAGGCAGTAGTTTTCCATAGATAACCTACTTGACAAGATTTCATCAAGAGGTAGTAATATATCTAGAAGCCCACTCCTAATCGCAGCAGAATTTGTATTTTCATATTTTCTATCACCTGTATTAAATTTATTTGGTTCTATATAATTAACTATGATACTAATTTTTCTGATAAAGAACAGGAGTTAAAAATTCCCAATTAACAATGTAGAGCCTAATGACCTTTTGCCACAAAGACTGGAAATTACATTTGCGCTTAGGTATAGGTACAGTGCTAGGACAGAATACCCTTGAACAACATGGGTGTGAACTTTTCAGGCCCACTTGTATGTGGATTTCTTTTCAATAAATATACTGGAAAATTTTTTAGAGACAGCAACAATTTGAAAATATATTTTTTCTAGCTTACTGTAAAAATACAGAATGTGTATAAAATATGTGTGAATTGACAGTTTATGTTATCAGTAAAGGCTTCCAGCTAACCCTAGGCTATTAATAGATGTTTGGGGGGAGTCAAAAGTTATATGAGGATATCTAACTGCACGGTGCAGGGAGTCAACACCCCTAATCCCATGTTTTTCAAGGGTCAACTGTATTTGCTAACCTCTCCTATGCTACTTAAATGACCACAGGAGACTATTGTAGCAAAGCTTCTGGAACACTCAGATGCTAAATCTAACTCAAACATATTTTATTTCCTGAAGTATATTTACCTGGCTGGTCCACAAATAATGAAGCCAATGGCATGGTTTTCTGATTTTTTATTAAGAGAGTTGACCAAGGACTGTTGCCATCTGAGAGAGGTCTTATTCTACAAGAGAAAGATGTTACTTTTGATATAATAGCACCACAAAACATTAAGTTTTGGCGGATACATGCCAACAATATTTTTAAGTACTAAAGAGAACACATTTCACATTTGTATTCTGTGTTTTGAGGAGCTATGAAAGTACAAATAAAACTTTAAAAAATGAGACAGAAAATACATCAGAGAAGGTTTCTAACTGCTTAACTAAAATTAATTTAGTATGGTAAACTGATCCTAGAAATTAAACTAATATTCTGGCATCTTTGTATATTCTGATTGCTTTCTAATTACACAGCACCAATGCACTATTTTAAAAGGCACTGCTGTTGGTCACGCTGTACACAGGAATGCCACCAGATGACACTCACCTTTCTCTGCAATCAGTTCTTTCTTTCATTTGAATCGAATTCGGTCCCCAGGTACAACCCTTTTTCTTGCAATTCCTTTTTACATCTTCAAATTCTTCTTGCCGACAGACTGTGCTCCTTCCCCAAGTTTTATTGCTTCCATCTGAAGTCACTAGACAGAAAGCATCACTTGTTAACCAATTTTAAAAAACTTAAAAGTGAAATGAATCAAATCACTTGCAGAACTACCTTACTCAAGACATGTAAACAATGGAGAAACATGAAAACAAGGGAGAATTGATTTATTTCACCTTATCAATGGCAAACTTCTTTCTCTAATTGTGAAAATAGCAAGGAAAGTGGAACAAATTGAAAGATACAAATTTCAGGTAAATTAGCAACAAAGATCTCATATCTGTGCTGGCAACAGGATTTCATTTTATTTGGGGAAAAAATAAGAGCATTTGAATATTGAACTTAATTTTTTTAGCCAACTCAACTGAAGTTCTAAACCTAAGGAACAAAGGCATATATTAAAATTGTGATTAAAGCCTATTTTTCATCAGTTATCACAATTTTACTCAGTCACCACAACAGATTGACTATAATTACCTTTTAAAATCTGAAACTATTTAACAGTTTCCCCAGGTCTTGCCTTTTTTCATCACTTCATAGGTCATGCTTAATAGCCACATTTACTGGCACACATATCTGCTGTCCCTCTAGCCTTTAGTGCACTTACAGTTGACCTGGAAATCACTGGAGGAAATGGCTATGATTACCAAACACTTACAAAGCAATCCTGTAACATACTAGATGTTCTAAAAACACAATTTAAAACATTACAACATATCCACACAGTGGAATACTCTGCCACCATAAAAAATAAGGTACAGGTAAAATGTTTATATATTATATATAACCCATTTTCACTAAAAATTTAAGTGTTTATGCATGTGTATACATATACACACATACACAGAAAGGAAAAGTTAATAAACATAGATATAAAACCTTCATTAAAGCTTTTACCTTTGAGGGAGATGATTGCTTAGGTAAAGAGAGACATTTAACTTCTTTTTATCATTCTTTTAAATTGGTGGCATTATGGGTGATGTTTGATTTGTTGTGTTGTGTTTCAGCATTTTCCACATTTTAAAATATACATGTATGGGTGTACAAATGTGTTTGTGCATATATATGTAAATGCATGGATATATGTACATAGGTATGTGTCTGGCCATCTTGAATAGGCTGATTACTTTTTTTATTGAGAGTCTTAGGGCAGAATTAGAGAGGAACAGGTCAGCAATCTCACTTCACTGAGAGCATTAGAGTTAGAGCAGGAAGAGCATCAGGTCTGGTATCAGGAGACCTGAGCTTCTCTCAAATGCACTTTACCAGCCGATGGCCCTAGAGCTAGCAACCATCTCTCAGTTGAGTTTCCTCATCTTCTTCCTCCCTCTCTTGAGTCACTGTTCTGTTTCTTCTCATTTCAACATTTAGTGGCCCATTAACTGTATGAAAAGGCTGGAAAGAGTATGTGAAGCATCCACACACTGGAGACTGTGTCTGAATCCAGTTTTATTGCTTGGTAGCTACTGAGTGAGGCCAAGTTTCAAAACTTCTCTTTGACTCACCTGGGGATCACAACAGTATTTACTAGATCAGGCTGTTTTGGGAATTAAATGAACTGACACAAGGAACAGCTGAGAATGGCACGTGGTACAGCCGAGTGCCTGGTGGATGATGACCATGACTGTCACTGTGCCAGGCGCCGGGCCACGGCGTCTCTGCCTCTGTGGAGCATGGCTTACTTCCTACCTCATCACAGACTCGTCCTCACTACACGCTGCTAGCAGCTTCCATGGTTTTTGTTTGTTCATGATGCAGATGGATAAGACAGAGTGGAATGGGGAAGGGGGACTGATATCTTCAGCTTGTATCAGACATCTCCTAGTAAAAATAAGTGCTCTAAGTTTACAAGCCATTATGATGCTCTGTTATTGGAAAATATTCCCAAGGTGTACAATGGCAGCAGATTCCTGAAATAACGGGAGGCTGTGTGACTTTTCTATTTGATTCTATTAGACAACAGGGAAGAGGTGTGTTTTAACTTTGAGGTAAGACATCAACCATAACATGTGCCCTGAAACTTGAAATTCTCAGAGGATTAGTGAATTCTACTGTTTCTTATTCTCAAAGAGAAGGGTGCCTTAAATAAGGTATCATGTAAAAAATACCAATCATTAGTATAAGCCAGATGAAGTTACAGTCAAAGAAAAATAGTAAGAAGATATTTTGTGTGAATATCAGACTGAGCTCTTAAGCAGACAGTGATTCTTTTCATGATGGTGGAATACCCATGCTATTATCCAAAGTCAAGCTTATATTGTAAGGCCCTTTACCTTAGTATTCCTTAAAAATTCTTTTGGGGTAGTCCCTCTTTGTTGAGTTTCACTGAAATGATTCCCATCTTTCTGAATATATAGTTACCCTATCCTTCAGTTTCAGAGGTTTTATTTATTTTTGTTTCTTATGATGCAATTTTTCTCACTCAAATTTACTCACATTTCCCCATATTTGGTCCAGGGGAAAAGTGCCAAATAACATCCACACCTCTGAGTGAAAAGAAGTCCATTCCCCCGAATCAGGTGTGCATACAGATGTGTCATGACCCACCCGAGAGGCCAAATCCTCACGGTGAACATATGCTAATGCTAGGATGCAGGGGGCAGAGGAAGAAGAACAACACTGGACATCAGCTGCCAACACAAAGAGAGCTCCTACCATGTGCCAGGCACCATTCTACATGCTTTATATACATCTGACCCTTTTAAACTCCTATCATCCCCACTTTGCAGAAATGGAACCTGACCATGATGAGGTTAAGGAATCTGTCCAAAATCACAGCACAATAGGTCCAGAGCTGAGCCTCAGTCCCAGGCAGTACGGCTGCAGGATCCATGTCCTTAACTGCTGTCCTATACTGACCGGCAAGAGCTAGGGGACATCCATGCACACTAGTAACCAGAGGGGACCCAGGAACGAAGCCACAGGAAGGTACCTGGGGACAGAAATGTGTTTGGGTTACACCAGGATTTGGGTTAAAGGACGTGAACGAACAGCTCCTGCACACAGAGCTGGTCCTGCTGAAAGACGTGGGCTTGAGTGTTTTCCCCCACTCCTTCACAGGATGAATGCTGAGGCCCTTGCTGTTTGCAGGAGACAGGTGCTCCCTGAGCTGGTTTCACTTCAGCACACGGGGTTAGAAGTTATCTGAAATCCTAGCCAGGCATATCCAGATACAACTACCCCAACTCAATGAGGTGGGTATTCACAACTAAAGACTGTCAAGACAGGAGCTCTCATTCACTGCTGAGGAATATGCAAAATGGCACAGCTACTTGGGAAAACAGTGTGGTGGTTTCTTACAAACTAAACATACACCAGCAATTGTGCTCCTTGGTATTTATCCAAAGGAGTTGAAAACTTACATCCACACCAAAAGCTACATATAAATGTTTACAGCAGTTTTATTTCTAATTGTCAAAACTAAAACTTGGAAGCAACCAAGACATCCTTCAGTAGGTAAATGGATAAATAAACTGTGGTAAATCCATACAATGGCATATTATTCAGCACTAAAAGAATGACTTATGAAGACATAAAAGACATGGAGCAATCTTAAATGTATATCGCTGTGTGAAAGAAGCCTATCTGAAAAGGCTGTAACCTGTTTGATTCCAATTATATGACACTCTGGAAAAGGCAAAACTATAGAGACTGTAAAAGGATCAGCGGCTGCCAGGGGCTGGAGGGAAGGGATGAGTAAGTGGACACTGGGGATGTTCAGAGCAGTGTGACTCTTCTGGGTGACACTATAATGGTGGCCACATGTCATTATACATCTGTCCAAACTCAGAATGCACAGCACCAAGAGTGTCCCTAATGTAAACTATGGACTTTGGGTGATGACGATGGTGATATGTCAGTGTGGGTCCATCAACTGTAACAAAGGTACCACTGTGGTGCTGGATGTTGACAGTGGGGGAAGCTGTGGGGGAGGGGGGTGCGGTGGGGGCATATGGGACTCTCTGATCCTTCTTCTAGATTTTCTTGTGAACCTAAAACTGTTCTAAAAAAGTAAAAGTCTTAATATACATCGCCCCCTCCAAAATATGTATATATACACAGGAAAACAGAAAGGCGGGCAGAGAGTAGTGGGGCAGAAACAGAGGCGTGGTGACTTCTCATTCTCCTTCCTTCCTGAGCTGACAAGCCTGACATCCTCTCTGTTGGTTATAATTCAGCCCTTACTCCGTCCAGCAAAGGCAAGGTACAAAGGATAGCTTTATGAAGAACGCTTTCTCAGAAAGACAAAGTAGTTACAATAAAATGATGACTTTAAGTTCTAAGGTCATACATTTACTTAGATTCTTTTTCTTCAACTATGGAGAGACGGGTCTCCTGGGAGCTTTAACAACCACAACAAATACACATCTTTGCTGGTGCCAAGATTTTGATTATCTAGAAAAGAAAAAAAAGAAGAAATGGATTGCAGGCCTGATAACAGAAAATATTCTTTTGGAATTTCTTTCTCCAAATAAGAATGGTAAACAGAAAATTAAGCTTGATGGAAAAGGGGGAGGATGCAGAATGATTATGTAGCATGCTGGCCTAAGGCTGGTTGCCAGAGCTCTTACACACATGTATATGAAATGCATGTTTCTTTTGTTTAGCACACTTTTAGGTTTATTTGGGCTCACCTTTGAAAAAAATCAGTAGTTTTATTTCATTCCATTAAACTTTGATTCAGGGTCTGACTGAAATGCTCACAGGGCAAAGGTCCCAGGCAAATTACCTATATGTATTTTTTCCACCAGGCTGAAAACTCTTTGTAAAACCAAAATACTACATGGTATTTTGAAGTATTATGTGGGCCAATACAAACCAAAGTTAAATCTCAAAAAGCAAACTGTTTTTTCTTCACAAAATAAGGAAAGAATGGAAATAACCTTGAATTCCTGATTTCATTTTTCCAAATATCCATAAATATGCCACTGATATAATTAGGTTATTTTAATTTTACATGCAAGTGTTTAACAAAATGTTTCAAGATATGGTATTCCACTTGCTATTCTGTGGTCTGGTTACATCACCAATTGTATAGAGTCTAAAAGTCATTAACTGTGAAAATATGAAATTAAACCATCAGCAAAATGAAAAGGCAACCTACTGAGTGGAGAAAGTATTTATAAATCATAGATCTGATAAGGGGTTAACATTCAAAAAATATAAAGAACAACTCAATAGCAAAAAAACACAAGCAATCCAATTAACAAATGAACAGAAGATCTGGTTAGACATTTTTCCAAAGAAGACACACAGCTGGCCAATAGGTACATGAAAAGATGTTCAACATCACTAATCATCAGGGAAATGCAAATCAAAACCACAATCACTTCATATCTATTAGAATGGTTATCATCAATAAGACAAGGAATAACAAGTATTGGTGAGATGTGGGAAAAAGGAACACTCATACACTGCTGCTGGGAACGTAAGCTGGTGCAGCCACTGTGGAAAGCAGTATGGAGGTTCCTGAAAAAATTAAAATTAGAACTACAAATTGTCACCGAGATGGTGACACAGGTCATTCCTGACTTTACGCCCCCTCAAAAGAAGAACAATTAACAACTATTCAAGAACAAGACAGCACTGAGAGACTCCGGAACATGGAGGTGAGGCTGCAGCATCCCCTGTACCTCAGAGACCAAGACTTCATCAGAAGGTGGAAGAAGCCACTACATGCCGACTGCACTGCCCCTTCCCTAGACCAGCACACACCCTGAGGAGTGGTCCTCCTGAGCCTCCCACTCCTCCACTGGGAAAAGAGAACCTGGGGGGACCCCAGCACTGCAGTTCACTTTGTGGGAGCCGCTACCCTGATCTCACTGCACAGGATTGCAGGGGAATCTGCAGGGTCCAACTATGGAATCTGGCTGTGAGGGAGGAGCAGGGAGGGCCTTACAATGACCAGCATACAGACCCTGGCACTCCCAGTTCATCCAGGCAGTAGACAAGTAGTAATCCCAACCAGTGGCTCTGTTCATCTGCAGAACCAAGTTGGGTTGCTCTGACCAGAGAACTCAGTGGGGTGCTGATCTACCTGGTTCGGATCCTAAAACGAGAGTTCTGCTGGCTTTAGAGTTGATATTGCCCAGGCAAGGTGCTGATTTCAGCTCCAACTGCTGTGGCAAGTGATTTCCAACCCCTTCTGACCAGAAGGGCAGGCAACTCCTAGAAGTCATGTGGCCCAGCAGTGCTTGAACTAAGAGGCAGGCAGGTAGAGCCAATAGTTTTCAGAGCGAAGCCAGTGATCCTGCTCAGCCAAGGAACTTGGGCTGCAGGCTGGCTTGTGTTAAGATAACAAAAGTTTTGGAGCTGCTTCTCCCACTGCCCTCTAATTCAAAATCCTGCTCATCACTGAATACAGCCCTCAGTCAGGGCCACCAGAGAACCTAACCAGAGCACACAGAAACCTGCAAAGCCTATTTGACAGCTCTATGTACAGTGGATATATGTTAGGCCACAAAACAAGTCTTAACAAATTTAAGAAGACTGAAATCATACCAACTATCTTTTCTGACTACAGTGGCATGAAACTAGAAATCAATGATAAGAGGAACACTAGAAAATTCATGAACACATGGAAATTAAACAACACTCCAGAATAACTAATGGATCAAAGAAAAAAGCAAAGGGGAAGTAGAAGTTTACTGAGACAAATGAAAATGGAAACACAACATACCAGAACTTGTGCAACAGAACAAGGGCAGTTCTGAGAGAAGTTCAGAGCAATGAAAACCTACATTAAGAAGCAAGAAATATTCCAAATAAACAACCTAACTCTGTATCTCAGAGAACTAGAAAAAGAAGAACAAGCTGGGGCCAAAGTTAGCAGAAGAAAGGACATAATAAGGATTAAAGCATAAATAAATAAACAACAGAAGAGCAATAGAAAAGATTAACCAAACTAAGAGTTGGTTCTTCGAAAAGATAAACTGACAAACTCTTAGCTAGATTAACCAAAGAAACAAATCGACAAAATTGTAAATGAAAAAGGAGACACTACAACTGGTACCAAAGAAATTCAAAGGCATATAAGAGGCTACTATGAATAACTATACACCAACAGACTGGACAGCCTAGAAGAAATGGAAAAATTCTTAGAACATAGAACCTACCAAGACTGAATCAGGAAAAAATAGAAAACCTAAGTAAATGAATTACTACTAAGGAGATTGAAGCAGTAATTTTAAAATCCCCCAAAGAAAATCCCAATACCAGATGACTTCACTTGGAAATTCTATCAAACATTTAAAGATGAATTAATACCAATCCTTCTCAAACTCTCTCCCCCAAAAATCAGAGAGAGAGAAAAATACTCCCAAACTCATTTTTAGCCAGCAATATTCTGAAATCAAAACTAGAAAAGGACACTACTAACAATAAAATACAGGCCAATATCTCTGATAAATATAGATATAAAAATTCTCAATAAAATATTAGCAAACTAAATTCAGTAGTACATTTAAAGGATCATTCACCAGGATCAAATGGGATTATCCCTGGGATGCAAGGATGGCTCAACCTATACAAATCAATCAATGTGATGCATGCACCCCATTAATAAAATGAAAGAATAAAGAAAAAATAAGGAATAAAGGAAAGGAATCATATGATCACCTCAACAGATGCAGAAAAAGCATTTGATAAAATTCAACATCTATTCATCAAATAACTCATAACAAATTAGGCACAGAAGGAACAAATCTCAAGAAAATAAATGACAGGCTCACAGATAATATCATCTTAATGGTAAAAGGTTGAAAATTTTTCCTCTAAGATCAGGAACAAAGACAAGGTTGTCTACTCTCTCCACTCCTATTCAACATAATACTAGAAGTCCTACCTAAAGCAATTAGTCAAGAAAAAGAAATAAAAGGTATCAGAATTGGAAAAGAAGTAAAATCCTATTTGCAGATAACCTGATTTTATATACAGAAAATCCTAAACACTAAAAAACACCCTGACAGACCTAATAAATGAATTCAGTAAAATTTCAGGGTACACAATTAACATACAAAAAAATCAGCAGCATTTCTACATACTAACAATGAATTTTCTGAAAAAGAAATAAAGAAACAGATCCCATTTCTAATAACATTAGAACAATAAAATAATTGGGAATAAATTTAACTAAGAGATGAAAAAATATCCCTATTTTGTAAACTACAAGACTGATGAAAGAAATCAAAGACACAGATAGAAAGGTATCCCATGTTCAAGGATTGGAAGAATTTATATCATTACAATGCCAATACTACTCAAATCCATCTATAGATTCAATACAATCTCTACCAAGATGCTAAAGGCATTTTCTACATAAGTAGAAAAAACATTCCTAAAATTTATATAGACCCACAAAAGACTCCAAAGAGCCAAAGAAGTCCTGAGAAAGAAGAACAAAGCAGGAGGCATCACACTTCCTGATTACAAACTACTCCATAAAGCTATAGTCACTTAACACTATGGTTATGGCATAAAATCAGACAAGTAGGCCAATGGAAGAGAATTGAGAGCCCAGAAATAAGCCCAAGCATAAACAGTAATATTTGACAAGGGAGCCAAGAATATTAAATGGAGAAAAGACATTCTCTTCAATAAATGGTGCTAGGATAACTGGATATATGCAAGTAAAAGAATGAAACTGGACACCTATCTTATACTGCTCACAAAAGTTAACTCAAAATGAATTAAAGATGTAAATGTAAGGCCTGAAACCATGAAACTCCTAGAAATAAACATAGGATTAAAGTTCCTTGGCATAGGGTCTTGGTAATGATGTTTTTGATACAATACCTAAGACACAAGCAACAAAATAAAAAATAAAGTGGCACTACATCAAACAAAAAAGCTTCTGTACAGCCAAAGAAACCATCGACAAAGTGAAAAGACAACCTACAGAATGGGAAAAATTTGTAAATCATATATATCATAAGGGGTTAATTTCTAAAATATAAAGAACCCATACATCTCAATAGCAAGAAAACAAAACAAAAAACACCCAGTTAAAAATGGGCAAAGAATCGCTTCTCGGCCTTTTGGCTAAGATCAAGTGTAGTATCTATTCTTATCAGTTTAATATCTGATATGTCTTCTATCCAAGGACAATATATTAAATGAATTTTTGGAATTAGGAGATGGAATAGGAGCTTGCTCCATCCACACCATACATCGACCTGGTATTGCAGTACTTCCAGGAACAGTGCACCCCCTTTTAGGGGAAAAATTATGGTTGAAAAATAAGTTTTAATAAATGTTTCTGGTTCTGTTAAAAAAAATGGACAAAGAAACTGAAAATATATTTTTCCAAACATATTATATAAATAGCCAACAAGCATATGAAAAGATACTCAGCATCACTAAATCATTAGGAAAATGCCAATTAAACCCACAAAATCACTGCACACCTGTTAGAATAACAGCTGCTATCAAAAAGACAACAGATAACAAATGCTGGTGAGAATGTAGAGAAAAGGGAACCTTTGTGCATTGTTGGTGGGAATACAAGTTGGTACAGTCACTATGGAGGATCCCCAAAAAATTAAAAATAGAATTACCATATACCCCAGCAATTCCACTTCTGGGAATATATACAAAGGAAATAAAAATGCTAACTTGAAAAGATATCTGTACCTTCATGTTCACAGCAGCATTATTTCTGATAGCCAAGACATGGAAGCAACTTAAGTGTCCACCAATGGATGAAATGGATAAAGAAGTTGTATACACCCATGTACATACACAATAAAATTTTATTCAGCCATAAAAAAAAAGGAAATCCTACCATTTGCAAACAACATGGATAGACCCTGAAGATATTATGTTAAGTGAAATAAGTCAGAGAAAGACAAATACTGCATGATCTCACTTATATGTGGAATCTAAAACAAAACAAACTCATAAAAAAAGAGATCAGACTCTTGTGATTATCAGTGGCAGAGGGTGGGGGAATGGGGAATTGGAAGAAGGGGGTCAAAAGGCACAAACTTCTAATTATAAGGTAAGTGCTAGCGATGTAATGTACAAGGTGACTATAGCTAACACTGTTGTATACAGGGAAGTTGTTAAGAGAGTTAACCCTAGAGTTCTCATCACGAGGAGAAAGTTTTTTTTTCCTTTTCTCTTTTTTCTTTCTTTTTATTATATCTATATGAGAAGATGGTTGTCATTGAACCTACTGTGGCAATCATTTCACAATATATGTAAATCAAACCATCAAGCTGTACTCCTTGAACTTGTACATTGATGTCTGTAAATAATTTCTCAATAAAACTGGAAAAAAATAGAACTACCATGTATGATCCAGCGATTCCATTCGGATATTTAGCTGAAGGAAACAAAAACACTAACAAAACCACTAAACAAAAAACTCAGAAAGGTCCACCCCAGCTGGTCAGAGTGTTCCTCCTCCTTGCAAGAATTGGAACTCCCCAGGAAGAGAAGAAGAAGGCTGAACATTCCCATGGCCACCCACTGTCGGGGTGCCCAGTACCCAGTGCAGCAGCCCACCCCTGCTTCCATGCACCCCCATGTTCACTGAAGCAATATTACCAAAGCCAAGACATGGAAGCAACCTAAGTGTCCATCAGTAGATGAATGGATAAAGAAAAAGTGGTACATATATGTAAACAATGGAATATTACTCTGCCATAAAAAAGGAAATCCTGCCATTTGTGACAATATGAATAGGCCTTGAGTGTTTTATGTAGAGTGAAATAAGTCAGAGAAAAACAGATACTGTATGATCTCACTTATATGTGGAATCTAAAAAAAAGGAAAAAAATCGAACTCATGGAAACAGAGAACAGATTGGTAGATACCAGAGGCAGGGGTTGGTGGGTGGGTAAAATGGGTCAAAAGGTACAAACTTGCATTTATGAAATAAATAAGTCCTGGGGACATTATGGTCACTACAGTTAGTAATACTGTATTATATATTTGGAAGTGGCTTAGTGAGTTGAACTTAAAAATTCTCATGACAAGAAAAAAAAGTTGTGACTGTGTATGGTAACAGATGTTAAAGACTTACTGTGGTCACCATCTTGCAGTTTAAACAAAGAGCAGATCATTACACTGTACACCTCAAACTAGTATGATGTTGAAGGCTTACACTGTATAGCTCGGAGTCTTGGAATCACAGTGGGGCTACTGGGTGGACTGGCATGACTGCTGTTCAAACTCTTCCGTTTGTCCAAGTTGGGAGAAGCCTGCACAGTTATTTTATGCTGGAAATCTGTTGAGTAAGGAAAAAAATGAGAATTCAAATTTCATGGTTTTAGGTTATATTCACAGCCACTTCTTTAGCATGCAGAGGTGACAGCAAAAGTTGCCAGACAGTAAGAATGAAGTATATCTCAGAGTTTCTTAGTTAATAGTTATAGCAAGTAAATTAGTATTTAATTATTAGCTTAATGTTCCCCCACCCCATACAGTGTCAGCTGTCTATGGAGAGGGCCATGATATTCCCCACTGCAGCAGAATCTCTGTCCAAACTGGTAAAGTTCCTCACACATGAAAGGTATTAATAAATCTTTGCTGAATGAATGTTTTCTCTGTTTAAGATTATAAGTAAATGAGGGCAAAGATCATGTTTATTTTATCATAACCCCTAGTACTTGGGACATGGTAGTGTTTGTTGAATAAAAAATTGTGCAAGGTTTTGCAATAGGATCCAACTAGTGCTTATAGTCCTAATTGCTGAGAAATACATAGCAGGATGCAGGGTGGTTTGAACGGCAAAGCAAATGGAAATGAAGACCAGATGGGAGGCTTCTTCTGTCTACCAAGTATGAAATTATGAAATATCTGACCAGACAGAGAAGTTTAAGTAAAGGATAGATGCCAAAGACAGTTCAGCAGGACATGATAACTGGCTCGGGATTGGGGGTAAGGGGGTGTGGTAAAAGAAATATTCTTACCAATAGATATGAAAGAGTTCATTTTAGATTGAGGTGCTCTATAAAGGTTCAACTAGACCCGTGAGGTGTCATAACATTATGGAAGTGGATTCTCCATGAGATTTTATAGCAGGAGGAGCCTCCAGCCCAGAGCAGAAGGCAGGCTTGAGCTTGAAGGTCTCAGAACTAGAACACAGAACCAGGCCACACCATTTGAATGATAAAGCATATGGGAAAAGCGATGGTCAGGTAATGAGCCTGGAACATTTCCGAGACCAAGGACGAATAGCCAAGATACAAGGCTAGGTTTCAACAATACATGATTTTAACAATATGTTAAATATTATGTTAACAACATGTTAACAGTAACAAGATGTAAACAATTTTAACAGTAACAAAATTGGGAGTGCTTCTGATCTCAAATGAGTCTAATTTCGCTCAGAAAAAAATAAGGCACTCCATGTTTTAAACATAAAGAAATATTTATTATAAACATCCCTGTCCTCATAAAGCAGGGAAAGGTTGATTCTGTCCCAGTTATATATTTAGGAAAACTAAAGCTGAATTAAGTCACCCTAGCTGAAGTTCAGTTTTTCTTTGTACTGGATAGAATAATCATTCAAGACATATGCTCGTGGCAGATTATCATGTGGCTCACAAGCTTTGGGGTAAAATCTATATTTGTATTTTTATTGGCAATATTTATGCCTCACTGAGGAAACGAATACAGTTTCAATGGGAATAATCATTTTCACAGTGAAAGTAGCAATATTCTTGAAGAATCTTCCTGAGGTTACTCTGCTCTCTCCCCACGCACGTATATACACTTGCTCTCATACACACGAGGTGATGGTGGCAGGCTCTTCACCACACTGGAAGTGGTTAAGTTAGAATGCCACAG
Organism: Phataginus tricuspis; assembly: GCA_029783875.1. Classification (NCBI taxonomy): domain Eukaryota; kingdom Metazoa; phylum Chordata; class Mammalia; order Pholidota; family Manidae; genus Phataginus; species Phataginus tricuspis. The sequence goes on from JAQQAC010023241.1 coordinate 2,946,195, forward strand.
CTTCAGAGAAATGCCAACTTTTAAAGGCTTCAAACCCTCTTTGCCTTGCTTTATAGGTTCTAATTACACAACTTTGGTTCAAAATAAACATAGTACTATCTACCATGATCATTCTTTTGTTTCTAAAAATGCCAAGAAATTCTAAGAATCCACAAAGTATAACTTACAAACTGTTGTCTTAAAATATGCTGTTTCATTTCCTTATTTGGTAGCTACCCATGAAGGATTGCCAACAGGAATACCTACATTTGAGTTTTCTAGCAATAAGTCACTATAGCTACAAAGAGCCATCAGATTTAATGTTATCATCAGTGACTCTGAAGGATGAAATTACACTAATTACATAATTATTCACATTTAATAACTAGTTTTTGAAAGATCTATAGACACAAATATTATGGGCCAGCTTGTACGAGACTCAAATATGTTTCTTTAAGCTAGTTACACATAAGGAAAAATCTTGCAAAAGGGATTCAAAAAAATAATTATTCCCACTGAAAGGAAGGTATCACCACCATTCACTCTATTACCATCCAATGTTTCTTCCTTAATAGTGTACCATTTAACAGCACTAAAATTTGATAACTCCAAGAATTTCTAGCAGATGATAATATTGGAGTCAGCTAACTCTCTTGAATTTAAGGTACAAATAATTGCTTTCTCTCCTATATAAGGACAATTCCTGAAGGAGAAAAATAACTATTTTTATAGTTATTATTCTTTTCTTTGGATCTTTCAATGTGTCCTACTTGAGGATACTGTGTAAGAAAACTGTGTGTTGGGGGGGAGGTGGTGCAGGGGTGTGGACTTGGGGGATTCTAATGAGAAAAAGGTTTTCCATAGTGGTAACAGTGTCACAACAATGTAGCATCATCTTGTGGTCCGAAGAGGCAAATGCCACACTAAATTACAGAAACTGAACGTCACCCCTTCAAGACGGGTTAGGATTATAGCAGATTTTTGGGTTATGTTTTAACTGGAATCTTTTATTAAGTTCCATAAGGTACATAAATGTGTAACTAAAACTCTCAGAAGGAGAAAAGCCAAATAGTACAATCCAGAAATATAAACCTAGCCCAAACAGCCAAATATATTGTCTGCTTTGAATGAATGCAAGGTATTAGCCAAGCAACATTTGAGAAGAAAAACAAGGGTGAAAGTTTGACCTCAGGAATCCTGAGATACCTAATTTAATCACGTTACCATTGAAGATTAATGCATCACTGAAATGATTTAACTTTTTCCCCCAAGTTTATTTTATTTCCCATCAGTTTCTCATTAGCTACCAATCCCCCCCACAGAGTTTCTCAAAGGAATCAATGAATATTAATTACAATAATGTAGTCACAACACCTGATAGAAGAACACTGATATAGCTAAGAATTAGAGAAAGAAACACATCGAGCCCCTCTCTGAATTTTTTCTACCATCTGTATTTGAAAACAGAAGCCTCATCATAAGAAAGTCTATCTTAAATTATGTCTGACACATAAAACAGTCTAGTCAGTGATCCTCCAAGACACACTTAGGCTAAAAGTAAACATGAGACAACCTGCAAAAGAACCATTTTTTTACCCCCCAGAGAGGTCAAAGGTAGAATGAATAAGGACCCATAGCCTATTCTCACATCATCAAACCACTTAATTAATAACGTATATTGTATATTCATGACCATCACATACCAGCAATTTTTGGATCAGCTGAAGACTTCCACAATAACCTAAAAATGTATGCTGCAAGGCTTCCAGAATTGTGTAATAAGTATTTCTATAAGACAATTTATACATTCTTTATATAAAACAAAACTGTTGTTACTGTTATTTAAATCAAATTCCCATGCTTTTACAATCATCTTAGGAAAACACAAAATCCATGAAAAGCACTCTAATTTATAATATATAGAGAGGTAGGGAGATAGGTAGATACATTAGATATTTAATGCACATGTATCTGTAACACAGATATATAGATATTTAATTCTATAAAGGTACAGCTAGCTCTTGTTCTGTTACTATCCTTCCCTGGTATTAAAAAGAATCACAAAACACAGGGGTTTTCCCTTAAATCAAGTATGATAACATAATATTAAAAGAATTGAATTTCATGAATTGATACATCTGATATTTTCTATTGCTTTGTTTCTTCTAACAGGCTATGTTTTAAAATGTCACAATGTTTTAAAAATATTTTTAAAAGCTTCCCTAGAATTACTACTTCATTTTAATACCTCGTGGATTTAAACCCTCAGATGAAGTCAGGTCTGAGGCTGAGGTATTAGCTATGTTTTGCTGGAAGTGCTAAGAGCACCTTCAGTGTTGCAAATGAACTCAGTTACCAGATGACACTATAGATCCTTGTGGAGGCAATAAAATTAATGACGGAATAGCAAGTTTTGCTGTTCTGGATTTTCACAATGCCAAGTAATACTGGTTGAGTGAAATTGGTTGAAAAGGAATTCTGCCTTGATTTCAAAAGAAGTTAATCAACTAATCCATTAATATGAAAGTATGCTAAGAGTTATATATTCAGCATACATTGTAGTGCAATGCACTTCTACAGTTTCATGCTCATTGGGTCATTATGATTTGAATTGAAGCAAGCAACTAAAGGTCCTGTTCATTTTATGTCTTAAAATCTTGTTCTCCAATTTCCTCTCAGTTCTGATGAAACAACCTGATTAATGGGATGACATGCAAAAATCTTTATGAAACATGAGAACAAACTCATACCTGAAGGTAAACTGATGCGATGTCCATCTTTGACCTTCAACCGACTTCGCTTAAACTTCCCCTTCCTCTTCTTTACCTTAGGTTTCTCCTGATTTAACTGGAATATCAAAATGTTAAGCTCCCGCTCAAGCACGTCAATCTCACGTTCTGCAAGCTGCTGCTCACGTCGCTTGAGCAGTTCCTCCTGGGACTTCTGCTGAAGGGCTGCTCGGGTTAGCTCCTCTTCACGGGACCGCAGCTCCTGGGCAGAGAGTCACACCGACATCACCAAGAAGCAGAATGTCCTCTTCTTCAGGCCAACCACCTGGTCATTCAAGTCCTCAGGGGACAGCTGACAGCCCAGACACTCAGGCCTGAGACCTCTCCCGCACGTCACCACCTCAGACTGAACCTGAAGCCTGTGCAACATCTCGTGCTGTTAGTTTTATGATCCTAAAGAGGCATTGCATATTTTTTAAACCTGATTTTAACATTTCTCTCTCTTCATCTCTAGACTTTATGACCACCTGACACATAAAATGTACCCTAGCACACAGCAACAAAGTGCAGATGTGAATGGCCCATTTTAAAAAGTAGAGCCAAAAGTTAAGCCTTGACTAATTATAGGATAATTATTCTACTTACAAAAGACTGCAGTTCAGATTTCTTTACTTGAGGACTTCCTTAGGGAACTTAAGAATTTGCTTTTTTGAGATTAAACCATTTTGGTGGAAAGATTAAGGGAAAAAACAAAGCTAATGTGTTAGAAGCCAGCTGAAGTCCCATCAGAAAATGAGACATGTCTAAAATTATAAGCCAACAGAAAATATATTCAGTATATATAAATAACTTTTCAGGATCCATACACAGATCTCATGAATTAGTTAATAAAAGTCCTTCTGTCATGAGACTTACTAAATAAAAGTCCTTCTGTCATGAAACTTACTGATTAGAATCTAACTTCCTCTTGGTTTCTGTCTTACAATTACTGAACTTCTGAGAAACAGAAAACCTATGAAATGAAGAATACTTTTATTCCTATTAGCAAAAAAGTGTTCAATAGTAAAACTGAGACCTCTATAAAGCTTTTAAGTCACAACCCCATTCTTATTTCATTTCTGAATGTGTTCTGTTCTTTACCAGAGACATAAGTATTACTTTTAGTGCTGAACTGCTTTCTCTTCTAGATTACCCTGCTACTAAATCAAGCACTCATATAGAAATCAAGGCACTCGCAAACTTTTATTTTCACTGTTCCAGACAAATGTAATCTTAGAATATCCTAATAACCAAATCTTCATTAGTATAGACAGCTCCTCAGGTGGAGCTTTCACACTTTACCTAAGCACACCTGAAGAATACCGAGGACTGAGGAACCACCATGAAACGGTGGAGCAAGGAGGAAACTAGAGCTGAGCCATGGGCCTAAAATGTCAGCTAAGTCAACTAATCCCTTGACTCTTTACAGATGGGCTCAAAGAATAATTAGAGGCTTTCTGTGGGTACCATTATCATAGAAGAAACAAACACAGATACCATTCTTCCACAAATAAACATAATATCAAGAGACTCCAAAGCTCTAAAAACAAACAAAAATATTTATTCAGATCAAACTAATTCTGAATTTATAGTACATCTACCAAAGGGGTCTGAAATCACCTTTGAAATGGTCTTTATATTTATTTTTCCTGAATAAACTTCGTAAACAAAATTGTAGACAAAATGATTTACTTAAGGCCAATTAATATTCAAATCACTTCGGCTACTATGTACCAGCTGATTCTCATTTATAGAACAGATTATTATTTCCCATTACATTGTGCCAGATATAAATTACTACCTATTACTTGAAAAGAAAAAAAAGAAGAAAATGTTACATGTTAAAAAAAAAATTCTGGAATCCATTATTTAACTGGTGGCGTTCTCCAACCAGCCTGTCCAAGCTGAAGACTTTACTATCGTCCATTCGGGGACAGAGGATACCTTCCAGTCAATCTCTAATTTCTAACTCATTACTGTCTGTCCTTTTGTTAAGATATTACTTTTCAGTGGTGTTGATATCAATCCAATTAGCTATTGTGAGATAAAACAGCACAAGGAACAGATAAGGGCAGTAAATCCAATTACTTTTTGTGTGTTACTACTACAGTAATTGAGTAAGAAACCATTTTTAATTCTAGATACCCAGCTAAATGTGAATCCCTTGCAACAACTTTATGAATTAAAAACAAAAAAAACAACCAACTGCCCAAGATTTTGTAAGAGAAAAAAATAAGATCAAAGAGAAACCAGCCAAGATACTTTCCTTCTCAATGAATTTTAAATCATTCAAAAGGAAACGAAAAAAATGTCTGGGGTATTAGAACCCCTTTGAACACTCTGAAACTATGAAACACACAAAAATATTCTTTCGGTGGCTGAGACTACTAAGGACTACTAAGCAGTAATATTTGTTTAATTGCTTGGCACAAGCCATTTGAGTAATGGCCAATCCAGATTCCTGGCAGTAGATGTTAATCATTAATGGTAACATGTCTCGAATAGTGGTTCAAAGACAGGTGCATGCACCCAATGCACAAAGACAGACACACAGAGATAAGAAGCCAGGAATTTAGGGAGGAACGGATATCTATGGAGGCTACAGTTTACTGAATAACACAGAGCACAGCCAAGTTACTGACCATTAATTCCAAGTCTGACGCCTCCGACCTTAAGCAATCAGTGAACAGGAAAGGAAGATAGAGCACGTACACTGTGCTTTTGACTCTATCAAAAAAGATGCAATTAGAAAGCTTTAAGCAAAAAAAAAAAAAAAAGCATTATTTATTCTTTAACTGCAAATCAAATGCTCACAAGATACCACAAGTGCTGTATTTTAAGGAGCACTGCACAAAAATCACAAAAAAAGAAAAAGCAAAGCCTCCACTATAAGATAGATCAAAAATGAATCTAAAGAATAACAAAGAAACTAGTATATACATCTAAGTGGAGAAAAAGCAGACAGCCATCCTTGAAACTTTTTAATTTTTACACCACATGTAAGAATTAATTTACTGAATATGCTTCCATCCTACAGTTTCATAAAAATTATCAATAATTAAAAATAAATAAGAGTTTAAAATGATTATAACAATTCTAAATTTTAAGTTCTGTGACTTCAAGTTCTATTTTCCTTCAAAGTCTTCTCCTCTTCCCCAAAATCTTTTTCATTTTTTCTATTAAACATCTAATTTTAGAATTCCTGAAAACAATTTGGGAGAAGAATAAAAAAAAATTGGTCTTTTCCATGTCATTTTAAGTCAGTAAGATGTATTAAAGTTTCCAAGAAATACATTAAAAATATTACTGATAGTAATTCCTCAAAGAACTGCAGGATTTAAAAAGCAATCCAGTCAGTCATTTTCAAGTATCACTGCTCAGGACCCGGTTTCCCAGATGCCGGAGTACCAGGCACAGCTTAGAGCACTGTGCATACATTACCCATCTAAGCCTCACTTCCCACCCCCTGACATCCAGTGAATAGGACCCAGGCAGGGGGAAAACAGTCTTTAGTCAACAAATGGCAGAGCCTTAGTTCTAACCAGCTGTCTGGCTTGAGTCTTAACCATTTTGCTAGACTGCTATAGGTTTTGATACTCCACTAAAATCTTAATTAAAAAAAAATGGGGGTTTACCATAGCTTTGTAGATTCCCATTTAGATACTCCCTTTCAGTCTGCTTAAAGTCCTTGAGGAAAGGAAGCTGAAGTGCTCTGCTAGAGCTGCTGATTCAGGGAGCAAAGCTTACTCCCGGGAGCATTTACTCCAGAGGCCCTACGTCTGCACTCTCCCACACGGCCCACATTTCCTCCCTGGTCTGCCTGCTTGCTCTTCCGGTGCTTCAGGGCAGCCCCTGCCATCACATCCCCCCCTGCCCATTTCTATCCTGGGCAGACTACATGCCCCTCTCCTGCCTTCCTGGCCGTCCTCCTTGGGAGGTGCTTTCAAAGCTGGGGCCCATAGTCAAACACAGCACTGGGATGTGATCTGAACAGACTCAAATGGGGTTATTATTTCTTCATTTGTGAGCTCTTTGTATTTATTAGCAGTGTTGGGGCCTAAAAGTGCATTTGCTGGTTCTGTATTTTTAAATGTATAAAATACTGAAAAATCTAAGGATGGGAGCCAATTATCTGTATGTTTATTACTAGAAACAAAATAACTTCAGAAAAAAAGACTTTGGCAGCACAGCTATTTCTAACCTGCATTTTTAATCATTTAAAATTATGAAATATGAACTACATAAGATATACTACAACTAGAGAAAATAGCAAATACCCATGTACTTCCCCATCAAGATTTATTAATGCTACATTGTTACCATGCCTGTTTCATGTCTGTTAAAGTCCTATGTGCATCAGACTCTAATCCTATCCCCTCCCTCTTCAGATCTGCTCTTCTTCTGAAGCTGGTTTGTATGCTTCCTTTGCCTATAGTTTTAGTCTTTTTGTACATTTGAATAGTATAGTTTTGTTTTTTATTAATTTTGCAGAAGTGGTATATAATGTAACTGTTCTACAACTCACATATTATTTTCACACAATATTATGTTTGAGATTTAACCATGTTGAAACATGTAGCTAGAATTCATTCCTGTTCACTGCTGTGCAGCTTTCCGCAGTTTAGGTACCTATGCCCCTATGAATGGATACTTAAGTTATTTCTAGTTTTTCACTATTACAAACCATGCTTAAGCAAAGCACCTTAATTTTCTTGTGAATGTTGTATGGAAGTTTCTCAAGAATATGTAACCAAAGCTAAACAGCTGAGTTGTATGCCTGTTTTACAGCATAAGATTCATAATAGAATTTGTAACATTTATATACTTAAAAATTTCTTCTTTAAAAAAATAATTGTTGCTATCTTTTATCTATTCAAATACATATCAGGAGCATATTAAGAAACTTTACTTAGGCTTATTTAATGTATTTTTTTTTATGCCTACCATGGGCTGCGTACTTTGTTCAGTGCTGTAGATGAAAACGACAGTGAAGGAAATAGTATAGCTCAGGAACTTACCATCTAGCAGAAAAGGCAGACCAAGAGCAATTAAACGAGCAGATGATAATGAAGCATGACTTAGTGGAAGCCATGGTAAGGAAGCACAGGATAGTGAGACACACAATTCACCTGGTGCAGCAAAGTAAGGGAAGGGAGCAGGGAACAACTGGGAGGGAAGGAGCCAGCAGTATAAAAGCCAGGAGGGCAGTGTTCCCAACAGAGGGAGGCACATACACAGAGGTCAAGTGTCAAGAGCATAGGATCAGAGGAACTGAAAGGTATTCAGTCTTGTGGGGGACAACATGAGGTTAAATAAGGAAGGACAGAGGAAGTTAGGAGGGAGGAGGTGGCCATAGAAGCAAGGATGCTCTGATTTGCATTTAGAAGGAGGATCAATCACCACTGGCCATGGTGATAGGATAAATTAGGGGAGCAAAACTGGTGTAGAGCAACTGGTTGGACACAACAGCAATGACGCAGGTGGTAAGTGAGGACCATGGGACTAGGGGAGTGAATTACCACTGTCTTTGTCACATAGACGACATCTTCAAAGACCTTTGAGACTGGGTACCTAAGAGAACAGTAACCCCATTAACACAAAAAAAGAAGCAGAATGTGGGAAGGGCGAGGGGTAGTGAGAAGGTGGTTCTAACTTCAATATTTGGCTAGAAGGTAGTTGCCAAAATAATAGATCAAGTCCCTTTTAAAAACTTATGGACAAGCTCCAAATCCCTAGCCTGGCATTGAAAGGACCATTCAAGGATACAGACTGTCATATCCATCTTTGTATCCCAGGATCTAACTCTGCCCAGGACATAGTACATAATCAATACACATTTGCTGGGAAAATTTTTTAAATTGAAACCAAGAACAATTTTCCCACAGACATACTTCTAAATTGTACTTTTTAAAACAATTTGCACTTTGGGGACTATCTATGGCATGGCTCATATTAATTCCCAATTCAGCAAGGTAACAGCTTAAGTAAGCTACTCAAGGATAGAATTTGGGCACATGACATCTTGGTATCATTCATAATATTAAATAAACTAGCTCAAGAAATGTTCTGCATATATATTCCAATCACAACTTTTTATTACCTTGCACTTAGGCTGGTGCTAGGCCTTTAATTAAGGTCAATGTGAAAGTGTAGAGATATAATGCGGAGCCATACTACGTATGTCAAAGCAACTTTAACATGGGAGAATAACTCTCAACTATACCATAATTCCAAATCAAACTGGAATACACAAATGGTCTCTTTATTTAGCAAAGCATTATACTGCCTACTTGAAAAGAATCCTGCTATTTTAGAATCACAAATATATGAGGTATAAAAATTCCTTTCTGGATGATTATATGGCTTTATAAACATTATCAAAAACTTGCAATGTCATACTTTAGCCCAGATATTTATTGTATGTACAACAGAAGAATTTAATCTATTGAACAATTATATACTTCAGACAACCAGAATAAACTTTGATTCATTAAAACGCTCAAGTACTACAAAAATGCTTTTAAAACATAAGTACTGACTGCCACCATCACACAGACCCATGGCTTCAGGCTGGGGCTCTTTGGTGACTGTTAACAGTCACTTGTCACCAGTTGAAAAAGACCATGCTAAGTGAACTTACTTTCCAACTAGTCTGCCTTCCAACTGTTTTTACTCCTCATATTTCTCTTTGTATGTGGTAACACAAATGCAGCTTCAGCATGTTTAACATACACATTTATTTTATACTTCTTTTTAAAATATATGACCAACCAGAGCTTAACTCACCATATTGAAAATTTCAAAAATTACACATTTTCCCAATTTCTCCAACAAAACAATGCTTGGAGATAAAAGGATGTGTTGGAGGGCCTGGGGGGGGGGGCGGCGGCGGCAGGGAACCAAGCATAACAGAGGCTTTAAAAGACATAAGCAAACACCATAAGGAGATATCTTTGAGATGAACTGTGACAATTCAATATGGAGTACTGCATGGTATCAAGGAATCAGTTACTTTTTAAGATAATAATGGAAAGGAAGTTATTTGTTACCAGTTAGAGATGCATATTGAAGTATTTAAGGGTAAAATGGCATGAATATTTAAAATACTCCAGTTTTATACAATGATAATGGGGAACTGAGAAAAATAAAACAAAATATTGATAATTATTGAAGCTGGTTAATTTATACAAAGGGTCTAGTATGCTATTCTTTTTTAATGTTTTACATTTGAAATTCCCCTAATAAAAGGTTGCTTCTTTTCCAATTATACATTTGAGTACAGGTGTTCTGTTTTAACTGGAAGGCAAGAATACATATTGATGTCTGAAAATATTTTAGGATAATGCTAACAGTGGTGCTTGACTCATGTTTTCCACAATCTTCATAAATGTGAGTATATTATGCAATTAACATATAGCTCTCACCTTTTCCTTTGTTCTCAGGTCATCAAACATCTGTTGAATTTCCAGCTTCCAGTCATCTTGCATGGAATGAAAAGACTCCCGAGGCATTTCAGTCATAACTGCCCCTTCAATAGCAGTCAGTTGTTCAAGAATTAAGGAAAATGATGGACGAATATGAGGGTCTTGTTGCCAGCATTCTAAAATAAACAAAACCATACGAATTCCACTACTCAGCATAGTTCAGATTGTCAGTCCCATGTTGACAGTGTCTGCTGAAGATTTTAAAAATCAGTTGATAATAATTTTGAAAGTTTTGATTTAGAGTTTCCAAGTCAGTGGCATGAATAATAATTACCATTAGGTAAGGCTCTATCTTTGTACTTGCCATGCCTTACAAACCCGGTGTTTCAGGGGCGAAGCTGCCTTCACCAGATAATTTAGCAACACAGAGTTCTACAACTCAACCCAAGAAAACTAAAGTCTCCAGAAAACTAAAGTCTCCAGAATGTTATAATCACAAGAGAGGGCCTAAGAAATCACCTAATAACAAAGTAAGGCAACTTGCTGCTCACAAAAAGAGTTACTTAACAATTTTTAAAAAATAAGGATCATATAGATAAAGTCATGGCAAAACCCTGCTCGTTAAGATTGTAAAACACTTTTATAATTAGGCAGAATATAAAATAGAAGATTTAGAGCCAACTCAGTATTGTCTTTGAACTCTACTGATGTGTTTGGTGAAAACTTCATTACTATTCAGTTGAATTCTGTACATAAATGGGTCATGGCTAAAACTGAATTGTTTTTAAGTTACTTAATTCATCAAAACTTTACCTGACATCTTAGATCAAAGACAAGTCTTCTAATTCTTGTAATAGTGTAATTACTTAAAAGCATGTGAAAATGAGAATCACAGAAACTACTCTTGATTAAAACAAAAACAGATGCTCTAAGAAGCAATTCTCCTTGTCCCCACAGATATACAAAAACAGAAGTGCACAAATACCTTTCATGAGCTTGGCAAATGGCTCAGGGCAGGTGGATGGAATGGGCAGAGTGAGTTTGTTGACTGCTACTCCATAAGCCACAGCAAGACCATCAATGCCACGGTAGGGGGCTTCTCCTGTGAGCAGTTCCCACAGCAGCACTCCGTAGCTAGGAGGCAAAGTTTCCCACAGTTAATGGGTTAAATGGTATCTTTAATTTATGACACATTTGGTGAGATAAATGCATTAGCACCTCCATCCAGCTCCTGATAAGAATCTTCTCTTCCAACAAAGCCCAATAAGTGGCTTTTATCCCAAGGTGAAAGGTGGGTTACTCAAGTTAACTTTTCAAAAAAAGGCAATTACACCCCTTCCCAAACATCAGGAACTTAAACTACTTAATGAATAGGAAAGCTTAGGAGCACTATATCACTGAATTAAACAGGGCCCAGAACCAGGCCATGATTTAAGAGTCATGTGGTTATTTGGATGGTTCTCCCTCTATCTCATTTTGCTACACCTGGGAAAAACTCTTGAGGATTGTTAAAACCCACAAAAATTTCATGCTACATACCACAGAACTGAGATTGAATCATGTTGACTATGTTTAATTAGTATTTTTAAACTGTTTACCTTTCTCCCTCTTTCCCTTTACATTTTAGGAGGTGTGTTGCACATGTTTCCACCACATTGCTTAATAGTAATGGAAAAAAGAAATCCATGTGAGCAACCTTGGGCCTGTTGGTAGGAAAGAACATCTTTTTTGTAATGGAGGAAGCTGGAGTAAAACGGGAGCAAAAAACCCCCAACAGTGCAGCCAGAACGAAAAGTATACAGGTGGATTTCTAAAGGAACTTAAAATGAAGCTTATGGACCACATTTCACTACTCATCTATACCACAAAGCAATTCAAGGCAGTAGAGAGGGGCATACACCTGAGTCTTGTACAGTAAAAGTATTCATTCTCTATCAATACGGGTCGGTACCTTAGTTTCCCTTTACCTTCTTCAGAACATAAAATATCAAATTATTTTTTGTTAATACATAAAAAAACCAGAGTTATTCCAGGGGACTCACCTAACTTTCAATTGAAACACAGAACCCATATAAGGAACAGTCATATTTACTTTCTTTTTAATTCTCTTAATATAATAAGTATAGTCCTATTTACTATCCTAATCTTTTAAAACTTCATTAGCTTTAAAGGTAATAAAGTAAAAAGCTTAAAGATTTAGATTATCTTCTGATCTTAATGATGCTGGGATTCTTGTTCATGAAGCCAAAGAATGAGCTTCACAAACACTCAAGGTAGGAGAGCAAGGTACAGGCTTTTATTTAGAGATTAAGTGAAAGGACAGAGCTCCAGGTGACAAGAGAGTCCAGGTTGGTGTGCTGTCTAGGGGTTTTATAGGCAGTTGAGGATTTTTTGAGAACGTGTAAAAAAGCTTAGGGGTGTGGACTTATTAAGTGATTCCTGAATATTTAGAATTAACTTAATACAAGCAACTTCCTGCTCTGATGATTTCTCCCTGAGATACCAGCATCTTGGTCTGGGGGCATATGAAACAAGGCCACCTGCTCAGCTCCCAGTGTGGGCTGAGGTATTGTTTGCTAAAGAGTAGGTTAAGAATTTCTAACCTCTTAACTTCTTGGGTATTAAAATACAATCTTATCTTTAAGGTGGAATCCTTCTTGCCTTTTACTGTGGTGCTTATGGCTGGGTCTGCATGCTAAATTAGTTGCCCAGTTTGCAAATCACCTCATCAGATCTGAAAGAGGAAAGACAGCACATAGGCTTGGGCCTTTTAGCATGTTAAAGTGAATTTTACACATTATTATAAATGATTAGCATAATAAAAACATGTGCTACTCTTCTTTATCTGGGGAATATTAACTGATCTCACTGAAGAATGACTAGAGCTGAATTTTTTAACACAGAGTTTTAGTAGGGGGTTTCCTTGCATGAAGTTACATTGCTCTGACTGCAAATATCCTGCATTGCTTTTTCTGGAGGCCCCCCCTTTCTCTGACTACACCCGTGGTCCCTGTCTCATTAAGAGATGTGGGGATTCACAGCATCATAAATACAATAGGAAAAGCCCTCTATGAACAAGACCTAGTCTGCAAAGAGCTGGAAGTTCTCTGGACTCCAGGGTCAGGTCATCCTGGATATGGTAATTTCATTTAAAGACCTTTCCACTGGTGCCTACTGGACTCTAGACTATGTACTAAAAATGTTCAGAAGAAGAAAATAGATACAATAGAATGTGCCCAATCAAAGAGCTCAGGGGTCCTCCAGCTTATGTTCTCCTTGACATGCAGATGGGTTTAGGTTCTGAGGCCCTTGGGTCTGGGGCTCCTTCTCTGAGCAGGAAGAGTAACATAGTGCCACTGAAAGATAACTGGATCTGGAGGCAGTCAACCCGAGTTTGAGCTTTGGGTTCATTACTACTAGCTAAGTCTCTACCCACAAGGCCCTTAAAGGTGATCTTGAATTAATAGTATCTGCTCTACCACCTCAAAATACATTTTACATTTTTTTTTAAAAATAGGAATATATAATGCAGTACTTGTAAATTATATAATGCTATAACGATTAGCAATTAAGTTTAAACCAATATTTTTCAAAGGTTATCTTGCTTAGTTTCTTGAATATGATCTTTAGTTTGGCTCATTAGCAGAGACACCCTCTTAATTTCAAGAATAAGTAAATTCAAGTCATAGATCAACCAATAAAAGTCACCAAAGAGCAGGGCACCAAAAAATTTTTAGAGTAGCTGAAAACTGTAAATTCGAAGATGAAGCTTCCTTGCTATTCTCATTTGCAAAAAACAAAACTAAAATAACAACGTAACTTTGCTCTTGGAAGTTTCAAAGAATAAATAATTCAGGGTAAATCTATTTTCCAGAAAGGAGGTTTTCACCCCCATTAACCCTGAAACTGTGTGGGAAATAGTACAAATAAACCCTCTCCTGAGATAAGCAGCTGATGAATCAAGGCTGGATCTCAGGCCTGGGACCTGAGTCTGCTACTTACCAGTTTTACAACATTGAGGAAATTTCTTAACCTCTCAGGGCCCTGGTTACCTACTCTGTGAAATGTTCCATAACAACATCTAAGTTACCTTGTAGTGTAGTAGGTTAGCAGGTGGTAAGGAGGAAGGACTGAGAGATAAGATGATCAGGAAATGCTCTAGTAAACATATTACCAGTCCAAGCACTGAACAGAGTAGAGCAATGTTTGTTCAATGAATTACCTTTTACGGGTATATTATAAAAGGAGATTCTAAAGCAAAGGTATGTGCAGTTCAGACAGGTGGGCTTCTCTGCCTGTCTGCATCCTGACACCCCAGGACTCCAGCATGCTTTAGCATATTAACACATTCTGAAGATGGGGGTGGGAGATGATAGGCTCCATTGCAAGGAGGCTCTAGACATTAGCAGTTTCTATTTCTTTCTAATCATGCTTTTTTCCTTCCTGTTACCTACTCTGTTTTCAGCTGTCAATTTTTACTATGATCTGCTTACCATCCTTCTCCCCTCTTCTAATTAGCTGCTTTTACTGAAAATCAGATAATCAAGCTTGTGAAACTGAAAATTTGAGATAAATTTTGAGGGAAGACCTCTCCAATGAGTGTATGGACTTAAAGACCCATTTTTTGGGCTGGCTTTAGAAATCTCTTTTTTTTTGCTTACTTCTTGATTCTCTTGTTCACACCAGATGAGGTTGCATAACACACTTATACAGATTTATAAAGCATTTATACAGATTGTACAGCTTTTGTATTGCTGGTAATTACAGCTTATAAAAGCAGCACACAAAGTGAAATGATTATAGTCTTAAGTAATATTATTTTGGATGTAAAATTGGTTAATGATCCATTTGATTAGTTTTTAACAGTCTTGAAGTATAATCATTACTTAAAAGAATTGCCTGTTTCACTTAAGTACTTCAGTATTATCATATGGTCAGAAAAGTACTGTAATTAACTCAAGGAAAATACGTTTATTGTTTTATAAAGACACGTGCTCAGGCTCTGCCAGCACAAAGTCTAATTCATCAGGTAAGGGAAAACTCAAGCATTTGTATCTCAAAATGGCCCGAAGACACTATAGGACCCCCTGACACAGCAAGTAAATTTCTTAAAGTCCTAAGTAGAACAATTAAATTATATTTTAAATGCAGAGGAAAAGCTTTAAATTTAAAGCCATTTTTTGGAACTTACACTAACAGGGCTCTGCCACTAAACTGATGTATGAATTTGAGAGAGTAAGTACTGGTGCATTCAATGATTAAAGGGGAAAAAATTTTTTGTGGATAGTGCATTTGGAAGTCAGACAGATACAGGTTCAAAGGGCGGTTCTGTCATTAATCAAACATGGGCTCTTAGCAGGTGACATTTCTTCTCTCAGCCCTAGTTTTCCCTTTTGTAAAGAACCTGGAATTTTAACCGTAATGAGATACCACTTCAAAACTGTTAGGATGGCTAGAATCTAAGTCAGACAACGAAAGTGTTGGCAAGGATGTGGAGAAATCAGAACTCTCATGCACTGCTGGTGGGAATGGAAAGTGGTATAGCTGCTTTGGAAAAGTCTGGCAGTTCCTCAAATGATTGAGGAACAGTCAGATGTTCCTCAGAACATCTGTCCTCACAAAACCTTGTTGAGAAATGTTTGCAGCAGCATTATGCAGAACAGCCAAGAAATGGAAACAAGCCCAAATGCCCATCAACTGATGAATGAATAAATAAAATGTGGTATATCCATCCAGTGGAATATTATTGGATAATAAATATGAATTAAATTCTGACAAACACTATGATATAAAACTTGAAAAGTTTATGCTAACTGAAAAAGCCAGTCATATACTGTATGACTGATACACACAACTGCTAACTGAAAAAACATTACGGTAATTAAAAAAGCCAGTCACATATTGTATGATTCCATTTATATGAAATGTTCAGAATAAGCAGATCTAAAGATACAAAAGTGATTGCCTTGGGTTGGGAGGGATGGGGTGTTGGGGGTGTGGATGAAATGAAAGTTCCTGTGGCCAGGAGTCCCACCTGGCCCTGGTCGGCTAGCTCACTATACAGGTGTGAGCAATATGTTGTTATTGACTCTATATAAAGAGCTCCACCCAGTGGTCTGGGTGACAAGGTGGCACGGCTGCAAGGCTGCAGGAGAGCAGAGCAGAGGCTGGAGTGGTGGCAGCGCCGAGGACAGAAGCCAGAAGATGGCTGTGCGGGCCAAGGCCCAGAGGCAGAGACCGGCTTGCTGCGTGCAGACCTATTCTGAGTGGATGGGATTTTAGTGACTGACTTGCCACCGTGGAAATAAAGTTGGGTATAACCCTTTCACCCCAAGAACGTTCTACTGTCATTTCTTTGGTCACACTGAATCCATAATGAACATGCCCGGAGCTGAAACACACTGGCAAGACAGGGGTGATGGCTAAGGAATATAGGGTTAGTTTATCGGATTATGAACCTGTTCTAAAATCAATTATGGTGATGGATACACACATCTCTTTTAATATACTGAAAGCCACTGTACAGTTTAAGTGGGTGAATTGTATGGTATATGAATATATCTCAATAAAGCTATTAAAAGCAACAGAAAAAAAACTTGAATTTTAATACTAGGCTACAACATTAAAAAAAGGTAATTAAGCTCCTGGTGCACTGTAACTATTAAACAGAGTTATTTTTCTTTGTTGTTCTACTAAGAGATAGTGCTTTCATTTCTTAATGAGACACAGCTCTCGATCATAAAATTGAGATAAGCTGGGATCCAATCTGGGTCAAGCTCTCCATCCTCAAACTGGAAGCTTTAATCTTTAGAGGATGCAAGCAATAAAATGAAGGAGCTGATCTAAATTTTTTTCTCAAACTCCTTCCATGCTGCAATTCTGTCTGGGAATCATGAAGAAACAAACTTCTGCTTAAAGTGAAAATTTACTTTTATTTAGTGGCAGGCCTTAAAAAATCTTGGCATTACTATTAAATTATAATCAGTTTTAATCAAATCTCAGTTTTAACAAGGAAGTTCTCCTATCAAATGGTAGTCATGTGACAACACAAACCTTAAGTTACCTGTCGCATTGTGGTTACAACAATCTTAAAAAAAAGAAACCTTCTTCAAAAAGACCTAGATAACCCTTTATGCTCAGAATTTCTGAACCCTTTGGGACTCATCTGAAGGAAATACAGCAACCAGCTTCTGCAGACATCTGCAAAAGCAAAAGGCATGGTGCTTACCTCCAGATGTCGCTTCCCTTAGAAAACAAGGAAGACTTGATAACTTCTGGGGCCATCCAGGCATAGGTGCCTGCTGCAGTCATTTTGGTTGTCCTGTGCCATTCCCTTGCTAACCCAAAATCTGTAATCTTCAGCGTCTTATTGTAGATGTCATCATGCTCTAGCTTCTCGAGTAGCAAAACTAAAGAAAAATCAAAGGTGGGATATTTTCATATTATGGTTTTTTTTAGCCACAATTTCTTTCAGCATTTAAAACACAATCTTCACTGTGTTCGGCAGAGAAAAAGAGAATGAACTTGTATTTTAACATTTTATCTTACTTACATCACATACCATAACCTTGAGTGGATCATTTGTGCCTGAAGTTGCAATTTTTTTTTTTAATTCCACAGACACAATACTGCTTAGCATTTTTTATAAATGTTTTTCTTCATGAGAATGTAAATGATTTCTAAGGGCCAGGAACCTTTCCTGAGATATCACACGTAGGGTCAGAAGTCTGTGGAAAGTTTACCTAATAGGAAAAAATATATATTGTTTTCTTCCAAGAAGTTAGGATAAGCTCTAAACACAGTCTTTTATCCTGAATCTATTAGAGAATATCGCAAATAGATGATATATTAGCATAAATCATTATCCCAAAATTACCTTACATTAAATTTGCAAAATGCTCATAGATATTTTCACTCAAGATATTTTATGAGATATGATTGCTTTATTGAAACTGAAATATAACAAGAAGTAAAAAACTTTAGAGAAACCCTATTCAAATACTCACTTCCCCAGCCCCCAGCCTCCTGACAAAATACAAAATTCACAAGAGCAACTTTCAGGAGCAGAGCTCATGCTGAGTCTGCCCTTGAGCTATCATGAAACAGTAGCTAAACTAAACCTGCTCTTAACCCCACCCCACCTGCACCCATCCACCGCAGCCTTCCCAACACCTTACATTCCTCTCCCCAAACCCTATGTTGATTTTCCTCTCCTTACAACATACAGAAATGTTCCCCAGGTTTTCCATGAGGCTCTAACACAACTACCCACCCATGTTCCTCCTTCCCATTTCCTACAAAGTGACTGGCTTAAACTTACTGTTTTTACTAAGTTATCTCCTCACTCCTTCCTTACAACACTGCATTCCAACTTGTAGCTCTGTTGTTTCTACTTTAACTGAATGCTCTGCAAATGCTCCCTTCTCCACTTCCACTGCCACTGCATTACTTCTGGCCGCACCATCTCACACATGAATTAGAATCATTCTGAGTGGACTAGATAAATCATCACGACTCTCCTCTCTCTAATCCATATACCAGCACTAGCAAATTCAACTTCTTAAAGTGTTCTGACATTCTTTTGTTTTTTAAACCTTCCATGAATATGCAACTACATGGATGAATCTCAAAACCATTATGGTAAGTGAAAGAAGCCAGACGTAAAGGTTACATACAATGGTTCTGTAAGACATTCGGGACAAGGGACAGAAATCAGGTCTGTGGTTGCTACAGGCTGAGGGGAAAGGCTTAACTGCAAAGCTACACAAGAGAGCTTTTTAGGGTGATACAAATTCTGTACTTTGATGCCAGTGGTTGCAGGATTATATACACTTGCCCAAACTCATCAAACTAAACACTCTCAGAGGGTGAATTTTGCTATATGTAAATTATACCTCTATAAATTTTGCTATATGTAAATTATACCTCATTTTTTAAAAAAGCTTCCCTGGTTCCCCATAAGTCAGGGAGAATGTCCACACTCCTAAACCTGGGCAACCACAGCCTCACATCTGCGTGGCAGCCTCCACTTTCAACTACCTCATTCCCCTACGGGTGAGCTTCCTCTGCTTGGGTTCTCATCCTAAGTATTACCCTTAGTGAAGCCTTCCAGATGCCCCTGAGCAAAGCAAAGGATTTCTTCCTCTAACGCAAGTGAACTTTGTGTTTCTATTACAGCACTTAAAAAGCACAGGGCACTGCAATTCTTTGTTTTCACCTCTGACTCTTCCACTAGGCTGTCAGCTCTGACACAGTATGAGAGAGGGAAAGATGGTGGGGAGAGGAAAGGGATACCAGGAGAATCATGTCTGATTCACCTTCATATTCATGTACCTACCCCGTGTCCACCCTGACTCAAGAATAGGTGCTCAATGTTTACAAGTGAAATGAGCAAAACATGCACATTCTTACACGGGTGCTTTGTGCCATTCTCACCTAATAGAAATAACCACAAATTAAAAGAGTTGCTAAGAAATATTGAATATTCACTATATGCCTTGCATTTTACATGCATTATTCATTCAATTCTCACAAAAAAATCCCAAGAGATAGGTCTGCACCATCAAAGGATAAATTAGTAGTGAAAAAATGAAGTACAAAGTGAATCCATTAAACACTGATCCAAATTTCACACTAAGTAAGGTGGATGTGGGGGAGAGAGGTGGGGATTGTTATTTGGGCTTTATCTACAGAAAAAAAAAATAAGTCTGTTTCATTCCTTTTTAAATGACATTTTTGTCACTGTTACAACTATGCACTAATTCTTCTTAGAAGGATAAATCAAAATAAGAGTAGGGAGCTTTTTAGAATAGATAACCCAAACAAAATTGGAGAACAACATAAGACATTCTTCATGTTTGATTTTTGGAACATGATTGTAAATAGGCCCTGTTTCCAAATGTTAGTTATAGGAATAATGAACACCGACTGAGTACATTCTATTTGACAGGTACACTTATAGGGATTTCAATCACGTGACCCACACCACGCTGCTACAGGTGTATGCGATTTATTATCTGTGCTTCATAAATAGGGAAACTGAAACACAGAAATGTTGAGTGATCTTTTCAAGGTCAAGCACCTAAGAACAGGGAAGCTCAAGCAGCCCCACCCCAGAGCCCACAGTCTTAACTACTGCCTACTTTGCTCAGTTGACTGCTTTTCTCAATTGTTCACAAGAGTTTTCCTTATCCTTTGGAAAACTTTCTGTTCAGGTGCCCATTCTCCTGATTTCCTGTCATTGGATAATTATCATCTGACCTAAGTTTAGACAGTGTGGCACAGTGATGACGAGCATGCAGGCCAGGGCCAGCCTGCTTGGTTCAGATCCTCATGCTTCTGTTCCCTTGTCTGTCACAGCATTAGATAGTACTTACATTATAAAGCTGTACTGAGGAGGAAATGAAGACATGTAAAATGCTTAGAATGTTGTCTGAAACACAGTAAACATTTTGTAAGGATAACACACACACACACACACACACACCTTTATCAATGGATTTGAAAGTATTTTCAGCAAGTCTTTAAAATGGCTTTAATAGACTTCAGAATATTCTGTATCTTTTGTAAACCTTAAAATTTTACTTTGCAATGGATTCACAATTCCCTTCCATCAGATTGCAAAACATTTACAATATTAAACAGTTATAATCAAAGAGTTAGTGCAAGTAGAGAAAACCAACACTAGATTTAAAAATGAAGTGATATCTGAGTGGGCACTTACTATATAAATTGCCAATACTGAATAAACATTGTGTTGTAAGATTTCTTCCCTCAAGGAATCTTCTAGCTAGTTGAGATTTAGACAGCAAGGCCCCCTCTATATTTATATCGATTACATAGACGATATTTCAAGTTTAAGGTGGTTACATGTCCATGATTACATGGTTGGTATGTAGCAAGGCAAAAATTCTACCATTTTTTCTCCCCTTCATATCAGTGATACACTGTACAGTGACGATAGAGGAAGGGGGTGGGAGAGACTCACTTCCATTTGGAATAGCCTGTTTGCTTTTTTTATGCTTGGGGTTTTTGTGTTTTTGTTTTGGAATCACCTCTAATTCTTCTTTTCTTTTTATACTTCATTTTGGTATCATTAATCTACAATTACATGTACAATATTATGGTTATTAAACTATCTCTTCATCAGGTCCCCCCCACCAACCCCATTACAGTCACTGTCCATCAGCATAGTGAGATGCTATACAATCACTACTTGTCTTCCCTGAGTTGTACAGCCCTCCCCATGCCCCCACAACATTACATCTGCTAATCGTTAATGCCCCTTTTTCCTCCTTGTCCTTCACTTCCCACCCATCCTCCCCAGTCCCTTTCCCTTTGGTAACTATTAGTCTGTTCTTGGGTTCTGTGAATCGGCTGCTGTTTTGTTCCTTCAGTTTTTTTCTTTGTTCTTATACTCCACAGATGAGTGAAATCATTTGATACTTGCCTTTTTCGGCTTGGCTTATTTCACTGAGCATAATACACTCTAGCCCCATCCATGTTGTTGCAAATGGTAGGATTTGTTTTCTTCTTATGGCTGTATAATATTCCATTGTGTATATGTACCACTTCTTCTTTATCCATTTATCTACTGATGGACACTTAGGTTCCTTCCATTTCTTGGCTATTGTAAATAGTGCTGTGATAAACATAGGGGTGCATCTGTCTTTTTCAAATTGGGCTGCTGCATTCTTAGGGTACATTCCTAGGAGAGGGATTCCTGGGTCAAATGATATTTCTACTTTGAGTTTTTTGAGAAACCTTCACACTGCTTTAGACAATGGTTGAACTAATTTGCACTCCCACCAGCAGTGTAGGAGGGTTCCCTTTTCTCCACATCCTTGCCAACATTTATTGTTGTTTGTGTTTTGGATGTTGGCCATCCTCACTGGTGCGAGGTAATATCTCATCGTGCTTTTAGTCTGCATTTCTCTGATGTTTAGCGATGTGGAGCATCTTTTCATGTGCCTGTTGGCCATCTGAATTTCTTCTTTAGAGAAGTGTCTATTCATGTCCTCTGCCCATTTCTTAATTGGATTATTTGCTTTTTGTTTGTTAAGGTGCATGAGTTCTTTATATATTTTGGATGTCAACCCCTTACCAGATACATCATTTATGAATATATTCTCCCATACTGTAGGATGTCTTCTTGTTCTACTGATGGTGTCCTTTGCTGTACAGAAGCTTTTCAGCTTGATATAGTCCCACTTGTTCATTTTTGCTTTTGTTTCCCTTGCTCGGGGAGATATGTTCATGAAGAAGTCACTCATGTTTATGTCCAAGAGATTTTTGTCTATGTTTTTTTCTAAGAGTTTTATGGTTTCATAACTTACATTCAGGTCTTTGATCCACCTTGAGTTTACCTTTGTGTATGGGGCTAGACAGTAGTCCAGTTTCATTCTCTTACACGTAGCTGTCTAGTTTTTCCAACACCAGCTGCTGAAGAGGCTGTCATCTCCCCATTGTATATCCAAGGCTCCTTTATCAAATATTAATTGACTTTATATGTTTGGGTTAATGTTTGGATTTTCTATTCCATTCCACTGGTCTATGGGTCTGTTTTTGTGCCAATACCAAATTGTCTTGATTACTGTGGCTTTGTAGTAGAGCTTGAAGTCAGGGAGCGTAATTCTCTCTGTTTTATTCCTCTTTCTCAGGATTACTTTGGCTATTCGGGGTCTTTTGTGGTTCCATATGAATTTTAGAATTATTTGTTCGAGTTCATTGAAGAAAGCTATTGGTAGTTTGATAGGGATTGCGTTGAATCTGTAGATTGCTTTAGGTAGTATAGCCATTTTGACAATATTTATTCTTCCTAGCCAAGAGCATGGGATGCATTTCCATTTGTTAGTGTCCTCTTTAATTTCTCTTAGGAGTGTCTTGTGGTTTTCAGGGTAAAGGTCTTTCACTTCCTTCATTAGGTTTATTCCTAGGTATTTTATCCTTTTTGATGCAATTGTGAATGGAATTGTTTTTCTGATTTCTCTTTCTGTTAGTTCATCATTAGTGTATAGAAAAGCAACAGATTTCTGTGTCTTAATTTTGTATACTGCAACTTTGCTGAATTCAGACATTAGTTCTCGTAGCTCTGAAGTGGAGTCTTTAGGGTTTTTTATATACAGTATCGTGTCATCTACAAATAGTCACAATTTGACTTCTTCTTTACCAATCTGGATGCCTTGTATTTCTTTGTTTTGTCTGATTGCCGTGGCTATGACCTCCAGTATTATGTTGAATAACAGTGGAGAGAGTGGGCATCCCTGTCTTGTTCCCGATCTTAGATGAAAAGCTTTCAGCTTCTCGCTGTTAAGTATGATGTTAGCTGTGGGTTTGTCATATATGGGCTTTATGATGTTGAGGTACTTGCCATCTATACCCATTCTGTTGAGAGTTTTAATCATGAATGGATGCTGAATTTTGTCAAATGCTTTTTCAGCATCTATGGAGATGATCATGTGGTTTTTGTTCTTCTTTTTGTTGATGTGGTGGATGATGTTGATGGATTTTCGAATGTTGTACCATCCTTGCATCCCTGGGATGAATCCCACTTGATCATGGTGTATGATCCTCTTGATGTATTTTTGAATTTGGTTTACTAATATTTTGTTGGGTATTTTTGCATCTTTGTTCATCGGGGATATTGGTTTGTAATTTTCTTTTTTGGTGGGGTCTTTGCCCGGTTTGGTATTAGAGTGATGCTGGCTTCATAGATGAGTTTGGAAGTATTCCCTCCTCTTCTATTTTTTGGAAAACTTTAAGGACAATGGGTGTTATTTCTTCTCTATATGTCTGGTAGAATTCAGAGGTGAATCCATCTGGTCCGGGGGTTTTGTTCTTGGGTAGTTTTTTGATTACTTCAATTTCATTGCTGGTGATTGGTCTGCTTAGTTTTTCTGTTTCTTGCTTGGTCAGTCTTGGAAGGTTGTATTTTTCTAAGAAGTTGTCCATTTCTTCTAGGTTTTCCAGCTTGTTAGCCTATAGATTCTCATAATATTCTCTTATAATTCTTTGTATTTCTGTGGGGTCCATCGTTATTTTTCCTTTCTCATTTCTGATTCTGTTTATGTGTGTAGATTCTCTTTTTCTCTTAATGAGTCTGGCTAGGGGTTTATCTACTTTGTTTATTTTTTCAAAGAACCAGCTCTTGGTTTTATTGATTTTTTCTACTGTTTTATTCTTCTCAATTTTATTTATTTCTTCTCTGATCTTTATTATGTCCCTCCTTCTGGTGACTTTGGGCCTCATTTGTTCTTCTTTTTCCAATTTCAGTAATTGTGTCTTTAGACTATTCATTTGGGAATGTTCTTCCTTCTTTAAATAGGCCTGGATTGCAATATACTTTCCTCTTAGAACTGCCTTTGCTGCATCCCACAGAAGTTTTGGCTTTGTGTTGTTGTTGTCATTAGTCTCCATATATTCTTTGATTTCTGTTTTGATTTGGTTGTTAACCCATTGATTAATTAGTAGAATGTTGTTAAGTCTCCATGTATTTGTGAGCCTTTTTGATTTCTTTGTACAATTTATTTCTAGTTTTATACCTTTGTGATCTGAGAAGTTGGTTGGTAGTATTTCAATATTTTTGAAATTACTGAGGTTCTTTTTGTGGCCTAGTATGTGGTCTATTCTGGAAAATGTTCCATGTGCACTTGAGAAGAATGTGTATCCTGCTGCTTTTGGGTGCAGAGTTCTGCAGATGTCTGTTAGGTCCATCTATTCTAGTGTGTTGTTCAGTGCCTCTGTATATTTACTTATTCTCTGTCTGGTTGATCTGTCCTTTGGAGTGAGTGGTGTGTTGAGGTCTCCTAAACTGAATGCATTGCTGTCTATTTCCTCCTTTAATTCTGTTAGTATTTGTTTCACATGTGCTGGCGCTCCTGTGTTGGATGCATATATATTTATAATGGTTATATCTTCTTGTTGGACTGAACCCTTTATCATTATGTAATGTCCGTCTTTATCTCTTGCTACTTTCTTCGTTTTGAAGTCTATTTTGTCTGATACAAGTACTGTAACACCTGCTTTTTTCTCTTTGTTGTTTGCGTGAAATATCTTTTTCCATCCCTTCAGTTTTAGTCTGTGTATATCTTTGGGTTTGAGTTGAGTCTCTTGTAAGCAGCATATACATGGGTCTTGCTTTTTTATCCATTCTGTTACTCTGTCTTTTGATTGGTGCATTCAGTCCATTTACATTTAGGGTAATTATTGATAGATATGTACTTATTGGCATTGCTGGCTTTAGATTCGTGGTTACCAAAGGTTCAAGTGTTACTTCTTTACTGTCTAACAATCTAACTCAACTTTCTTGTTAAGTTATTGTGAACACCGTCTGATGTTTCTTTATCTCTCCCTTCCTATTCTTCCTCCTCCATTCTTTATATATTAGGTGTTTTATTCTTTGCCTTTAGTTAGTATTTGGATGGTCTGCTTTCTTTGCTATGATTTTATTTTCTCTGCTGACATCTTTTTAGCCTTAGGGGTGCTTCCCTCTAGAGCAGTCCGTTTAAGATATCCTGTAGTGGTGGTTTATGAGAGGCAAACACTCTCAACTTTCGTTTGTCTGGAAATTGTTTAATCCCTCCGTCAAATTTAAATGATAATCGTGCTGGATACAGTATTCTTGGTTCGAGGCCCTTCTGTTTCATTATGTTAAATATATCATGCCATTCTCTTCTGGCCTGTAAGGTTTCTGTTGAGAAGTCTGATGATAGTCTGATGGGTTTTCCTTTGTAGGTGATCTTTTTTCTCTCTCTAGCTGCCTTTAATATTCTGTCCTTATCTTTGATCTTTGCCATTTTAATTATTATGTGTCTTGGTGTTGTCTTCCTTGGGTCCCTTGTGTTGGGAGATCTGTAGGCTTCCGTGGACTGTGAGAGTATTTCCTTCCCAGCATGGGGAAGTTTTCAGCAGTTATTTTTCAAAGACACTTTCTATTCCTTTTTCTCTGTCTTCTTCCTCTGGTACTCCTATAACGCGAATATTGTTCCGTTTGGATTGGTCATACAGTTCTCTTAATATTCTTTCATTCCTAGAGATCCTTTTATCTCTCTCTGCCTCAGCTACTCTGTAGTCCTGTTCTCTAATTTCTATTCTATTAATAGTCTCTTGCATCTCTTCCAGTTTGGTGCTAAGCCCGTCAATCGCTTGTCTCATTTCTGCATTGTCTTTCCTCATTTCCCTCACTTCCTCCCTCAGCTCTTGCATATTTCTCTGTAGATCCATCAATATGGTTATGATTTTTGTTCTGAATTCTTTTTCAGGAAGGTTCTGGGTAAGTTTTGTTTGTCCCATATTCCTCTGTCTTTTCATGGCGATAGAAGTGGTCGCTGGTAGGTGCCATGTATGTCAGCTGGGCTCTTTAAGACTTTTAAAAAGAAAAAAAAAGGAAAAAAAGGAAAGAAAAGAAAGAAAAGAGAAAAAAGAAAGAAGGAAAAGAAAAGCATAAAGAGGGAAAAAAAAACGCCCACTGGGAGTTGATTCTGTGGGGATGCTGTAGGCGGCCCTGTTGCTCCACTATTCCGCACCCGTGGCTGCCCTGCTCCGCAAGGCCCTTTGTAGCTCTGGCCAGGGCATGAATGAATGGGAGGCTGTTTATCTCTGTGGGAAGTCTAAGTGCGGCTACTTTTTCCCAGTCACCAGCCAATGGGTCCGAAATTCCCCAGGACTCCCAGCCTGCTGGGCTGAGTGTGCTGGGACGATCCTCCTGCTCCATTGGGCCCCTGTCTCTTTAAGAACACTAAAAAAAGCGCACGCTTTTCTTTTGTCCCAGGGAGCCGGCTGCGAGGACCCAGGTGTGTTCCCTGGCTCAGATCCTGCACCCTCTGTCTCTCCAATCTCCGATACACCGCGCAATGTGTGTCAGCGCTACCAGCACAGATCACCAGGGCTGGTTATTTTGCGGGCCTGTACTTCCACTCCCTCCCCGCTCTGAATCCTCTCCTCCCGCCGGTGCGCTGGGGTTGGGGAGTGCTCGGTCCCGCCAGGTCGCGGCTCCATATCTTACCCGCCTCGCGCAGTGCCAAGTCCTCTCAGGTGTAGATGCAGGCTGCGTGCTGTCCTGTATCTTCTGGTCTCTCTTTTACGAATAGTTGTATTTGTTGTATTTTCATAAATATATATGGTTTTGGGAGGAGATTTCCACCGCCCTGCTCACGCTGCCATCTTCCCAGAAGTTCCTCACCTCTTATTCTTTCTGTCCATCTATACCATACTTATTCTCAAGGTCTGGCTTCCTTAGGAAAACCTTCCAGAGCATACTACAATACAGTAACTATTTCATCTTCCCATTCATTATCTGTATATTTTTTGTTTTATCAGTTATCTTTCTATCTAAGGCTTCTGGCCCTAAATTATGTACAAACTACTTAATCCCAGGAACTGCATTTTATAGCTTTCCCTATAACCCCCAATTTCACCTAACACAGTACCTTGTACATGAAAGGTTTACAGAATAATTTCTATTAATGGTAATTATCACCAGTTCTAACAGTAAGAATATTGCCAGCCATTTATGAGCCTCTTCTATTCATACTTGTTTCCATATATTTAATATCTCCATTGACCCTCACACCATTCTATTAAGTGAGAATTATAATCTCTAGGTGACAGTTTAGGAATGTTATATCCAATATCATACAGCTACAGATACAGAGCCAGATTTCAGATCCCATCTGCATGACAATCATCCCAGTCTTCTGTGCTACCGATAAATCTATCAGTGATAAAAAGGGGGCAGAACAACCAATAATTTCATTTTGTATATTAGGTTAAGGTATATTTATTTCTCAGTCCCTACTCCTCATGAATAGTAAGAAAAATAAACATCTAATCCTTTAAAACCCTGCTTACTTAAATCACAGAAACAAAAAACCAGGTACATTAAATTGGCTACTTTATCAGCTGTATTATGTATTTCCTCTTATAATATTATCAATTTCACTTTTAAACAATCAGGCACTGGAACGATTCCACATCCCCAAACCCCAAGTATGGCCTGGCAGCCCTTGAGAAAGTAGCAAAGGCTGAGGAAAACCAGCTCTGAAGGAAGTGAGCACAGAACAAAAAATGAGAGTGAAAAACTAAATATTTAAAATTAACTGCATTTCTCAATAAACATGAGGGCCGAATGCACTACTAGCAGGCTTTGTACGGGCAGTTTTAGAACACCTCCTCCCCCACCAAGTCCAAAGTTTCCACAGGAGCTAAGCGCCTCCATGCTTTGAAGGAACAGAAAACAAGTTAAAATAACACTCTGAACGTCAAACGTTTACAGTTCCATGAAAGGCCCATTGTTTTGGATTACATTTCAGAGGCGTTCAGCAGAATTCCTGAAATTCCTTATCTTTTGGGCAAAGTGACCGAAACCAAAAATAGCCAGTGTCCCGACAAGTAACATAATCGGGCACCTGGCCAGGTTTCAGCCTAAGGACACAAGGTTGGCAGCCAGCTTCCGCTTCCTGCCACTTGCCAGGAAGGGCTATGGCACACAGCTAACCACCAGAAATTATAATGTACAAACCAGACAAATAAACTTTTTGGCCACAGAAATGGTAAATTCTTGTTAGTAACCTAGCGACAAGCATTTGAGCCCCCTTTTGTGCAACTTCAGTAAAGATTTTTGACCCTTGTTAGCCCCATTCTTGAACAATCAGCCTTTACAACCTTGTACTTAGTCTACCTATTCAACCATGAGGCACTTGATGTTTCTGGTTCCTTTGAAGTTTCACACTGGTATTTTTCAGAATTATAGCATATAAGGTATATATATTTTTAAAGCAATTACAATGTATCCATTCTGTTTTCTCAACATTTATGGGATTGCCTTGTCCAAATTCCATTTGGGTCAAATGGGTTAGTTTCAATTAATCTTTAACTAGGAATATATTATCAGGGGAAAAAAAAGTTGTAAGAAAGAAAACAAGCTGAGTAAAGCAACAGTGTAAAAAGATACATTAACAAACACCTCTCAGTCTAAGATAGTACAGTTATTCTATAAATTTCAACTCTGGAAACAATCAACCACTTACAGGGGAAAAAATGGTAACTTTCTAAGTTTACCAAAGAGCAGTGAATTTTCTCACATTCCTTTCCATGTGTTCCCCCACTGGCACCACACCTGCCTCCTACCCCTACATACCTCTCGCTCACTCACCAGCTATGGGGTTAAATCCAGACTTTCCTCCTGGCCTTCAAGTACCTTCTCAAGCTCCTTCTAAATAATTTTTTCTGCTCTTGTATCTCCAAAACAAGCCCTACGTTCTAACAAATCTATACACTAAAAGCCACTTCTAAAAACACAGCAATGCAACCTTGCACCTGCTATATGGAACGTGCTCCCCTTTCACCCTCCGTGAAAACCCCATTTGGCACTCCACTTCCCATCAGTAAGCATCAGAACACCAGCCCTGGATTCTCCCTGACTAGGAGACTGCTTACTAGTCCATTACCCTTGGGAATCTCAACTTCTTCACTAAAAGATGAACTTCCTCACTCTTCCTTTTCCACTATTATGCTCCTATAAATTACATCTCCCCTTGGGTGCCTTCCCTCAAACCTCAGAGGAAAGGACTCTGCATTTCTTCTGCACTTATGTTGTGCCATTCCCATTACACTGAAACACTGCCTTATGCTACCTGGTGGTCTCAACTCTAAATTATGAGCAACTTAGGGATGGAATTTGCACCTAATTGACCTTATCTATTACTGCACAACAGCTAGCATCTTTATATGTTCAACAAATATTTGTTAAATGAATAAGTTTAGGAGAAGAATGAGTATGAAGAAGATGACTTATTATTATAAGCTTTTTCATGTGAAAAAGTCAGCTGCAAATTATAGAAAAGCCAACTCACCTCTAGTCTCCTGAATCAGGATTAGGAAATGAAGACTGTTTTAAAAACAACTATAACAAAAGTTATTTGACTACTCCTCTATCAGGAGCATTTGAAACATGTTCTTCACTGGCCTCCAGAGCATCAAACCAATCCCTGGGTTTTCTTTTCTGTTCCAGCTCCTCTTTTTCTGGTTCCTCTTTATTTCCCTAACCTCTAATTACTGGAGACCTCCATGTCTCAGTCCCTGGACCTCTGGTCTTTTCCATCAATACTCACTTCCTAGATAACCTCAGCCCATCTCAGGGCTTTAATTACCATTTCTATGCTGATGACTCTCAAATGTTTACCTCTACCCTGGTTCCCCTTCAAAACTGCAGCCAGGGTAATCCTTCAAAATGTAAGCCAACCCCTGTTTTCAGTTCAAAACTCTCCCATATCACAGTAAAGTCAAAGGCCTTGCAGGACTTACAAGACCCTGAATGACCTGACCCCTTTCACCTTCATGTTCTACAATCCTCCTTCACACCTTTCCTGGTCACACTGGCCTCCTGCTTTGGGGATTTTGCCATTTCTGTTCCCTCTACAAGAGTAGCCTTTCCCTGGGTGACCTGCTAATAACCCTCCTTTCCTATAAGGTCTTCCTCAGCTACACAATCGAAAACTTCAGCTGCTCACCCCAACATATTCATTCTCCTTTTCAAATTTAGTTTGAGTTTTTCTACTAAGCACTTACCACTCTCCAAAATACTACATCTTGAATTATTCATTAATGTCTGTACTGCAGACTGGAATGTAAATTCCCTAAGGGGAGGAATTTGTTTCTGTTTTGCTTACTACTGAATACTAAGAGCCTAGGAGAGCTCCTGGCACATAACATACAATCAATAAATAGCTGCTGCTTGAATGAATGAATTAGCTTTACTAAATACAAGATAGACTTCCGGAAGAAAATACAGACATGGTCAGCTAAAATAGAGCTTCATATTGTTCTTACACCAAAAACAAAAGCCATGGTACAAACTTTTTCGTGGAGGCATATGATACTCAATTTTGATAACAAAACACTTCACATTTCATAGAAAGTCTAGTTCTATATTTCTATCACCTTACTATTTTAACAGCCAAGGTATGCAACAAAGCAAACTGAGGAATCTTCAATATTCTATACTAATGTCAGCAAACAGAAAGTAGTATATTTCATATTATTTGTTTTAATATTTGCAGAAAGCCTGAAACAAAATAAAATCCTTAAAAGCACATAAAACCAGTAGTGATACTTCCCCCAAACAATAATAAGTGATTTGTTCTTTTTCCATTATCTTTAAAAATGTACTAGTAACCAACCCTGGTAGTGAAACAGTTACATAGCAATTTAGGACTTCATGCCTCCTCCTTGACCCTCAGCTTATCAACCCAAGTTATGAGCAGACCTGCCAACGCATGCAGGTGGCAGCACTCCTACAGGGAACAAAGCTCAGGACTGTTTCATCATACTGCTGGCTGGCCTGAATCAAGCAAGTTAGCCAAATTGAAAAAACCTTCACCTCCAACCAAGCTGAATAAATATATGGCACTATATTTTGCAGGGTGACTAATAATAATGTTCTTAGGCTATAAAGAGTTGTGGAGAACTTATAGATAACGATGAGTTCATGCACATTCAAAATTAAGAAATACTGAAAGCAAAGTGTATCTAAACAATATGTAAAAATGAGTATAGTCACTAGCTTACATTTAGGTTGTGTCTTACAGTTTATTAAATACTATGACATATACCAGGAGTCAGCAAACTACATTCCTTGGGCAAAATCTAGCCCAATGCCTATTTTGTAAATAAAGTTTTAGTGGAACACAGACATACTTGCTTGTTTATATATTGTCTTTGGATGTTTTCAGCTACAAGAGCAGAGTTGAATGGTTGCAACAGAGATCTTATGACCTGCAAAGCCAACAACATGTATCTTCCAGCCTTTTACAGG
This sequence comes from Phataginus tricuspis, assembly GCA_029783875.1. Lineage (NCBI taxonomy): Eukaryota > Metazoa > Chordata > Mammalia > Pholidota > Manidae > Phataginus > Phataginus tricuspis. The sequence continues at coordinate 2,978,177 of JAQQAC010023241.1, forward strand.
AAAAGTGTGCTGACCCTGGGCATACACTATCTCACCCGATCCTCACATCACGCTATTCAGAAAGTCAGGGCCCACATGAGCCCACAGCTGGTGAGTAGCAGAGTCAGAACTCAAAGCTCACACACTACAACAGCAGCACTATATCTTCCCCAATGTCAGAGGGAAAAATGCTTAGAGATATTCCTCTCTGCAGAGGCACAGGCCCAGGATAAGCCACCCATATTTTCACCTGATGTTTTCTATGACCAGCCATCCAGTGTCATCAGACAGTCAAGTAGATGTGAGATATGGCCTATGGCCATGGAAAAAATTATATTTCATCCAAGATGACCACAAGAAGGAACTCACAAATCCGATCCTTTCAGTAGCAGTTTCCAAACTCGGCTCTGCATCTGAGTCACCTGGAAACTTAAAAAAATATATATATATATAATGCTGCATCAAAAGCTCAGGTGGACTGATGGATGGATAGGGTTAGATTTGTATTAAAGCAAGTTAGTAAAATGTTAATGGTAGAATCTAGGTGGTGAGTACATAAGTGTTCACTTCAAGTTCCTTCAACTCTGTACTTCAGGATTTTCAAAATAAAATGTTAGAGAAAAATATATTGCTTGCTCCTAACTAAGATCAACTGAATCAACATTCAAAAGTGAGGCAGGGAATTACATTTTTTAGAAGTGCACATGAAGCTTCTGATGCTGCCTTAGGTGCGTCAGGTACCACTGCTCTAGAGTGTCCTCCTTTGTCAACAGAACTAACCTTTTAGCCTAGGTTCTCCATGTAGGGTCCAGGGACCCCTGGACATCCCAAGGTAGCAACAGATTAAATGCAGAAGCAGATATGAACATTCATCTGTCTTCTATCAAGTTTGGCATCAAAGTAAACTTTAAAAGTGTAAGACAATGCCACTCTCCTTTCTAAATTAGTTTTGGAAAATAACGGGTATTTTTCCCATTAAGAATGCTATGTGAACATGGGTCTATTGTTATTTTTATGTGATTAAGTGTCTTAAAATTTATCATTTTAAATTTCTAATATGGTACTATCAATGAATAGCTATAACCCAAATGAACAAAAGCTCTTTGACATCCTTACAACAAACATTTGAGAACTGTTAATGTAGGCAATATACGGGGAGGATAAAAGCTCAAGGTATGGAATCAGAGGCCCTGGATTCAATGCTCTGACAAGCCAAGCAACCTTACTGGGGATAATTAAAGTACCTCCCTCAAAGGTTGTTGTGAGGAATGAGTAAGGTAATGTTTCGGCAGTCCCTGGTTCCTAGTAAGGATTAGATAAATGTTAGCTGTTGTTCCTTTTACTACTATTGTTTAGTTGAAGCACTTAAGATGAAGCAATACTTGAGTAAGATAAATTTTTTAAAATAACCAAATTCACATTGACAAGGAGTCAACTGTACAAATTTAATCTTCAGGCTCCAGAATAAAATCAGCACAGTTCTCTCAGCCTCCCTAGGAACTTTTCTTCTGCCCCCTAAAATACCTTCACTGAGGAGTTTCCACCTTTTGGGAACCCCTCAGTATGGCTGAGGGCCAATCACACTCATATTTGGAGTAAAAATCATGAGCCTGATTTGGTGAACCTGGTCATTATTTTCTAATGCTGGTGAATCAGAGGGGAAAGTGCCTTAAATTAACTCACTAAATAAATAGTCATTATAAAAATCAGGCTCTGGTTGTAAATGATAAACAATTTACATCAAACCAATGTCTAAGTATTTTACTTTTTATTACTGCCCTACTGATAATCTACGATAATATAGTCATAAAGCAAATTATCCCAAGGTTTTGTATTTTTCTTTGTAGATGTTTACCTTTCAAGAAATCAGACCACTTTCCTCCTCAAAACCTTTAATGGCTTACTCTTCTGCAGATCTTATAGCCTGATATCTCAGGCACACTCACTCGCTGTCTGGCCACATGCTCAATGCCTGTTTGCTTCTCGCAAAACCCCTTGTCTACCTCTCATTCTAGCCACATCTAACTATTCATTGTTCCCTAAAAAAGCTCAATGCTTTCATGTCAGTATTTACCCAAATGCCTTTGAAGGGTTAAAGAAACATTAAACAAATTTTTGCCTATAGGACTTCCATCCTTCTCCAAGGGGGAAATTCGGTAGACTGTATCATAAATCAAGAAATTCAGGTTCAATGAAGTTATATAACTTGCCGAAGGTCACACAGTTCATAAATGATGACACCGATATTCAAACCCAGGTCTGACTGTAAAGCCAACGTGCCTTCCAGTAACAGCACTATTCTAGAAAAGTTGAACACTTGTACGCCAGTGTGATAAGGCATGACCTGATAGGGCACAAATGGATGGAGTAGATCCCCCCTCCTTTTCCTTGCCCCGTGCTTTCATATGCTTGACAACAACTACATGATCAGATGTAAACAGTGGAGAGTAAGTTTGCATAATCAGACCAACTAACTCACCATACTCCCACAACTGTAATAAATGAGAGGTGGTTATTTGTTTTTTAATATGCAAGCAAGACATTGATAGGGAAAGATGTGGTGACCCTTTGTGCTTGCTCTTCTGAAAATACACCCTTTAGCTGACTTTGTTTCAGAAGCAGATTAGCTCTCTGTCACTGATTGAGCCCCCATTCCCGTTGCAATGGGGAGACGCCATGGCATGACACTGTATGTCTGGAGCAAAAGGACAGACAGAGAAGGAAGAAGACAGAAGTCTTTTAACTGGTAGTGGTATAGTTAATAACTCCTCCAAATCACTCTTATGAGCTATTTAAGTACCTTATTTGGAGATTACATTTGCTGTAATTTTCTCAAATAGTTCCTTTATTTACATTGTACTAATGAGAAAAACAAAAAATTAGATTCCTTTGTAGTTTGTTTTAATAAGAGCTCTAAATTTCATTTCACAATAAATGTCTATTGATTATAGATGTCATTGTAGATAATAATATCATTATTCTCAGAAGGCTAAAAACACCACCATTAAAAGGTGCTTAATCATTGAAATAAAAAGTATAAAAGTAAGCTACCATAATTGGTGGCTCAATTTCTCATGGAATATTTATTTTTTGCTTTTTATTTTAAAAAAGGTAGAATGCAGTAAGAAATATTAAAAAAAAAAAGGAACCACAATTATGCCACACAATCTTCTTTCAACCCAGAACTATGCCAAAATAAACAAGACATTTAGACCAAATTCTAACAATTCAAACCATCCTTATCAATTCACATATTGCACTATTTCATCTTCACTCCTCCTTGGTAAATTCCTGAAAAACCACTTACTACTTACTATCTGCTATTTACTATCTCTCTATCTGCTACAATCCTTGGTCAGACCAAGCCAATGTCTCCTCTGGCCTGGACAACCTTGACAGCCTATACTCAGACCAACTATTAGTCCATTCTCCAGAGCAGCTAGAGTAATCTTGTAAAGACAGAGATCAGTTCAAACTGCTCCTCTACATTAAATGCTCTAGGGCTCCACACAGCCCTCAGAGTGGAACCCCCACCAGATCACAGCCTGAAAATCCAACCACTCTCCACCTCAGCCTGTCAGCCTTCCCTCCAATAACAAGGCTCATTTCTGCTCCATGTTCCCTTTGCCTAGATCTTTGCTTGATTCCCTCCTCCTCATCCATGCCTCTGTCACCTTCCTAGTGCATCTGAACAGCACCCTCACCCTTATTCCCATGCCCCTCTACCCCTCACCATGCTGTATTTTCTTGATAGCACTTAATAATGCTTACCATTGCATGACTTCCATCTATCTCTCTTAATTAGACTAGGCTCTGTGCTGGCAGGGATACTGTCATGGTTTGCCACAGTGTCCCTGGGAGCAAGAAGTGACAGGGTAGACACTCAAAATGCATTAATAAATGAATTTCAACTCATGATAATTTTTCTCTCTTCTCTGAATGAATACAAAAATGGCCATTTTTACAGTAACCCCAAATTACCTCTTATTGTTCTCTGGCTGTTGCATACAGAGATTTGGCATTGTTTTCTACTTACTTTGCATCTCAGTGACCGGGCCTAGTATATTTTGACAATATAATGATGCTTAAGACATGTCAATTTGGTCCAACTGCCAATCTTTTGCTATCTATTGGAAGATGGACAAAGTCTTTCTGTACCCTCACAACATATCAGCTATTATTTCAACACATTGTCTCAAATGATATAATAAAACTTAAAAAGACCAGGGAGGAAAGAGCAGAAAAAATATTAGACGAGCCATATCTCTCTTTGACAAACTTAAACATTTGTTTTAAACAATAATTTCCACTTAGTTCTGAGTAGTCTTATGCTTGCTCTTTGTACATGAATAGACTACAGAATGAAAATAAAATTCAATATTGATTTTTAAAACCTTGTTTACATTATCTTTAACTCATTACCACCATTAGCAAATAAGCAATAAAATAAAAAACATACTATAATAGAGTATCTGCTGTACTCAAAGTCTGAACAAGAAGTTATAGCTTCATATATCATAAGAGAATACTAAAGTACCTGTATTTATTCATTCAATAAATAACACCAGGGAGCCAGCATAAGGCAATGTGCCAAGCCCTGTGATTTGCACATTTTAGGCACTATTCAAAATGTTCGTGTTATAGTAATTTAAAAACTACAATAATGGTCATATTATAACAAATATTTGTCTAGGCTAGTGACCTGGCCAATTAAGTCTTTAAAAACTCAACAATTTAAAGCAAAGGCAACATTGTCTGACAATTACAGAAGCTGAAATGCTCCAGGAAGTTTGGCAATTTACTCTGAGAGTGAAAAGTCTTTCAGAAACTACACTGCAGCATATAATCACCTTCAAGTTACATTACATCTATCACATACACAGGAGTCTACCTTCCTCTATACAAGTTTTTCTGGTGTCAATAAAAACTATTTTAACCATGTTATTGTTCCAGGGTCTTTTCACTATTTTATAGTATTAGTTCTCTAAAAGTTTTGATTTACATAGAAAGGTATATAATTGAAACATGGATTAATCTCCCCTTCTACGCGGATACTAAGACTAGTAAATATGCTCTACTTCGTGAACAGGTAATATGGACCTCCAGCATTATTACAATTCAGCAAAACAGACTAAGCAAAATGCAAAATAATAGTTGCAGGCCTTCTAACTTTTTGGTCTAACGACCAGTTGAAACCAAGTTGTTAGCCTGTGTTGTTGATGTGATGTCCAGCAACAGAATAAGTTTGTAGTATGTCAGGTCTCATGTGTACCACAAAATTACTGCCACTGCCAAGGGACAGAGCAAGCAATGATGCTATTGCTACCCTTAAAATACTTGCTTCTGCAGATTCCAGGTAGACAAAGGCATGCTGGACGTCACTGGAGAGAGGAAAAACTTAGGAAATAAACACCAATTGGTAGTGAAGACTGTCAGGCTTGGAGCATTTACAAAAGTAAGTATGGTAAAAAGTGTGCTATGTCTTTTCTGTAACACCAAAAGTAATTAATTCTAGAGTCCTTCGTGGACTGTCAGAACTCTAAGAATACACACCACCACTACCACTTTTCTATGTCCTGTTTTGTCAGAATGTGCTCCTGTCACATACACAGGTGCGCTCTAAATTATAAGATTGTAATTTATGTTGGGGATGAGCAGGAGTCATAAAATAAAACCTACAAGTACTCAATCCTTAGATGTAATTAATAACACTTAAATTATTTGATTCCACTAGTCATTTCCAAGTAAATTTCAGTGCTGACATATTTTGAATAGGGAAAAAAATCTACACAAGCATACCACAAATCTATCATTTCTGTCACTCTTCTTTCCACAGACTTGGAGAAGGACAATGTTTCCGTTGAGTTGGCCCCTGTCCTAGCAGGTGTTACAAGATTGAAAGACATGCAGCTGTAGGAGGCCAATGCCAATTCTGGCTGCATGCTTTAATTTTTCCTGAGATTTCATCTCATTCTAAGAATATTAAGTATCTTCAATCAAAAGAGCCAACTCTAAACAGTAATTCTATTAGTTCTGTTATACAGTGAAATTTAATAGCATTTGTGTTTAGCTCGTCTGTCAGTTCTTTACTGACATCTGGAAAATCTATCCCTATTTATAAACAAAGTAAATGATACACGCCAGGTCTTCAAGATTCCAAGTACCAGTGCATGGACAATGAACTTGCTCTTAATCAACCCAAATGTGCATAATGGCTCAAACGGGTGTTTCTTGTCTGCAACTCTTCACCAACACTCAAGCCATCGAACCAATAATCTTCGTGTGCGGAGATGTCTGATGGAAAAGCCTTGGCAACCAAAGGACACGAGCCATATTTAAAGCTGGAGAAGAGCGACCTCAACACAGCACTTGTAAAACTAAAGCAAACGGGGAGTTGGTGAAGGCCACTAGGCAGGAAGGAGGGCCATTGGTTCTTCAAAACGTGAGGAATGTCTCGGTTTGCAAAGGTCTACGCAATGCACCACTCATTGCCCCAAAGGTCAAACACCCTGAGGTTTCCAGAGGATCCAGATACTTTGCAACTGTTTTGTCAGCAAGCAGGGCTGATCTGCATTGTTTAAAGAGGCAACCAAAAGGTACAACTCAAGGTAAGCCTATCACCTGACCCTTTGCAAGTGACCAAGGTCTAGCTGGGCCTCGGAGCCGTGGAAGGCAGGCCTGCCTGCGCAGGAGGGGCTGCTGGCGCTGGGAGAGGCTGATCCCTGCCGCCTCCACCTGGCACTACACCGGGTGGAGCCAGCCCAGGGCCGCACGGAGGTGGGTAGAGCTAGGCATGGCTGCGTCCCCTTTCTCCCCCACCCCGCCCCACTTACTGTTGCTGGACTTGAGGTCCCGGTGCAGGATGGGCACGACGGCCTCATCGTGCAGGTAGAGCATGCCCCGCGCGATCTGCACCGCCCAGTTGACCAGCACGTGCGGGGGGATGCGGCGCGCGCGGCCCGAGCCGGGCGCGCGCGGGTCCGGGGCGGCGTTGGCGGCGGCCAGCGCGCGGTTGAGCGCTCCGCCGCGGGCGAACTCGAGCACCAGGCAGAGATGCGGCTGCCGCAGGCACACGCCGCGCAGCTCGATGATGTTGGGGTGCCGCAGCATGGCGAAGAGCCGTGCCTCCCGCCGCACGCTCTCGGCCGCAGACGCCGCGTCCTGCTCCGGGTCCCGGCGCGCTGCCTTCACCGCCACCTCCTGGCCCTGCCAGGTGGCGCGGTACACCTGCCCGAAGCCGCCGGCGCCGATGAGCTCCTTGAGCTCCAGCCGCTCGAAGTCGACGTGCACGGGCGAGCCGGGCCGCGGCGGCGGGCGGCCGGGAGGCGGCGCGGGGCAGGAGGCCGGGCAGCACGGCGCCACGTAGTTGGCGGGGAAGATGCCGAGGCGCCGCTGCACCTGGCCTGCCCACCAGCCCTCGTCGCCCGACACGGCGGCGTCCTGGGACAGCACCTCAACCAGCTGGCCGCGTCGCAGGCTCAGCTCGTCCTCGCCGCGCGCCTCGTAGTCGTACAGCGCGGCCCACAGTCCCGCTCCCGCCGAGGCCGCAGCGGCGGCCGAGCCGCCCGAGGAGGCGGACGACGACGACGCGGAGCCGGCGGGCGCGCCGCAGCCCGGGGACCCCGGCCTGTCAGCCGTGCCCTCGGCGCCCGGCAAGGCCATAGGGAGTGTCCGTGAGGGCGAGGCCCGGGCGCCGTGCGGCGGGCTCAGCCTGCGGGGCGGCCGGGGGCGTTCATCGTCCGGCAGTCGCCGCCCGCGCCCGGGAAGGCAGGAGGAGGAGTCGGGCGCGGAGACTGCGGGCGTTCACGGGCCCACTACCCAGAGGCCCCGGCCTCAGCCCCCGTTCGGCCTCGGCGGCTTGTGCTGCCGCAGCGGTCGCCGCGGCTGCGGGCGCTGTGGCACCATGGTGGCGCGCGGGGCCTGCGGCGCTCCGGAGGCACGCTCTGCCCAGCCGCCGCCCGGGCCCGCCACGCCCCCCACCGGGAGCCCGCCACGCCCCTCAGGCCCCGCCCACCGCGCTGGGCCAGCCACGCCCGCCAAGCCCTAGCAACCGCAGTCGCTGGCTCTTCGCGGCGCGAGGACTCCCCGCCCACACGCCTGGGAGGCGGAGCCAGAGCAGGGCTGCAAGATGCTTTCGGGAAAGCTCGAACTAAGCGCCGGGTATGGTTCTGGTAGTACACTTTCTCTGAAAACCAGTGGCAGCGGGTGAGGAGGGTCCGGTGCTTTCGGGCGGGACATGAGGGAGTGCGCTGCAGCTCTGAGAGAGTCGCTGTGTGTGCAGGGTGCGTGTCCAGACCAGCGTCCTGGGCTGCGCCGTTGGAAACCCACCGCGCAGGCCAGAACTGAGTAGTTAAGTCTATACTTCTACACTCATGTGACCACGCAGTGAGCTGCAGGTGGGTATAGGCCAGCAAGCTGGCTCTTCATGACCGGTGACTCTGCGTTTGTGTTTACGTTTCTCCGGGTGGGAAAGGGCTTCCTGTCCCACTGTGACTCCACAGGTTTGGGTTCAGGAGCACTGGCAACGACTGGATGCTAGCGTCACTGGCCTTACTTATTCCCAGAAAAGGCGAATAGAGCGAGACAGTGCAGAAACTCAAATCCTCGCTGGTACGCTGACTGTTGTTCAGTTACCGGGTGTTTACTTGGCGCTCCTCATGGCACGAATCCTGCACAGAAACGTTCTGGGAATCGGGGCCTCCACCCGAGTTCATCTGCCCCAGCAGGGAATGATAGTCTTCTAACATAAAGTGATGCCTTTACGTTTGGACGCAGGTAGCAAAGAAGAACTTTGGGATGTTCTTGTATAAACATGCTTTCTTCTCTGAATTGTTTTCATTAATGACTCTAAAAATTCCTTGAGGGTGAGGAGGGCTGGGGAAAGGAATAAAATAATTAGCTCTCATGAAATGAACTACCGCTGTGAGATGTAGCCAGTCTTCTCTTCCTTGGTAGCTGGAAGGGCACCAGTGTCCACACTGGCCTCACAGAGCCTTTCCCTTCAGCACCGCAATATCCTTCCATCCTACGCCCTTTAGTTTCTGCCATGATCCTGATGGGCCCATTCAGAGGAGGGTGTCCTCTCTATAGAAATGGAAATGTGGGAAGAAACCCAAATGTGAATTCATCTATTTATTTATTCATTTATTTATTGAGCACTTAGTGTAAACCACTATGCTAAGGATTGGAGGTTACAAAGCCTCTGCCCTAGGGAATAAGAGAAAATAAATCAGTAAGATTCTAAAAGATGGCAGCATGAGAGGTGAAACACAGGCTTCCTCCTAAAACCACATATACTATGAAAATATAATTAATACAACTAATCCTAAAAGGGCAACAGGAAAGAGGACTGCACCTGACTGCATACACCTCGAGAAAAGAGCAGACTTCCCAGAACTGGGTAACATACCAAAGCTGTGGCCTGGCAGGACCCAAACCCTTCCCCCACCCCAGTGCACCGGCAGGAGGAAGAGAAACCCAGCAGGGAGAGAGTGGAGGCCTGGGACTGCTGAATACCTAACTCTGGAGATCTCCTCTGGGAGCACAAACCTACAATTCATGATACTTGCATGATTCTCTCGTGATTATGGAGTTGAAAAGAGACAGGCAGAATTCCTGGAGAGACTGAGATTCCAGCCGCTTGTGGAAAGCAGGGATTCATATCCACTTGCTCTGGGACAAAAGAAAGGCGGGCAGTCTGAGAGACTTCCTAACAAAGAAGCCCTTAGCAAGAGGGATGCTAAAGGGGCAAGGATTGCACAGAGCTTACTGCTCAGGAGAGAGGACAGTTAGACAAAATTGTCCAGGTACACTCTGCCCAGCAGATTGGGAGCTTTGCCATATAGACTCTCATATTTAAGGAGGAAAAAGAAATCTTAGATGATCTTCAGGTGCTCCAGCTCACAGGCTCGCTAGACAGCTCCAAGGACCCCTCCCATGATACACAGCCTACTGCGCCTTGCTCCCAGCCAGTCCCACCTGGTTCACAAACCCGCAAACCCTACCATAGCATTAGGACAGCCAGAGGGAAGATCTGTCTACAGCAACTACAAATGCAGAGCATAGAGGTTTGTACCTGTGTGGTCATCCCACTGCTTAAGGCAGTGGAGACAGGCATAGCAGCCGGGTAGCAGGAAACAGCTCTTTCCTCCCCCCAGGCAGCAATACCACTCCCCTGCGACTCCCGATATTGCTTCAGGGGCTGAGCAGAGTACAGCTTCTGGGCACTGGAGGGCGCTTCTAGGCACTGGAGGGCGCCATATACAAATATGAAACACGAAAGGAATCTGGTTCAGAGTACAATTATTAATACCACTCCTGAGAAAGATTTCAATGACACCAACCTCATGACTCTTCCTGAAAGGGAGTTCAAAATAAAAATCATTAACATGCTCATGGAGGTACGGAAAGATATTCAAGAACTCAGGAATGAATTCTGGTTGGAGATCCAATCATTGAAGAGCACAATGGAAGGTATTAAAAGCAGATTGGATACAGTGGAGGAGATGATAAATGAAATAGAAACTAGTGAAGAGGAAGAAAAAAGCTGAGGCACAGAGAGAAAAAAAGATCTCTAAGAATTAAAGAATATTGAGAGAACTGTGTGACCAATCCAAATGGAACAATATTTGCATTATATGGGTACCAGAAGAAGAAGAGAGAGAAAAAGGGATAGAAAGTGTCTTTGAGGAGGTAATTGCTGCAAACATCCCCAATCTGGGGAAGGAGATAGTCTCTCAGGCCATGGAGATGCACAGATCTCCTAACACAAGGGACCCAAGGAGGTCAACACCAAGACCTATAGTAATTAAAATGGCAATGATTAAGGATAAGGACAGACTATTAAAAGAAGCTAGAGAGAGAAATAAGATCACATACAAAGGAAAGCCCATCAGTCTATCATCAGACTTCTCAACAGAAACCTTACAGGCCAGAAGGGAGTGGCATGATGTATTTAATGCAATGAAGGAGAAGGGCCTTGAACCAAGAATACTTTATCTGGCAAGATTATCATTTAAATTTGAAGGAGGGATTAAAAAATTTCCAGATAAGCAAAAGCTGAAAGAATTTACATCCCACAAACCATCTCTACAGTGTACTTTGGAGGGACTTCTATAGATGGAAGTGTTCTTAAGGTTTAATAGCAGTCACCAGAGGTAATAAAAGCAGAGTAAATAAAGTAGAACAGCTAATTACTAAGGAAATGCAAAAATTAAAATAACTATCTCCAAACCCAATCAAGGGATAGACAAAGAGTACAGAATATGATACCTAATATATAAAGAATGGCGGAGGAAGAAAAAAAAGAACCTTTAGATTCTGCTTGTAATAGCATATTAGGTGAATTAAGTTAGACTCTTAGATAGTAAGGAAGTTAACCTTGAACCTTTGGTAACCACGAATCTAAAGCCTGCAATGCCAATAAATACATACCTATCGATAATCACCCTAAATGTAAATGGACTGAATGCACCAATCAAAAGACAGAGAGTCACTGAATGGATAAAAAAACAAGACCCATCTATATGCTGCCTACAAGAGACTCACTTTAAACCCAAAGACATGCACAGCCTAAAACTGAAGGGATGGAAAAAGATATTTCATGCAACTAATAGGGAGAAGAAAGCAGGAGTTGCAGTACTTGTATCAGACAAAATAGACTTCAAAACAAGGAAAGTCACAAGAGACAAAGAAGGACATTATATAATGATAAAAGGGTCAATACAACAAGAAGATATAACCATTATAAATAACTATGCACCCAATACAGGAGCACCTAAATATGTGAAATAAATACTATCAATTAAAAGGAGAAATAGAATGCAATGCATTCATTGTAGGAGACTTCAACACTCCACTCACTCTGAAGGAACGATCAAACAGACAGAAAATAAGTAAGGAGACAGAGGCACTGAACAACACAATAGAAGAGATGGACCTAACAGACATCTACAGAACTCCACACCCAAAAGCAGCAGAAGTGCACATGGAACATTTTCAAGAATAAATCATATGCTAGGCCACAAAAAGAGCCTCGGTAAATTAAAAAAGATTGAAATTGTACCAACTAGTTTCTCAGACCACAAAGGTATGAAACTAGAAATAAATTACGCAAAGAAAATGAAAAATTTCACAAACACATGGAGGCTTCACAACATGCTCCTAAATAATCAGTGGATCAATGACCAAATAAAAACAGAGATCAAGCAATATATGGAACAAATGACAATAATTCAACACCGCAAAATCTGTGGGACGCACCGAAGTCTCTGTTAAGAGGAAACTAAATTGCAATACAGGCCTACCTCAGGAAAGAAGAACAATCCAATATGAGCAGTCTAAACTCACAATTAATGAAACTAGAAAAACAAGAACAAATGAGGTCCAAAGTCAGTAGAAGGAGGGACAAAATAAAGATTAGAGCAGAAATAAATAAAATCAAGAAGAATGAAACAATAGAATCAATGAAAGCAGGAGCTGATTCTTTGAGAAAATAAACAAAATAGATAACCCTCTAGCCAGACTTATCAGGAAAAAAAGAGAGTCTGCACACATAAACAGAATTAGAAATGAGAAAGGAAAAGTCACTATGACACCACAGAAATACAAAGAATTATTAGGAAATACTATGAAAAATTATATGCTAACAAACTGCATAACCTAAAAGAAATGTACAACTTTCTAGAAAAATACAACCTTCCAAGGCTGACCCAGAAAGAAACAGAAAATCTGAACAGACCAATTACCAGCAATGAAATTGAACTGGTAATCAAAAACCTACCTATGAACAAAACCCCTGGACCAGAAGGCTTCACCGCTGAATTGGATCAAACATTTAGGGAAGACTTAATACCCGTCCTCCTTAAAGTTTTCCAAAGAGTAGAAGAAGAGGGAATACTTCCAAACTCATTCTATGAGGCCAGCATCACTCTAATACCTAAACCAGGCAAAGACACCACAAAAAAGAAAATTACAGACCAATATCCCTGATGAACATAGATGCAAAAATACTCAACAAAATATTAGCAAACCAAATTCAAAAATATATCAAAAGGATCATCCATCATGACCAAGTAGGATTTATTCCAGGGATGCAAGGATAGTAAACATTCAAAAATACATCATCATCATCCACCACATCAACAAAAAGTACAAAAACCACATGATCATCTCCATAGATGCTGAAAAAGCATTTGACAAAATTCAACATTTGTTCATGATAAAAACTCTCAACAAAATGGGTGTAGAGGGCAAGTACCTTAACAAAACAAAGGCCATATATGACAAACTCACAGCCAACATTGTACTTAGCAGCAAGAAGCTGAAAGCTTTTCCCTTAAGATTGGGAACAAGACAAGAATGCCCTCTCTCCCCACTTCTGTTCAACATAGTACTGGAGGTCCTAGCCATGGCAATCAGACAACACAAAGAAATACAAGGAATCCAGATTGGTAAAGGAAGAATTCAAACTGTCTCTGTTTGCAGATGACATGATATTGTACATAAAAAACCCTAAAGAATCCACTCCAAAACTACTAGAACAAATATCTGAATTCAGGAAAATAGCAGGATACAAAATTAATACACAGAAATCTGTGGCATTCCTATACACTAACGATGATCTAGCAGAAAGAGAAATCAGGAAAACAATTCCATTCACAGTTGCATCAAAAAGAATAAAATACCTAGGAATAAACCTAACCAAGGAAGTGAAAGACCTATACTCTGAAAACTACAAGACACTCATGAGAGAAATTAAAGAAGATACCAATAAATGGAAACACATCCCATGCTCATGGATAGGAAGAATTAATATTGTCAAAATGGCCATGCTGCCTAAAGCAATCTACAGATTCAATGCAATTCTTATCAAAATACCAACAGAATTCTTCAACGAACTAGGGAAAATCGTTCTAAAATTCATACGGAACCACAAAAGACCCCAAATAGCCAAAGCAATCCTGAGAAGGAGGAATAAAGCTGGGGTATTATGCTCCCTAACTTCAAGCTCTACTACAAATCCACAGTAATCAAGACAATTTGGTACTGGCACAAGAACAGACCCATAGACCAATGGAACAGACTAGAGAGTCATGATATAAACCCAACCATATATGGTCAATTAATATATGATAAAGGAACCATGGACATACAATGGGGAAATGACAGCCTCTTCAACAGCTGGTGTTGGCAAAACTGGACAGCTACATGCAAGAGAATGAAACTGGATTATTGTTTAACTCCATACAGAAAAGTAAACTCGAAATGGATCAAGGACCTGAATGTAAGTCATGAAACCATAAAACCCCCAGAAGACAACATAGGCAAAAATCTCCTAAATACAAGCATGAGCAACTTCTTCCTGAACGTATCTCCTCAAGCAAGGGAAACAAAAGCAAAAATGAACTCATGGGACTACATCAAACTAAAAGTTTCTGTTCGGCAAAGAACACCATCAACAGAACAAAAAGGCATCCTACAGTATGGGAGAATATATTTGTAAGTGACATATCCGACAAGGGGTTAACATCCAAAATATATGAAGAACTTACATGCCTCAAAACGCAAAAAGCAAATACCCCAATTAAAAAATGGCAGAGGATATGAAGAGACAGTTCTCCAAAGAAGAAATTCAGATGGCCAACACATGAAAAGATGCTCCACATCACTAATTATCAGGGAAATGCAAATTAAAACCACTATGAGATTTCACCTCACACCAGTAAGGATGGCCAGCATCAAAAAGACTAAGAACAACAAATGGTGGCGAGAATGCGGAGAAAGGGGAACCCTCCTACACTTCTGGTGGGAATGTAAGCTAGTTCAACCATTGTGGATAGCAATATGGAGGTTCCTCAAAAAACTAAAAATAGAAATACCATTTGACCTGGGAATCCCACTCCTTGGAATTTACCGAAAGAATACAACTTCTCAGATTCAAAAAGACATGTGCACCCCTATGTTAACTGCAGCACTTTTTACAGTAGATGAATGGATAAAGAAGATGTGGTACATATTCACAATGGAATAGTGTTCAACCATAAGAAAGAAACAAATCCTGCCATTTGCAACAACATAGATGGAGCTGGAGGATATTATGCTCGCAGGCGGAGAAAGACAAGTGCCAAATGATTTCCCTTATTTGTGGAGTATAACGACGAAGCAAAACCGAAGGAACAAAATAGCAGGCTCAGAGACTCCAAGAAGGCACTAGTGGTTACCAAAGAGGAGGGGTGTTGGAGGGCGGTGGAGAGGGTAGGTGAAGGGGATTGAGGGTTATTTTGTTTAGTACACATGGTGTGGGGGATCTCGGGGATTACAGTGTAGCACAGAGAAGGCAAATAGTGAATCTGTGGCATCTTACTACACCCGAGGACGGTGACTGCATTGAGGTTTGGGTTGGGACTTGATAATCTGGGTAAATCTAGTAACCACATAGTTTTTTCATGTGAAACCTTCATAAGAGTGTATGTCAATAATACGTTAATAAAAAAAATAAAAATTAATTTAAAAAAAAGAAAAGAAATTAAGTTCCACAGCAGAAGAAAAAAACCAGCTGTCCTGGGCTCAAGATGAAGAAGCAATTCATCAAGCCTGGGCTGAATAGACTAATTTCTCTATTTGCCAAATTAGTAGCCTAAATATGTCATTTGAGCTGAGTAGGACAAGGATTATTAGAAAAGAGGAAGCAGGACATTCCAGGCATCGTGAACAAAGGCATGAGAGTACAGATAAGCAGTGGGCTCAGGGGACTGCTAGGGGTTGGAAGGTTAATATGGCAGGAGAAGAGGCTGGAAAGAGAGCCCAGTTATCAAAACTCTAAAGAAATGAGAGTGTCCTGAAGTGTGGGTCGTTTATCATCAGCAAACCAAGAGACTGTTTTGGTTTAATGAGGATAGGACATGTAATGACATTGAATTACATAAAGAGACAGCCTTTTCAGTTTTCTTTCAGTCCTTCAAATTCTATCACTTATTGACTATGTGACCTTGAACATATTACTTCTCACCAAGTGGGGTAAATAAAGACTGCAAACAACCTCATGTTATTTATTTCAGGTTACATTCTGATGCCCCAAATGAGTTCCATCACCACCTTATGAAATCAGTTTGTGTTTGTAGAGCTTTTGGGGTTTTAGAATTGTGAATAGGGTTTGTGGGATGTGTTCAAGATACTCCCACCCAGGTTTCTAGTTTAAGCAACTAGGTGGATGGTAATGGTGTGAAATGACCTAGGAAACAGTTTTAGAGAGAAGTTTCTTTTTTGGCATGTTGAATATGGGATGATTTGGCAACTAGCTATATAGTTGGAATGTCAGAGAATCAGAAACTCAGAAAGGAGAGCAGGGATGAATGGAGGGGATTGAGTTTTGGAATTAATTCTCAAAGTCATTGTTCACACTGTAGAGTACTGTTCTGGGTCATGGAGTAGTATATGTGGACCTAGGGAGTGATTTAATAGGCCCAGCTATGCTGTGTGACAGTTCCATTCACTCTGGCCCCCTTTTCACTGCCTTTCAAGGACTCTGTTGTCTGCTGGGATCCAGCTAGTTCCAGAGGGATCAGTCTGCAGAGCCTTCTAACTTGGCTAAACTTGAGCCCCTGCTTGATTCACACATCTGGTACTGGAGGAGAACCAAGTGGTTAAAATTCTCTGCATCATGATTCGAAGACTCATCCTATAGACTCCTTGAATCTCAAGCCATGTTACCTTTTCCCCATTTGGGACCTCTGAGCAGCAAACTGTCACGGCAGGGACTCTGGCTGAATATCCTAAATTCATCATGTGTTACTTGTGTCTCTTTTTCAAACTCTCACGATTGGGGAAGTAGAATCTGTCATTCACTCCTCAGCGGTGTGTGCTGTAACCATGCTCACTCACTCTGTCTAGCTCAGCACATTCCTCCAGGAAGATACTAACAGAAGAGGAATAGGGTGTTCAGACAACTTCGGTGGAAAATATATTTAAATGGAAGTTGATAAAAGTAATAACTAAGGGATAAAATTTAAAAGAATCAGACAAAGAGGATAACAGGTTAGTGTTAGGGAAAATGGAGTGACTGTATGAAATTGTTCCCTCAATCCTTAAGAATCACCTTCTCATTTGGAATTTTCCTTTAATAAACTACCACTGCCCCTATTGTCTTAGCTCAGCAGTTCTGAAAATGTGGTCCATGGGCCCCAAGAGATCCAAAGACTGTTTCAGAGAGTCCACAGGTCAAAACTATTTTCATAATTATACTAAAATGTTAGTTGATCATTTGTACTCATAATGTAAAAGTAATGGTTAGTGGAGCACGTCAAGTCAGTGGCACCAATTTGTACAAGTAGTTATTGTAGTCTTCGATGTCGGTAAAATAAAAAAATGCCAGGTTCACTTTGAAATGTCCTTGACAAAGCAGTAAAGGTGATTAACTTTATTAAATCTTGATTCGCGAATTTAGGTCTTTAATATTCTGTAGGGCAAAGTGGGAAATTCATATAAAACAATTCTGCTGCATACCAAGAGGCACGTGGGTGATTCTTTGAGCTGTATTAATCTAGTCAGATTTTTTTCCGTGCAACACCATTTTTAATTGAAAGCATGACTGACAAATTATAGTTATTCAGATTTGGATATTTGGAAAACAATTTCTTGAAAATGAACAAAATGAGACTATTATTTCATGGAAAACCACTGAGAGTATTTGTTGCCAATGACAAAATTTGAGCTTCCAAGCAAAACTCAGGATTTTTGGAAAACTTGTATGTATCCCATAAGCTCCACAACTTCCCAAACACTAAAGACTTCTCTGATAGGGTTAGTAGTAATATTAACAAGTGTGATTTCTTGCTATTGTATAATTAAATAAACCAACATTTGGAAGTTCTATAGGGCTTGGTGAGCCAATGTTTTGCAAAGACCAATCTTTTTGTTATCACAGAGTCATGAATGAAAAAAGACCATTCAAAATTGATCATGAAAGGTTCATTGATAATGGCTCAGCCTCTATTTTGCAAGTAGTCTTTAAAAAACCAGCACTTGTTGAGTTTTGGAATAGTACTAGAGAATATCCATGATTACCTAAAAAAACTATTAAAAAATGCTTCTGCCTCAGAAAACATTAGCAGTATCCAGGAGTTAGGGGGGTGGGGAGAGCTATTAGAAGGTGGCTATGGTTAAACAGGGCAGCAAGGGAGATCTGTGTGATGGAACTGTTCTGTATCTTAACTGGGGAGCTGGTCATATGATTGTCCACATGTGATAAAATTGCACAGAACTAAATAGCACACACATAGTAAATGCATGTAAAACTGTTGAAACCCAAGTAAGTTCATTGGAGGGCGGTGGAGAGGGTAGGTGAAGGGGATTGAGGGTTATTTTGTTTAGTACACATGGTGTGGGGGATCTCGGGGATTACAGTGTAGCATAGAGAAGGCAAATAGTGAATCTCAAGATCTCTCTGTATTATTTCCTACAACTGCTTGTAAATCTACAATTATCTCCAAATAAAAAGTTAAAAATATACGTCTACTTTTTTCAACCACCTACCTGTATGAGATTGGAATTTCTCCATACATTGCAATCAACAAAATATTTTGCAACAAGTTGAATGCAGAAGCATGAAAGAGAATGTAGCTTCTTCTATTTAACCAGACAGAAAAGAGAGTTACAGAAATATGAAACAATGCTGGTCAACTTATCTGTATGTTTTAGTTCTAGAAAAAAAATAATTTTTTCATTAAAATATGTTAAATGTTACCACATAATAGATTTCTTGTTACTAGAAATAAAGCTATAAATACATACTTTACAATTTTCTGTTTTTAATTTCTAGTACAGAAATTACTGAGATTTAGAAAGTACACACACAAAAATTCTTTGAGGTTTTCAACAATTTTTTTTTGGTATCATTAATATACAATTACACGAACAACACTGTGGTTACTAGATTCCCCCATTATCAAGTCCCCACCATATACCCCATTAGAGTCACTGTCCATTTGCATAGCAAGATGCTATAGAGTCACTACATGTCTTCTCTATGCTATACTGCCTTCCCTGTGCCCCCTCCTACATTATGTGTGCTAATCGTAATGCTCCTTATTCCCCTTCTTCCTCCCTTCCCACCACCCTCCACCCCAGTCCCTTTCCCTTTGGCAACTGTTAGTCTATTCTTGGGTTCTGTGAGTCTGCTGCTGATTTGTTCCTTCAGTTTTTGCTTTGTTGTTATGCTCCACAGATGAGTGAAATCATTTGGTACTTGTCTTTCTCCACCTGGCTTATTTCACTGAGCATAGTACCCTCTAGCTCCATCCATGTTGTTGCAAATGGTAGGATTTGTTTTCTTATGGCTGAATAATACTCCATTGTGTATATGTACCACATATTCTTTATCCATTCATCTACTGATGGACACTTAGGTTCCTTCCATTTCTTCGCTATTGTAAATAGTGCTGCTATAAACATAGGGGTGCCTACGTCTTTTTGAAACTGGGCTCCTGCATTCGTAGGGTAAATTCCTAGGAGTGGAATTCCTGGGTCAAGTGGTATTTCTACTTTTCGTTTTTTGAAGAACCTCCATACTGCTTTCCACAACGGTTGAACTAGTTTACATTCCCACCAGCAGTGTAGCAGGGTTCCCCTTTCTTTGCATCCTCCCAGCATTTGTTGTTCCTATTCTTTTCTATGTTGGACATCCTAACTGGCATGAGGTGATATCTCACTGTGGTTTTAATTTGCATTTCCCTGATAATTAGTGATGTGGAGCATCTTTTCATGTGTCGGCCATCTGAATTTCTTCTTTGAAGAGCTGTCTCTTCATATCCTCTGCCCATTTTTTAATTGG
This sequence comes from Phataginus tricuspis, assembly GCA_029783875.1. NCBI lineage: Eukaryota > Metazoa > Chordata > Mammalia > Pholidota > Manidae > Phataginus > Phataginus tricuspis. The sequence goes on from JAQQAC010023241.1 coordinate 2,997,984, forward strand.
CCTATTTTCTTTTTGTTTGTTGAGGTGCATGAGCTCTATATAATTCAGATGTCAACCCCTTATTGGATATGTCATTTATGAATATATACTCCCATACTGCAGGATGCCCTTCTGTTCTACTGATGGTGTCCTTTGCTGTACAGAGCTTTTTAGTTTGACATAGTCCCACTTGTTCATTTTTGCTTTTGTTTCCCTTGCCCGGGGAGATATGTTCATGAAGAAATTGCTCATGTTTATGTCCAAGAGATTTTTTTGCCTATGTTTTTTTCTGAGAGTTTTATAGTTTCATGACTTACATTCAGGTCTTTGACCCATTTTGAGTTTACTTTTGTGTATAGGTTAGACAATAATCCAGTTTCATTCTCTTACATGTAGCTGTCCAGTTTTACCAACGCCAGCTGTTGAAGAGGCTGTCATTTCCCCATTGTATATCCATGGCTCCTTTGTCTTATATTAATTGATGATATATGCTTGTGTTTATATCTGGGCTCTCTAGTCTTTTCCATTGGTCTATGGGTCTGTTCTTGTGCCAGTACCAAATTGTCTTGAGTACTGTGGCTTTGTAGTAGAGCTTGAAGTCAGGGAGCTTAATTCCCCCCACTTTATTCTTCCTTCTCAGGATTGCTTTGGCTATTCGGGGCCTTTTGTGGTTCCATATGAATTTTAGAACTATTTGCTCTAGTCCGTTGAAGAATTCTGTTGGTATTTTGATAAGAATTGCATTAAATCTGTAGATTGCTTTAGGCAGGATGGCCATTTTGACAACATTAACTATTCCTATCCATGAGCACGGGATGTGTTTCCATTTATTGGTATCTTCTTTAATTTCTCTCATGAGTGTCTTGTAGTTTTCAGAGTATAGGTCTTTCACTTCCTTGGTTAGGTTTATTCCTAGGTATTTTATTCTTTTTGATGCAACTATGAATGGAATTGCTTTCCTGATTTCTCTTTCTGCTAGATCATCGTTAGTGTATAGAAATGCCACAGATTTCTGTGTATTAATTTTGTATCCTGCTATTTTCCTGAATTCAGATATTTGTTCTAGTAGTTTTGGAGTGGATTCTTTAGGGTTTTTTATGTACAATATCATGTCATCTGCAAACAGAGACAGTTTGAATTCTTCCTTTACCAATCTGGATGCCTTGTATTTCTTTGTGTTGTCTGATTGCCGTGGCTAGGACCTCCAGTACTATGTTGAACAGAAGTGGGGAGAGAGGGCATCCTTGTCTTGTTCCCGATCTTAGGGGAAAACCTTTCAGCTTCTTGCTGCTAAGTATAATGTTGGCTGTGAGTTTGTCATATATGGCCTTTGTTTTGTTAAGGTACTTGCCCTCTACACCCATTTTGTTGAGAGTTTTCATCATGAATGGATGCTTAATTTTGTCAAATGCTTTTTCAGCATCTATGGATATGATCATGTGGTTTTTGTTCTTCTTTATGTTGATGTGGTGGATGATGTTGATGGATTTTCGAATGTTGTACCATCCTTGCATCCCTGGGATGAATCCCACTTGATTATGATGGATGATCTTTTTGATGTATTTTGAATTCAGTTTGCTAATATTTTGTTGAGTATTTTTGCATCTATGTTCATCAAGAATATTGGTCTGTAATTTTCTTTTTTGTGATGTCTTTGCCTGGTTTTGGTATTAGAGTGATGATGGCCTCATAGAATGAGTTTGCGAGTATTCCCTCCTCTTCTACTCTTTGGAAAACTTTAAGGAGAATGGGTTTTATGTCTTCACTAAATGTTTGATAAAATTCATCAGTGAAAATATCTTGTCTAGGAGTTTTGTTCTTAGGTAATATTTTGATTACCAATTCAATTTCTTTGCTGGTAATTGTTCTATTCAGATTTTCTGTTTCTTTCTGGGTCAGCCTTGGAAGGTTGTATTTTTCTAGAAAGTTGTCCATTTCTTCTAGGTTATCCAGTTTGTTACAATATAATTTTTTCATAGTATTCTCTAATAATTATTTGTATTTCTGTGATGTCTGTAGTGATTTTTACTTTCTCATTTCTGATTCTGTTTATGCATGTAGACTCTCTTTTTTTCTTGATAAGTCTTGCTAGGGGTTTATCTATTTTGTGTATTTTCTCAAAGAATCAGCTCCTGCTTTCATTGATTCTTTCTATTGTTATATTCGTCTCAATTTTATTTATTTCTGCTTTGATCTTTATTATGTCCCTCCTTCTACTGACTTTGGGCCTCATTTGTTCTTCCTTTTCTAGTTTCATTATAATTACCAATGTTCTTATTATGTATTCATCATGAACCATACTATAGTAAAACCAGGTAATTACAGAGGTAGTTTGTGATAGAGTCAGGGCAACACACAGAAAAAAATAGGTTCAATATTCAATTTTTTTTTTCAGTGTTAGACAGTAATCTAAGTACTTGGAATATAAAGGTGAACAAAACAAAGGAAGTTCTCTATCATCATGGAGCTTAAGTTTTAGTAGCAGTAGGTGAGAAATAAGAGAAATAAATAAGTTACATGGTATATTCAAATTTGATAACTGCTGTATAAAAATGAAAAAGAGAGCAAGAAAAGATGGATCAGGATTGGGGGTGAGGTGGAGTGAGCAGGGGCATGTGTGGTGGACAGGGTGGCCCCATTTAGAAGGTCAGATTTGAACCAAAACTTGAAGGAGATAAAGAATTGGACAAGCGATTATCTGGAGATAGATTAAGTGAACCAGCGCTGCAAGGGAGTTCACAATATAGTTTGGTGTTCACATTCGCAAGAAGGCCCAGTTCCTTACTTCAATATTGTAGTTGAGTAACTATAAATTAATGTAGTGTATGTGAAAAGTAGCACAAAGTACTTCTTGTTTGTTCGGTTCCCTGGCTTCCATGTGTGCGTTTAAAGATACGGGGTTAAAGGAATAACAACAATGATGATGGTGATGCAGCAACAATAATAAGTTAACTTTTGTGGGCAGGTATTGTATGTGTTGAAGCTTTAAATGTGTGTCTTGTTACTGTTTATTCTCAACGTTTCAGCTGGTTTTCAGATTTAGATAGAGTAATCGTGGTTTTGAGAATGTCTGTAACTTTAAGCACTGGGTAAGACTGGAGCCTTGCCTGTCTTGCTTAAAGTTACAGATTACTGTCAGTGCTGCTCAAATGGACAGTGAATTACTTCATTGACTAATACAACAATGTAAAAGTCTGAGTGGTTTCAGAGAGCCAGGGTCATTTTTAAACCCTTGAAGATATCCCTTCTGAAGTAAAGCTACAAAGCCCATGACCTTGGGCCTGAGATAAGAAGGTTGCCTTTCAACTCTGAGTTGCCATTTTTGTACAGTTTGTCCCATTAAAATTAGTTTTATTTTATTTATATGTTACTGGAGTCTTTTCAAATATAATGACTAATTCTTAATAACCTGCTAGAAATAATAGAAAGAGGACACAGAGGACAAAGATGATTAAAAAAAAAAGGAAGATAGAGAGCAAGTCATCCTCCTAGAATCACAGTGAATAAACCACAGAGTAATGGGTTTATACTTGCTATGTTTACTTTTTTATCAAGAGCTAACAGCTTGCTATTTACATTGCAAAACATACAGTAAGTTAACATTCTTGGCTAAACTGTCCAGTTCTTGGACTCATGGGTCTGTTGTGTGAGCAGGGTTTTCTACTGTGAAATTTACTCTGTAATGCTCTTGTGTCTTACCCATTCTATGAAAATGATGGCTTCTTGCATAGCAGGTCTATTTTGGGGATGTTACCTTCCTAAACTAGAGAGAGATACACAGCAAAAGTCAAATTTACACCACTGACCTTTTTAGTGACCTTGAGCTTTTATTTCAACTCTCCAGTTTTTAAATCTATACATAAGATTGGAAGAATATTACCATGCTCCCTTAAGAATATGATGAATATTATGATGCAATAACAAAATTAAGCAGCTTCTTTGAAATTCTTAGATGAAAAACACTAAATAAATCCAAGTATGATTTCTAATTTCTGCTTTAAATGTGGGCTAATTCAGTACTGATTTATGTGGCTCAGATTTCTTTTATGAAGTCAGCTCTTTTCCTCAGTCTTTAAAATCTCTGCTAAATGTCTTCAGAACTCCTAGATTAACCCACTGACCTTTCCTGCCTTTAGACACAAATGTGGAGTGTACCAGTTATAACTACTCGGCTGTAATCCCTTCTGCCAGCTGCTGTTTACCGCAAAGTTAGTTTTAATCTCAGTAAGAATTTCCAGGGCTCAAAGCCGCAGCATCTGTGTCATGTTGTGGACTTCCCAGTTTTATGGGTGTTATTCGTACTGTATAGGGTTGGTTTTGTTATCTTGAAGGAGCCAATGCATGCGAAGTACTTTGCAAAGTGTCTTCTGCCATATAAATGTAAAGGGTTGTTTTGTGTTTGCTACTTAATCACAAGATTATATGAAGTTGTCCTACTCTCTTCTCAACTCACTTTATAAAGTTGAGGGTTCAGTGAGGGAACGCTTCCAGTAAGTATCTCTTTCAGGGGTATTTTCTTATCTGATAATGCTCTTGGGCAAACTGGTTTTCCATAACAGTAAGAATAGCCTTTCAGAAAAAACAAGACAGAAAAACCTCAACCTCTCAAAGACTTGAAATTAAACATCTTGAAAAAATATTGATAAATTCCAGTATGAGTCAACAGGTAGATTCTGAGCCCCAGCTTCCACTTATACTAGCTATTGATTCTCCTTAATATCAGCCTTGGTCCTGGAAATTTAATTTTTACTACTTAATGGATCCTCAGCTGGCTTTTTCAAGTGAAATTAATGTTTTTTTAGTGGCTTATTATTCTTTTGATTAGTTATGTACATTTTTTAATGTTTTCCATGTTTCGAATCCATCTAGAAGAAACCTAGAAAATCTTCGATGTATATGTTCTAATTATTTTTTACATACAAATTTTAAAAATAAAATATTTACTTTTAATTTCTTAATTTTAAAAATTTAAAAATTTTATATTGAGGTATATACAATAAAATGCACAAGTCTTGGTGTAAAGCTTAATGAATTTCGACATGTGTTTTTTTTCCCTTCATGTTTTACCCTTCATCTATTTAAAAATATGTATTTTTAAAAAGTTATGTATACAAAAGGATATTTGAAAAGTTAATTTTCCCCACACTCTTTCCATCCCCCAGCTATCCATTTCCTTGCCTGGGTTAAATTTGTATCTCTCTAGAGATAGATTCATACAAATGTAATTTATTTATGCATCACTTTATACTATTGATCTTATTTTATACTTTACATATACAAATATACACTATTTTATGTTTATATATATATTCTGTTTTATACTATGTATTTATAGTATACACTTTAAACACTTTATACAATTTATATTACTTGTATTATCCATATTTTAAAAATATTTTATACTATATTGAGTCAGGCAATAGAGGGAGGCAGGCAGATAGCGTTCAGGGTTCTGTGAGTTTCAAGGCCCTTATAAGTTTCAAGAAGATTGAGGGCCCTTGTAAGTTTCAAAAATAAATAAATAAATAAATAAAATAAAAGCTCCAATCCAACTCAGCCATTCAAAAGTACACTTAGATAGACCTCAGCTCTGATTGGTTATGCCTTATGCAAATGAAGCATTGTACTTTCAGCCAATCAAGACTTGGGTCATTAACTTCTACTTTGTTAAACTATGATCAGAAAATACTATTTCTACTGTTTCTCCTCTTGTAAATTCATTAAGATTTTCTTTTATGTATATATGATCAGATTTGTGGATGCTCTGTAAATGTTTGAAATGATATATTCTATATAAATGGGGCACATAGTTAATATGTGAATTATTCTATTTATGCCTGTTTTTTCATTTGTAAAATGAGATTATTATAGCTCCTACCTCAGAGAGTTGTTTTATACACTAAAGGAGTTAATAGATATAAAATGCTTATAATAGTGCCTGGCCCAAGTAGATTATTTAATGGAAGCTGTTGCTGTCTGTTATAAAATCTCAGATCCATTATAATAGAAGCAAAAACTTACATTGATCCTTTTCAGAGGACTTTGCGCCTACAATTCCATCAACTTCTCACATAGTGTAATTCTAAAGAAAATTCTGAGGCCAATCTAGTTATTTTCCTTATAGATGACTTTATTTTTTTTGCCAGGTTACCCAAAGATTCTTCATCTTCAAAGTTTGATGATTTTATAAGAATGTATCTCTTTTTAAATATCATGATTTTATTTTAGGATAGAGCACTTACAGAGAAAAATGCATAAACATACATACACAACTTAATGAATTATTATGAAGCAAACACCTTGTAATAATGACCAAAGTAAAGAGACAGAACTGTTTCATATCCCAGAAGCCCTTTGATACCCTTCATAATAATAACTTTCTCAGTCTAAATTATTTTTTCTAGAACTGGTAAATACCTCCAAGAGAAAATTAAAACTATCTTATGAAGGTGATCAGATACTTTTAAGCATATATTTTTATTTGTTTATCTTTAAACTGTTTTTAAACTGCTTTATTGAGATGTAATTTAACCATTTAAATCATACAGTTCATTGATGTTTAGTATGTTCTCAAGTTGTACAACCATAACCAACATCTAGTTTTAGAACATTTTCATCACCCTATGCCCATTAACAATCATTTCCCATTTCTTTATCTCCTACCTACAGCTCCAGGCAACCACTAATCCATAGATTAGTCTCTATAGATTTGCTTATTCAGGATATTTCATATAATTGATTGGGATATACAGTATGTGGTCTTCTGTGACTGGCTTCTTTCACTTAGTATGTTTTCAAGGTTCATCCATGTTATAGCATGTATCAGAACTTCATTCTTTTTAATGTTGAATATTTATATAGATATTTCACATTTAATTTATCCATTCATCAATTTGTGGTCATTTGGTTTGTGTCCATTTTGGGATATTATGAGTATTCCTGCCATGAACGTTCATATACTTGATTTCATGTGGATATATGTTTTCATTTATCTAAGTATATACCTAAGAGTGGAATAGACAGGTTGATGGTGTTTAATATTTAATTTTTGAGGAATTGCTAGACATTTTTCAAAAGTAGTCGCACCATTTAAAATTCTCACCAGTAGTGTATGAATTACAATTTCTGCATATCCTTACCAACACTTGTTATTGACTGCTCACAGCTTTTAAACCTCATCCCTCCCATTGTTGCTTTTCCTTATGTTTGAGCAATTTGATAAGAAAGCCTAAGTGGTCCCTCCTTTGGCACCAGCAGGTGATTCAAACCACTCAAGCCTCTGCCTATGTGTGGGCCCCCTCACCTCATCCAACTCTCTAATTACAATAACAACCCAATGCATTTTCCTTTCCCCAGTCTCTCAAGCCCTTTTCAGACATGCTTGGGAGACCTGCCATATTTTCCCCAGGAAACCTCATTATATAAGTAATAAAATTTTTCATTCTTTCCTGGTGTTTGTGTGGCACCATCAGTCTCGACATTCAAACCAAATTCTGGGTGAAGGTTGATGCTGCCTATACAGGATATCTACAACATGTCATTGTTATTTAGACTTCTATTTAGTTATTGATCTGCTTAGTTGTACTATCCATTATTGGAAAGTGGGCTATAGAAGTACTCAACTATTATTGTTGAATTGTCTATTTCTCCCTGTAATTCTGTCAGTTCTCTATGTTTTGGGGCTCTGTTGTTAGGTACATATATGTTATACTTATTATATCTTCTTAATAAATCCTTTATCATTATGAAATGTTTGTCTTTTTCTTCGTAACAACCTTTGTCTCCTCTATTTTGTCTCATATTGCTATAGTCACTCATTCTCTTGTTTGTATGTTATAGCTTTCTCAACTCGTACTTTCCACCTATTTGTATTTTTGAATCTGAGATGTGTATCTTATAGCAACATATCTTGATGATGGTTTTTAACCCATTCTGAGAATCTTTGCCTTTTTTATTCTAATGCTGAATATATTCGCACTTAATATAATTACTGATAAGGTAGGATTTACATCTGCCAATTTGATGTTTATTTTTTATGTCCCATGTCTTTTTTATATCTCTATTTCTCCATTACTGCCTTCTTTACTGCTAATGGATATTTTATAGTATGCAATTTTAATTCCCTTATTGTTTCTTTTGGTGTATTTTTTTAAATTTAATTTCTTATGGTTGTCTAGGGATTATCTGATCAATCATTAAGATTGTTAATCAGCATCTTAAAACAATCTAATTCAGGTAATATTAACTTACAATATTATTTAAAAACTTGACTACAGTATAACTGTTTCCTCACATTTCCTTTATGCTTTTCTTTTAATACAAATTATATCTTTATGTATTATAAACCCTTCAACACAATATTGTAATTCCTGTTTTATGCAGCTGTCTTTTAAAACAGGTATGAGTATAAAAAAGTTATAAACAAAAATATATTTATACTGTTTTTATATTTACTTTTGTTGTTACCTTTACTGGTGCCCTTTATTTCTGTGTGGATTTGAATTATTGTCTAGTGTCCTTTCATTTAACCCTTTTATATTTCTTTAAGGCAAGTAATTGAGCTTGGGGTGGAGGAGAGATGGGAATATCCCTATGTAAACATCATAGACCCCACTCTTTTACCTAAATTCAATAGTTTCTCTTGGAGAGATGATTTGCAGTTCAATCTGTGGCTTTGGTTAATTTTCAGGGTTCTGAAATGATTGATTTGTGTGCTTTGCCTATGTTTCATTATTTTTGGGGAGAATGAATTCACCAAGGCCCTTGCTTACTCTGTGATCAGATGTCAATTACCCTAGGATCTATCTTAATGTTAATTTTTTTGTTTGGCTGTTTTTGGGGATTCATGATGTACTCTTTTAATGTTTAGGTAAAATATTTTATTATGAAGAGTTGTTTAATTATAATTTAAAGTATACCCTGATTATTTCTATTATTTCTATTCTGTTCTTCAGGAACACTAATTTATTTAGAAGGCTAGGGGAAAATAATTTTAAACATAAATAATAAACACTAGAAAAACACACACACACACACACACAATAGACACTGACATTCAGAAGACTGAAAAATGAATCAGGTGAAAAATAGAGCTGTCATTTTTGCAACAAGCTCTCTGGAGTATGTTGGTTTCATCCTTTGAAGTCTTTTCCTGCTTTGTAATTAATATCAGCAATGTACTGCATTTCACTATGTTTGAAGCAGTGTTCTGGTGCCATCTAGTGCTCAAATAAGTAAAGGTTACTCTGCCTTTTCCTTTCTTTTTCTTTTTTTTCCATTTCTTCTCCTTACTTTTGACCTTATAATAATAATTAAAAATTAGTAATTATAATAACAGGGGTTCTCTACTTGAAATGTGACTATTTGAGTTGTAATATGCAGTTAAAAGAGCCAAAAAATGTTATTTATATTATATGTTTACTCTTAGGCAGAACTAAGCATGTTTGGGAAAATCTTAAATTATCTTGAAATAAAGGGTTAGTATTCCACATATTAGAAGTTTCTCCTAAACACAGTCTTGTCCTTATTTCTACACTTCTTTGTGCCTATTGGCTGAAAATCAGCCTACCTTCTCTCTGCATCCTCTAAATTCTTTATGATAGACTCTATGAAATCCCTACATTATTATAAATAAGTTTGGCTTCACCTCCAAATCCTACACAATAGAATAATACCTAATCCATGCCTGTACTCCTCTGTGCGACTTTTCACATGGGTCCTCCATGCTCTGACTTTTTTCTCTCTATTGTATAATTCTACATCCATTAAAAATACATCAATTTATATTTCTGACCTCTTAAGAGAGGGTTTAAGGGTTTATGACTTTGAAGCTAAAATAGGAAAGTTTGGATGATAAAACATACACCACCCAAAGGAACCAAAGAAGGAGAATAGAAGAAGCAGGACTAATTGCAAGTCATTTGTAAGATAATATGATTAAATTCAAGTATATGAATAATTACATTGAATGTAAACAGACTAAGTATCTCAATTATTAAAGCAAAGATTATCAAGCTATATAAAAAATAAAAATGTAACTATATTCTGCTTAGAAGAGATAAACTTAGAGCATAAGGATTCAGAAAAGAGAGTAAAATTATACAAAAAGGTAGGTCATACAAATATTAACTGAAAGAAAGCTGTTGTGACTATATTAATATCAGGCAAAATTGAATTTAAAGCAAAATAATTACTGAAGTGACTACATAATTGTAAAAGATTCATTTCCTCAGAAAGATATACAAAAATGTAACTGGATGTACCTAATTAAAAATTTTAACCGGATACACACACACACACACACACACACACACACACACATTATATATGAAGATTTTCTAATAATCTCACTTAATTCCAGAGAAAACATTCTGAATGATTTCAAATATTTGAAATATACTGAGGCTTGATTTATGGTAAAGAATATGGTTTATTTTATAAATACTCTGTGTGTGTGTGTATTCGACAGAACTTAAAATAGACATACTCTGTCAGTAATACATAGAAAAGCAGAAACAAATCAATAAGAATGCAGATTACTTGAACAAATGAAAATCAGATTTAATCAATGGACATTTATAGAACCCTACATCTTTAAAAACATTTTTTGAGGTATATACAATAAAATGCAAAAATCTTAGTGTACAGCTCAGTGAATTTTGCCATGTGTATTACATTCATGAAACCATCACCCAGATCAAGCTGTCAAACATTCTCACTAGTTTTCCCCTTTCATCTATTTTACCCATCTCCCCTTCCCTGTGGTAACCATCAGTCTAAAACCCTGCATCTTAAATGTGCACATAAACATTCTTTTTAAACACACACATTTACAAAACTGACCATATTTTTCTCAGAAAATAATCTCAACAAATGATTGAAATTTCTCAGAGTATGTTCTCTCGAATTAAATGAGATATCATAGATTCTTATAAAATGGTTATACGTATCTATACATATTTAGACGTAATACATTTCTAAATAATCCAGGGATTAATGGAATCCCAATGTAAATTAGAAAATATTTTGAACTGAATAATAAAACCATATCAAAATCTGACATGTGCTACTAATGCCATGCTTAGAAGAAAATATATAGGCCTTACTGTATATATCGGAGGGAATGAAAAAACAAATGAGCCAAGCATCCATCTCAAGAGGTTATCAAATGAAAAACAAATTAACTCAAATAGAATAGATGTGAGGTAAAGATAAGAACATAAATTAACAAAACAGAAAACAAAAATTTGGTAGAGAAGATCAGCAAAATAAAAAATGTGTTCCTTGAAAAGACTACCAAAATTTATAAATCCCTGATGAGTGATCAGAACAGAGTGAGGAAATACAAACAACTGATTTTAGGAATGAAAAGGTGCACATCATTGTGTATCTTATAGGCACTTTTTAAAATAATCACAGGAGGATAGTATAAACAACTTTATACCAATAAAGTAGAAAATTTAAATGAGTTGGACAAATTATTTTTGAAAGTACAATTTACCAAAAAATCAAAAGAGATTTTGAAAAGAAAATTATAGGTCTATATTCAAGTAGACCTAAAATTGTTTAAGATGTTGCATTCCAAATCCATCTTGATGCTTCATCTGGGTTTGTTACTCTCTAGACCTGCTGTTCTGTGGGCTGTTATGCAGATAATTCTTTTTTATTTTCTCTTTCTTTATTCAATATCTTGTTCCCTGGGTCCCATAACTATCCCTTCCTTAGTATATTCACTCTTTTTGAGGCAGAATATTTTCTAGTCGTTCAGAGAATGGGTATACAAGAGTATAGCAATTATTTGTGGTGCCCTGCAACACAGAGTAGGGCCACCCTCAAATACGTAATTGATTTTTGGATGTTAAACCAACTTTGAATTCCTGGGATGAATCCTACTTGATTATGGTATATAATCTTTTTTATAGCTTGTTGGAATCAGAGTGCCAATATTTTGTTGAGTATTTTTTGCTTTAGTGATGGGGGATAATGACTGGTCTGTAGTTTTCTTTTTTTGTCATGTCTTTATCCCTGGATAAATGTCTCATAGAATGAGTTGACAAGTATTATTCTCTGTTTTCTGAAAATGTTTGTATATGATCATAACAAGCTCTGTTAATAGCTAAAATTCTCTTCTACTTTGCATTTGCTCCTCTTTAATAATGGCCTGTTATTTTTAATCAATGTAATATTCTCTCAAATCTCAGAGAATATTATTTTGGAGGACCTCTGGTTTTCTTCATATATTCTGTTTTAGTGGGGACATTTTCTTAGAGATGTTAGCTTTTGAGTTTTTAATTTTTTTGCACATATTTATAAATGAGCAAATTAATTAATGAGAACTAGTAGCTAGAACTTCTTCTATGAGCAGTTTTATTAATCATTATTTTAATTCTCTAGCAGATACAACTTCTTCCACCTGCCCACACTCAGAGACCTCTGAGAGTCCAAGGAGTATTTCATCCAGAATAGTTAGTGAGCAAAAATGGGCCTGCGGTCTAACTACTGATTAGGGCCCATGGGCTGAAAGCAGATTGGCTGATGAAGTCTCTCTAGAGCTACATGAATCCTCCCCTGAGGATCTGAATTACCTAGTCTCAGTGGGAAGGTCAGACCCAGGTAAAACCTGGCATAGATTCTTTTATCAGCCATTCCTTGTCCAGGGCTCTAGACTGACTCCATTTGCCTAGGGTCTGCTGTTTGGCATAGTCATATCTTTATCCTCTGCTGGAACAATCGTCAGCATGTCTATGTCCATTTAGTGTTACAGTTGACGGGGACAAGTAGTGAAAGAGGTCTTGGGAAGCCAAGCACATTAGTGAGTTTACTACTTTGCAAAGCCATCTTATTCTTTCCAACCCACTGTTTATATTGTGGTAACTCAGACATAGCTGAGTCATTCCTCTTTCTCCAGCCATATTGCCCATGTTAGGGCTGCTAGGCAAGCACACTTAGCAAGAAATTCCTATTGAATGAAGCCTGGATATGACTCTGATGATCAAGGGGTGCTGTTCCAGTTTTCATGTAAATTTCATTATTTCAATACCAATTCATTCCAAGTCCATAATATTTCAATTTTTTTACATTGATTTTCTCATTCCTAATCAGTTGGAATAATGGCCCACACAGGGTGCCAATAAATACTGTACAAGTATTTTACATAGAAAGTATAAAATGTTATTGAGAGATATTAATAAGTGATGGAATACATTTTGCTTATCAGTGGAATGGCTTGATATTGAGGATATCAGTTCTCTCAAAATTGACTAGTAGATTCAATTCCAATCAGAATCCCACCAGTGTGTGTGTGTATGGGTATGTGTGTGTGTGTAGATATTTTGACATATGCTATTTTGACTTGCTGAGGAAATGGCACCATCAGCAAAGGCAGAAAGGCGTGAAGCAACGTGGAGTGTGTAAAGAAATATAAGCAGTTTGGGTTTCCAGAAATAAGGTGAAAGTCCAGGTAGACGATTGGAAGGCTGAAGAAGAGCAGTCAGGGTACTCATGTGTGTCTCCCAACCATCACCTTTCTGTGCTACCTTCTGTGGCAACTGCATGTTGCAAAGGAATTTCTTGCTAAGTGTGCTCGCCTAGCAGCCCTAACACGGGCAATATGGCTGGAGAAAGGGAAATGACTCAGCTATGTCTGAGTTACCACAATATAAACAGTGGGTTGGAAAGAATAAGATGGCTTGCAACATGTATGTCTCTATTTCAGACATCCTCCCAACTGAGCTCCAGGTTCCAGTCTCTCCAGACTACCCTTCTGTGACTCTCTCCTGCTCCCAATCCCTGGCTTCTCAGCTCTGACAGTACCACCTCTTCTCACTGTTCTTCTGGTCCTAGAACCCTGCTTGTGCTTTGGCTAATCTCTGGGTTCTTCATTGTCCATTGTTTACTTAGCTTTTCCATTTCCCATGTAAAATTATTTCTGTTTACAAGCTAAAGCTTTTCCCTCTTTTTGGCTGGGCCTTAATTAATCTAAGGGGTTAAGTTGGAGATAACAAAAACCCATTAGGAAGTCACTGTGTTAAGTTCAAGTGAGAATTCCTGAGGACTGGACCTGAAGCAGTGGCAGTAGGGTTAGAGCAAAGCATATCTAGTTAATCATTTGGAGATAAAATTGATAGGGTTTAGTGATTGGCTGGATATAGTGGTAAGAGAGGGGAGGAGGACAGAGAGGAGGAATCAAGGATAGCTCCTGGTTCTAAATGACTGGGTAGATTGTAGCTTTATTAACTGAGATCCAAAATACAGAAAGTACAATAAAAGAAATAACAAGAAGGGTAAAGCCAATGAGCACATGTTTGAACATTTCAAAGGTCTTGGGATGGGTGTTCACCCAAGTGGATATAAGTCTGAAGTTCAGAAAAGAGGTCACGGCTGAATTTAGAGATTTCAGAGTCAGTAACATATACATAATAGTTAAAGCCAGGACAATAGATTAAGACCATCCCAGGAAAAGCAGAGCAGTGCAGAAGCCACATGCTTAATTTCCCCCCATATTAAAAGCCAGTCAAAAGGAACACTTTGCTGGCACTATACCTGCATTTACATGCACTGAGATCACACCTACCTTCATGGTCTCTAAGGAGGAGCTTACTTAGGCTGTCTCTACTCCTTTACTACACATTAATTCTTTTTTGTTATAATGAGATTAGGCATCTCACTTCACCTTCTTCAATCCCTGAAGTTGCTATGGCATAGGTGACTCTAAATGACAAGTTTGACAGCTTTCAACCTTTGTGTTTGACCTCTTCTATGGCACTTGTCACTCCTCACCATTTCCTTCTTGAATTGCTCTTTCCCATGTAGTTTGTTGGTGATAATAGGATCTTGGTCTCCTACCCTCCTCCTTTATCCTGCTTGTCCTTTCATCCTAGTGGGCCACAGTCCCATGCTCCTTCCTTCACATTCTTCTCCAGGACATTGTCTTCCCTTCTATGGGACTCCATGATGATTTCCCCCAAGCCTATGTCTCTATTTCAGACATCTCTCCCAGCTGAGCTCCAGAACTATACTCATCCTGTCCCCCACCCTGCAAAGTTCCCAGGCAACTCAAATTCAGTGGAGCCATTTTTTTTCTGCTAACTAGACTACATTTTATGACCTTATTTTACAGCATAGACACACTAACCAAAATTGGGAAGTTACCTCATTCTTTTGTCTCTACTCTGAATTGGTTTCTAAGCCCTAACTCATATTTAACCCCTCAACATCGTTTCAATTCCTGTTGGTTCAGCTTTTTACCGTTTCTCTCTATCCTGCTGTCCAGGTCACATTCATGCTTACAGCCTTACAGTCCTGTGCAGTGTCTAGAAGGTATGAAGAACTTCATATGACCAACAGAACTGACCTCTGCTTAGCCTTTTCTCTAAGTTTCCTATTGATCCGTTTCCTCCCTTCCCAGTCTTACCTTCTAGGCATATTCAACTATCCTGACATTTTCCCCAAACTGCCATGTTTCTTTTCCTCATGTATATCTGCCTGGTGAGCTGTTTACATTCGTCTGCCAGGAGAGCTAATAGCCTGAACTTACTGACAACACCCTTGCCTCACAGACTTCAACACATCTCCTCTTTAGTGCCTCAACTTTCCTACCTGTATATGTTGGTTTGCAACCTTGAGAGTTCCCTGGGTAGAATCTAAAACTGACCCCTTGACAAAGAGGGCAGGGAGAGGCTGAAGAAAGAGGCAGGCCACTCCAGATTGGTAGGTGGCAGTTTTAATAAGGGAACTTACGTGCGAGGCTTGTCCTGTGCAACTGCACAGCAAGTAGATTATCTGCTGGCATCTTAAGAGTTTATACAGAGGCTTAATGGGGTTCAGTCACATATACAGTCCACATGGTCTCCATAATATGTTACTCCTTCAAAGTTGCATCCTTTAAGTGGCTCCTAGTATGAAAACAATGTTCAGAATGTACATTCCAAGCACAAAGGAGGGGTAAGAAGCCTATGAATGCCCCTGTCAGCCTGAGGTCACATCTTCTCAGTGACCTTCAACAATATATACAATCCTAGTAGAGCACACAGCACATTTTGTTGTCTTTGTTAATCAGCCCATCGCCTCTTGCAGTCTGTGAACTTCATGGTAGGGACTACATTTTATTTCTATTTGTTTCTCAGTCTTCACGAAAATGCCTGGCACACAGCGGGTGCTCAATACATATGTGATGAATCAGGCATGAATGAATAAGGGCACTCCCTCATTGCGGAAATGGACCTGTTGTATGGCCATTCCTCCAAGACCCACGCACTTGAAAGTGATCCTTTCATATGAGTCTTTCCTATGGAGTTGACTGATTTACTGATTCATTCATTAAACACTTATGGAACACCTGGTAATTTCTAAGCATTGAGGCAATATGAAAACAAGCATCCTCTTGTCTTTGAGAAAATTTTTCTCCCACTGTAGAAAGTAGCATTGTGACATTTTGGTTAATCACTCCTGCAGATAAATGCAGAGTAGATTAAAGAGTAGTTAAGGCTGAAGGCATACACAGCAGTGTTCGCTTTTGTTGTAACCCAGCGGACTTTTGTGTCCTGGATCTGCTCCTGGGAAGGCTGGCATGCCTTTGCTGGGGCTGACTAAGGAAGCCCTGAGCAAGTGCTGCTGCAGACCAGAGCATTGCCAGGGCTTACAGAGCTGCAAAACTCAGAGAAGCGGTGCCGTGTTTGGGGCAGGGGAAGTAGGCATGTTGCAGGGAAGGCATGTGCGGGGATCACGCATCCTTCCAGTCCTTGCTCTTCCTCAAGGCCCTAACCCACACAGGGCTTCCACTGCTCATTCCTAAGGAAGACAATTCCCTTTTATTTCCTCCCTTTCCAAACCCTGCTCTCTTCCCTGAAAGTCATTTAAGTTATCAATTACTAATAATGAGGGCTTCCTTTCTTCATTCTAACAAAGATGGATTCCTCTTTATCTTTTCTCGGTCCAGAACCTACTTTCAGAAGAGAAACTAAAGTTGCTTTACCATAAATTATAAAATACTATAAAAGCTTAAAGGTTGTTAGTTGAATGATACCTTCTAGTGTATCTTCCTACCTAACCTGTAGGGAAAGACTTAGATCAATGTTCTAAATAGCTGGCTGGTGCCTGGGATTAGGTTCTAAGAAATATATAAAAGGACAAGTAGCCTAACTGAGGATCCTGAAAGTATTTCAGAAACGTGGTTATCTATTCCAGAGAGGAGGAGGAGGAAACGTCAGGGAAGAAAAAAGGTCAGTGCCAAAGGGCAGGGGAGCTTATCTTGGTAGAACTGGGGCCAGCGTTCATTAAGGAAAATGAAGGCGTGCAGACAGGGCTCAAGGGAGGAAATGGCACTGAGTGATGTGGTTATCTTGTGTTACATAAATATTTTGGTGCAGGCGGCCAGCGAGGAAAAGCCAAAAGGAACAAGCCGTGGTTTGTGCCTTCTGCATTCATTTTTAAGCCTTTCACGCCCCCTAATAGAACAGGGGCGGACAGGAGGAGGCAGCGGGCAGAGGCCGAAGAGGAGGGGCGGGAGGGCCTCGCAGAAACCCTTCTCACCCGACAGGCAGGCCTGTGGAGGGGCTCTGGGCGGGCGCTGGGCGGAGCCTCCGGAGCATCCTCGGAGCGGCCGCCTCTGAGCACCATGGGAAAATCCTGCCTCCCTCGGACATGGCGCTCACCTGCCTGGCGGCAGCAGCCGGCTCCGGCACCGCGGTTCGCGGGTCCAGGCGGGAGAGCGGCTCGGCCGGGGGTCGTGGGGCGGAAGGCGGTGGAGGGGGCGGCGCCCGCGGGCCCGCGTGTTAGAGCGCAGGGTGGCCAAGGTCCGGGTCGCAGGCGGCATGGCTTCCCAGGCGCTGCAGCTGCTCCGGCAGGGCGTGTGGGCCGCACTCACCGGCGGCTGGTACCTCGACCCCGAGCAGAGCAAGTTCACCAACAGCTGCCACCTCTACTTGTGGCTGTTCCTGTTGCTCTTGCCCCTGGCCCTGCATCTGGTGAGTGGGGGACGGGAGAAAGCGCCCCAAACCTGCGCCGTCTGCCTCGTGCTGGACAGGGTCGGCAGTGATTATAGAAAGGTGGGGTTAAGAAGTAAACTTGCAGTTATAAAATAAATAAGTCATGGGGAATGTGGTCAGCAGTACTGTTAACTTTGTATGGTGACAGATGGGTACTAGACTTGTGACCATTTCTCAATATGTACAACAGAAACGAATCTAACATTGTCACTTATACCTCAATTAAAAAAAAGGGTGGAATGGGGAAGGGCTTCAGGAATTTGGGACAGGGAAAGTTCAGGGAGAGGGGGCAGTGGCAGAAAAAATGAAAAGCACTCTGGGGGCTCTGGGACTCAGTAAGAATTGATGCTGGCTAACAGGATGAGTCAGACTGTGTTTGTTGCTGACCTATGTTGAACCTATTTTGTGGGTGGGCATTCCTAGGCCTCTTGGCTGGTCAGCTTGGGATAATGTTTCGGATAAGATATTGTACTTGATAGCCAAAAGGCAAAGTGAAATGTGAACAGCAAAATCCTATTTGCATTTTTGATCTTTGATCCCGTCTCCTCCCTGTTTTAGTTTGGGAAGGCAGGTTCAATTTTCAATTACTCAACTTGCAATCTCCACACCAACTGTGTAAAGAAACCTGCAGAAAGAGATAATAATGGGTGAAGCTAATATGGTTTGTGTTAAACAAAGCAGTATAGCACCTAGTTGGGGCTTTATGCTTAAGTAGGGTTACTATAATTGAATGCTTGCTGAGTGATTACAAAGATGATTTTCTTAGGTGAATTAAATATACCTCATTGAGAGAATGGTGAGCAGTATTTGAAAAGCTGTGTAGGTAAAGTACTCATGTCTTATTAAACTTTATGTGCCAAGAATCTAATTTTGATATGCCTATTGGGGCACTTTATTCCTAATGCATTATTTGGTCATGTTCTCCACAGCAAAAAAATCTTCCATGAGTTTGTACCACTGATGGATTGCAAGTTTGACATTAGAGGTTGTGCATGATTTGGCTTCTATTTGCTCCCTTTCTGGCAGTTTTATCCAGAGTCAGAATCTGGCTTTGTAGTCAGGCTGCCTAGGTTAAATTTTGGGTCCACCTTTTATCAATTCTGTGACCTTGGGGAAATTAATTACCTTATTTCATTTCTCATTTTCTCATATGTGAAATGAGAAAAATAATACTATAGATGTACAGTGTTGTTTGGGGGCTTAAATGAGATACTGTATGTAAAGCTATCCATCTGGCAGGCTTCATTTCAGATTGGACTCGGACCTGGTTTAAATTTATTTTGCTACTTATTAGCTGTTTGACCTGATATTTGACCAATCTAAACCTTAGTTTTCTCATTGTTAAAATAGAGATGATAATGATCCTTTCATAGGAAAAATAAATAGAATTTCATATAAAAAGCACTTAATAGGGGCTGATCCACTAGAGACCCTTCAATACATGTAAATTTCCTTCTTCTGTGGCCTTGTTCATCATTCTTCCTTAGCCTATAGTCACAGTGTTTCCTCTTTGCTGAGAAGTGTAGCATAGCAGAGCGATGAAGGGCAGACTTGGGTTCAGTCCTGGTTCTTCTGCTTACTAGTTGTGTGAGCTTAAGCAAGCTTGAGTGTCCTGGTTTGTAAAGTAGGGATTATAGTACCTCCCTTGTGGGGTGAATATGAGGATTGGGTGAATTAATGAATAGTTGGTTGAATGAATGAATGAGCACATTTCAGAACCTGACACGTAGTGACTGCTCAGTATGAGCTGGACTTTTTTCTCCACCATCATTCACTTACAGAGAATAGCCATCTCTGTCAAAGCTTCCCTAATTCCATTCAGTGAGAATTAATCTCTCTTCTTTCTTGCCCTTCTACTGCTCTGTATTTACTATTATATTATAGTGCATTTTGAATTCTGCCTTGTACTTAGTTGTTGGAACATGTATATTGTCTCTCCTCCTAGATCATGACCTTTTTGAGGATATGAATTTTGGTTTTGTTGATTCATTTTGGTTTTCCTTATTGTACTTAGCAGAGTGTGGTGCATTTGGTTAGCAATGATCTCATATATAATAAACTGGTGGAAATAAAATCAACTTCCATCTCTCTCTGTTCCAACCAGCATTATATTGTCTATCTCACTATGTATTCTGAGTATTTCTTGATAATGAAAGCAATACATATTTCACTTCTAATACCATTCTTCACCAACAGCCATATTAACATTTAATGTATGTTCCTACAGATGTTTTTTTCTATGCATATGAGATCATTTTTTTACATAGCTCCTTTTAATATTTGATGTATGCATGTGATCCTAACCCTTTATTTCTACCTAACTATGCTTTATTGAATAGTTTGATTTCTACCCTGCATTTGTAGGTAGGAAATTGTCCTTAGTTAACTTCCTT
This sequence comes from Phataginus tricuspis, assembly GCA_029783875.1. Taxonomy (NCBI): domain Eukaryota; kingdom Metazoa; phylum Chordata; class Mammalia; order Pholidota; family Manidae; genus Phataginus; species Phataginus tricuspis. Next base: position 3,018,340 of record JAQQAC010023241.1, read on the forward strand.
TATAATTATATTTTAAAATAATTTTTGGCCAACTCCCAAGAGTTTAACAAGTAAAAAACTGACATTAAGTAAATTTACTCTTATATTGGGTTTTTTTGCTCAAACCAGTTATATCAAAATGTTTATATCTTTATGCTAGTGTGCTTTTAACTATTATGGGGTAGGTTTATGTAGTGTATAGCCTCTCTTATTTAAAAAAAAAAAAAGGTTATCTTTTTCTTGCTCTGATCATCTGGCCTTCGAAAGTGACCTTAGGAGTAAAAGACCTTACTTCCCTAGCTGAGTATTGTGTTATCAAGGTCTTGATACTTAAATATATTCTTCTGCACTTAGGTGCTGCCTGTGATTATTAACATCTTTTTCAGTTTGTTTCACTACAAGAACTTGGTCCAAAAAAGATACCTGGCTGCTCACTGAGAGCGGGGGCTTATTCAAAGTTCTGTTGTTTAAGGGTCCCTGAACTTTTCTGGTTTTTGCACAGTTTGAGCTTAAGCATGCTTAATTAAGACAGTTCCACTGAAGAGAGATTCCACCTTTTAATTAATGGGGGCCTTAAACATATAAATTAAAATTTTGTTATTAATTATTGAGACAAACATATCTTTAAGCCCTACAGTTTAATGAAGTCTGCTTCGTAATGTGAAAGTGGGTTTTTTAAATTAGCATTTATAAACTCTCTCTCTTTCTCTCTTTTTTTTTTTTAGAAATGCTCCAAAGTACACAAGTAAACATTATGCCTATATGGATAATTTGGAAAGAGTTTTGTGATTGTGAAAAAAGTTTTGAGTTTTGTGATCACTTTGGAAAGTGATTTGTCATCAACCTAATTTTCTTTTGGACAAACTGAAATATGCCTTTGTCCTCAGAGATATTTAGACTTTCATTTATTACACATGTTTGTATACTTACTCTTCTGAGATAACTAACAGCAATTCATGTAGAGCATTAGAAGAGGAGTACTAAGAGCATGATTCAGGTTCTAAGAGCTTTAGGCTAGTGTCAAAAGACGTTCCTGGGACCTTTTGCAAGTCACTTCACTTTTCCAGGCCTCAGTTTTATCGTCTGTGCGATGGGGATAATAGGTTTCATTTTATAGATTTAGCAACTGAGATCCAGAGGGAGTAGGTTTCTTGTCTAAGGCCATCTAGATAATAGGGGGTAAAATTCAGAATTTTAGCTGAGGTCCTGTATTCAAGTCTTTGGTCTTCCCACAGCACTTTGTTGCCTGACCTGGTGCACATGAGAGCATTTGAGTTCTCTGAACCTGCAGACCCACATAATGTAGAATTCTGATTATCCTAGAGGCAGTATGGTCAAGCCCACTAGAGGGAGGAGAGTTGAGTAGTGGAAAAAATGGAGTGGTGACCTTCACATTCTTCAAGAGCACATGCAGGGCAACATTGTATATGATTTTCACACAGAAAACCTGGCTTTCATTTTGTTGTGTAGTTTTATGTTTCCTTTTATTTTATTTTATTTTAGCCAGACTTGCTCTGTTTCCAGTTCAGCTTTTTAATTTAGCCTTTCTTTGATAAGAACTCTCTTCATTTCTAATGTTTATAATTACAGTCAAATGGGATTACCTGTGAAGTGCTAGTAGGGCATTAGGCATACAGTAGACGCTCTACCCACACTAGCTGTTATTGTTACACCTCGTTGTTGCTCATCTGCTGTAGTCTGCAGCCCCTCCCTATTTGGGTCCATCACTATTTTTCCTTAGGTTTTGTATTTCTCTGGCTACCCCTCCTCCTGCCCCACTTCTAACATACACGTTGCTTTCATATGAATTATGGAGTAGTCAGTCCAAAAAGGAACCCTTTCTGAATCATAACTTGGAGACCAGACTTCAGCTACCACTTGACCTTGTCATCTGGAGGCCTTTGTGCAGGCCTTGCCGGGCTGCTTGATTGTTGTTATTTGGCGGTTTCCTGGGCATGTTGCTGTTCCCAAAAGGTCACTCTTATTCTGACCAGTCAGTGCATTGATATTTTGTTTCCTTGTAAGAAAACCGGTCCATAGTTTCTTTCCTTTGACTCCCAGAAGCTTGTTTTCTGGTCCTTCTACCTCTGGGAGCCTTATTTACCTCACACTGAGATGCATGATCCTTTGTACTTTCCCTGTAATTCACCTGAGCATCTGAACTTCCTCTCACCTGAAACAGAGGGGTTTGAGGTGAAGGGGCTGAAGCTCGGGGCACTTAAAGGAATTCTTCCTGTGCCTTGGGCCTCCAAAGAAGTGCAGACCCAAGCCCTCTAGATTTGGGCTGAATGTCATCCCAGGCAGTTGTCTTCAAAATTTTGCTGCCTCAGATGGCTGTTTGGACTATATGTGCAAAGTGCTTGTCTCCATGAGGGCCTTGCTTTCCTGGTGTAAGCACTCTCATTAGGGATGCCCAAAAAGTTGTCATTGGTCTTTTCAAGTTAATACCCCCTTTCTTGGGTGACCGCTCTTAAGTGATTGCCGCCTTCTGCTTATCCTCACCGCCTACCATCCCAGCACATGGATGCCGGCAGGCAGGTTGTGTTTTGTGTCTGTGGCAAAACTACTAGCACCCACCTTGCTCTGGGCGGTCAACCTCTGAAGCACTGAAAAATGGCCCTTTTCCCCCTTTTCTTGCTGTTCTAGTACTGAAAACTCATGACTAATTTTCTGATAGTTAAATTTATGTCTCCCACCCAACCCTCTCTTCTCCTTGAGCTTTTTGAGATTTCCCATAATTAGTAACTAGTTATATTTGGATGCAGCTCTCCTCAGTTAGGCTGTTTTTTTTCCCCCAATTGTAATTTTCCATATGTAATGTTAATACTTTAATACCTTTGCTGTTTGTATGGAAGTGGATACTTATCAGGTAATCAATTTTAACCACTTGGTTTGTCAGGTGATTTTGCCCCAACTTATTCCCATTTTATCTGCTCTACATCTCTTTCCTACATCCTATGGAAGAAAACAGTGGCTAGTTCTTAAGGGTATTCAGATTTTCCCTTATTTTCTGCTATATTTTACCCCTTTAACATTTATTATTATGATGATTGATTATTGAACTAGGTAATAGTAACAGCTGATGTTCATTGAGCAGGTATACGACAGGCAATGTTGTAGGACCTTTGCATGAGCTAAATCATAAACTCGGTCAACCCAGAGAGGTACTGTCATTATTGCCATTTTACTGCTGATGAAACTGTCACAGAACAGTTGGTTAACATGCTTAAGGATGCATGGCTTGTTGTGACCTAATCAGAATCAGAGTTCAGGCAGTTGGAGTCGTTACCCACTCAGCCATACCACCTCTTACACAAGTAATTTAACCACATGGGCATCTATTTCTTGCACATTGGCATGTAAAGATACAAAAACTGAAAATGTGCAAAAGAACATATAGTGAAGAAGCTAATTTCCCTCCTGCACTTGTCTCTAGTATCTTACTCAAGAGGCAACCACCAGACAGGCTCCTGTGTGTTCTGCCAGTGATAGCTCATACACGTGTGAGTGGAAGTTTGCTGTGAGGTGTCCTGGGTTTAACCAGAAAGCAGCCTTCTTTGTCATCCACTGTCTCAAGTTGCTCTGTAGAGTTTTTTTCTTTACTCCTCGTGTGTGCAAACCCAGTGACTTTGGATCACAGGTAATACAAATCCTGTAGTTGCTTCAAATCATATAACACAGACTTGACTCAGATTCCAGAATGTCCAGTTTCATATACCACTCAAGGCTTTGGTGAGCCACGGGGGTTGTTCCTACAGCAGGAAGGGGCATGAGGGTAGCATGTGCTTTCCCTCTCTCCTCCGCCCTCACATAAAGCTAATACCTATCCTGTCTTGGCTCTTTGATAAACACTTCAAATTAAATATTTTGTCATATATGTGTGTGATCATTTATGTGTACCTACCCTTGTTTTTCCACTTTAGGACCATCTTGGAAATCATTACATAAATAGCTATTTTGTTATTTTTAATGTCTACATTATATTCTACTGTATGAGTAAAGGGTAATTTATTTGACCCATCCCCTTTGAGGAATATTTACATTTTCAGATGAGTTAACCTAATGCTAATATTTGGTTATTTGTATAAAGTTTCATTCAGTATTTGAACAGATGTGCTAGTTTGTGCTAATGTAACAAATAGCCTCAAAAATGTCTGGCTTCACCAAGTTTATTCTTTATTCATATTATATGTGCAACATGGCCAGTGCCTGGAGTCGTGATTAGCAGGAGGTCCTGTTCATCCTAGGCATGTAGATGTCCAGGCTGATAGAACTTCCATTTGAGGGTGGCTTGGGGCTCTGCTGCCCATCATCCTCATTCTGGCTGATCATTGCCAGTGTCTGTGGTGGAGGGAGAGAGGGGGTGGGGTCATGCACTAGCTCTTGAAACTCCTGCCAGGAAATGACAAATACCTCTTGCATTCAGAGGACTTCTTTGTCTGCACAAGTGACATGGTCACACCTAACTCCAAAGGGAAAGGAAAGTGCAACCCTAGCATGTGCCCAGGAAAGAATTAGACACATTTGCTGGACAGTACTTATGCTTATGAAAACAGACTAAGTGCCAGGTATTCTTCTGGATGGTGGGGAAACAACAGGCAAAAGGTAGATTGTAATCTCTCCTCATGAAGTTAATAGATAAAGAGACATGAATAACATGATAATAACTGTGATTATAGGGGAAATGCAAGATGCTATATAGTAAAGATAGAAACCCCATCCTGGCTTTGGTATTAGGGAAGTCTTCTCAGAGGAAAGAACTTCTAACCTGAGACCTGACAAATGATTAGAATTAGCCAAGCAAAGATGGGCTAACCCTGAGGATTTTGGATTTAACTCTCAGTACAGTAAGACATACTAATCAGTTCTTTCTTTGGTCAGCTTTTCAATAGGGTATTACTTTTTACTCCCCAATTCTTATTTTTGGGTTGAAAAACGTTTTGTCTATAGAAAAGTTATAAAAATAACACAATGAATGCTACGTATTCTTCACTTAGATTCACCAACTCTTAACAATTTACCACATTTGCCTCATCATTCTCTTCAATTATTTATACATTTTTAATTTTGCCATATCATTTCAGAATAAGCTGCAGACTCAAGACACTTTTCCCCTAGAAACCTCAGCAAGTATGTCTTAAGGAAAAGGACATTATCTCATGTAATTATCATTATCATGCACAGAAAAAGCATCATTGATATAATGCTATTGTCTAATGTATAGTTCCCGTCCAATTTCTCATTTTTCCAATAATTCCCTCTATAGCTGGAGCTTTTTGTTTTGTTTGTCTGGGTTCAAGATTCAATCAAGAATCACACATTGCCTTTAGTTGTCATGTCTCTTAACTGCCCTTTATTCTAGAACAAATTCTTCCAGCTTTCTTATTTTCTTTGGTGACATTGAAAGTTGTTTTGTAGAGTGTCCCTTAATTTGGATTTTTTGGATTGTTCCCTTGAGATTAGATGTGTGATTATGCATTTTTTTATGCATAAATGATGTGTCCTTGTCACGCATTACATCAGAGGTACATAATGTTACTCCCTCATTGTTGGTGCAGCTGACTTGGTCATTGACTAAGGTGGTGTCACCTAGATTTCCCTATTGTGAAAGTACCCATTTTCACCTTTGCATTTGAGAAGTAATCTATGAGGGGAAATCTGGAGGATGTACTTATTGTATTCTCCCTAAATGATTGTAGCATAAATTTATGATTCTTGCCTAAAATAATTAATGCAGTGGTCATTGCAAAATATTGATTTTCTACTTATTGGTATTCTTCTGTAAAAAAAGGCTTTTCTTTCCCTGCCCTTGTAATTGTGCTGTGCTTGTTAGTATTGTCTCAGTGATTCACTTTAAAAAAAAAAATTCAATGGGTTATAATCCATTCCTATCATGATTCTTTTTTGTGTTCAAATTACCTAATATTTGGCAAGTGGTACCTCCTTCAAGCAGTCCCTGAGTCCTTTGAGTGTGTCCCCATCAGTTTTTGATTACTTTCTTGCTTTCTGGCCCAACAAGATAGTCAGGCTTAGCTTGTATTTTACCTACCTCAGCCTTGGAAAACCCAGCCATTTCTCTAAGGAGCCCTGATCCTTTTGGTGGGGAATGGCATTTGGAAACCAAGATTTGGGAAGCAACAGTTGTGTTCCTTGCTACTGGATTGTCTTTGCCTCTAGGTCCTCAGTAGATAGAGCTGGGAGATCATTCTATTTGTCCATCCACCTATTATCTATCACCTATGTATCTATCTACTATCAATAACACAGCGGAAGAACTCAAATTATATACCCACAGATGTGGGTAATCTGACCTAAACCACCGGATTCTTTCTGTCCATTACTCCATATTTGTATCTAATTTTTCCCACAGTCAGAACTCTGGTTCTGAATAGTATTATTTTTTTCAATCCTTAAATATATGCAGTAATTACTACTCCCATACTACTACCAAAACAAAATCCTTAAGTAAAGTTCAAGATTGCTCTGAGTTATTATTTTTGTATTTTAAGAATACACCAATAATATACTGTAAGGGTATTGTGTTTTAAAGTAACTTTGATTAATTCTTTAAAAAAATTTTTTTATTGAGTATAATTGACATATAACATTAATTTCAGGTATACAACATAATCATTCAGTATTGGTATAGGGTTCATTGTTTATTTTTATTTTTTGGTTTCTTTTTATGGTTATGCTATTAATTTGATATGTGGTTAAGTTCATCTGTGGGTGTATAATTTGAGTTTTTCCCCGTGTTACTGATATAATAATTTTTGGAGGTACTTCATCAAAAAATGTCTCTGGCTGCTGGGTGGAAAGTAGGTTACGGAAAAAGCAGAAATAGAAGGGAAAGAATAGAGAAAGAGCAGAATAGAAGAGTAGGTTAGAGAAGGAGCAGGAGTAGTGGGTTCAGAGGCTATGCTAGTAGTCCAGTCCAGAGATGGTGGTGGCAATAAAGATGGATAAATGTGAATAGATTTTGATAAGATTTAGTGATAGGTTCATTTTTGGGGTGGAGGAATGAGGAGCAGGGAGCGATCAAGCATGATTCCTGGTCATCAGGTTCGAACAGTGAGTGGATGGGTTGCCATTGACTGAGATAGGAAAGGATGGGAGAGAACAGTTGGTGGGAAGGGCTGCAAAACCAAACACCTAATTTTATACATGTAAGTTTGGAGTTTCCTTTTAGATAATTAAAGTGGAGATGTTGACGAGACAGTTGCACATAGGTGTGGGAGCATAAAGGAGCAAGTAAGCTAGAGATCTTGATTAGAAAATCATCAGTGTAGAGATACATTTACCGCTAAGGGTCTGAGTGAGAGCTCCCAGGTAGAATGTGTGGAAAGAGAGAAGAGGGCTAAGCATTGAGGTCTAAGGAGCTCTGTACTTAGATGCAGGGCAAAGAGGAGGTGTGAGTGAGGCCAGAGCAAAGCCAGGAGAGCATGGAGTCTTAGAAGCAGAAAAAGGAGGATGTTTCAAGAAGTAAGCGGCTGTGTTGAGTGCTGCTGAGAAAAGAGAACATCGTATTAAAATTTGTCCTCAGAGACACTGGCAAGAACATTTTCAGTAGAGTACTGGGGAGTAGAAGCCAGATTGCTTAGGTTTAAGAGGCAAGAGAGCAAGGGAAGGTGAAAAAGTGAAGACAGCTGTGAAAGCTTTTTCTTGCAGGGAGCAGAGAAATGACAGATTATCTGGAGAGAGATTTGAATTCAAGAAAGGCTGATTCCTCCCCCAGCCTTGCGGGAATCTTGACATTAGGGATGTGATTTGAACTTGGCCCCTGGTATGGTGCTTCTTACACAGTGGATAACCAAATCACTCTTTCCATTAATGAAATCTAACTGGGTAAGGGAAGACACAGTTTTGGGAGTCTGTGGTCAGGCCCATTTAAACACACTCACCACAATGTTGTGGCCAGGATCCAGATCACTGAAAATGGAGCTTGAAAACTGAGGTGTTACTCTTTGTATTGAATTTCTTTAAGGTTTAAATTGCTATTGTTTCCAAGATAACCTTTGCTTTATTATTTACTTGGCAATCATATTTCTTTGTGGTGTTTGTGCAGTAATTAAAAACTTTTTCCCTATCATGGGAAACTTGGACTTTAAAAAAAGAAGACCATTGGATCAAACAAAATGATTTTTACCTCATTTATTGATATTGATTGATCTTAAATATGGAAAGCAAATATAGAAGTTTTGGACAGTGAGGGTTCCTAATGGTGCTCCTTATTGGATTACATGTACGTTTTCATTTCTTCCTCCAAATCTTTTACGATCTCAGAAGAAAATCAAGGAAACTAATACTTCTCATTGGTCTTCCTCATCTTTGATAACTTATTCTTCCTTTCAAGACTACAACTAGGTATTTAATATCAGGAAAGAATAGAAATTCCTGAATATACGAAATATCCATGAACAATGCCTGAACAAATATTTTGCCAAGAAAACAATTGTCTGGCTTGCTTCACAATTATTCTTTCTTATTATGTATTAATATTTCTGACTGTCTATGCAGGCCATGCAAGCATTTCCTCTGTTGCTCATTGTTACATCTTAAAACAGCGTACATGAATTTATTATTCCGTAGTGTTGACGGATGATGTGTAGGTGATGATGATGATGGATAAGTGACACTGAAATTTGGGTGCTAATCATGTACCAGAAAATATATTAGTAAAATAATTAACAATCCTGTTAGGAACTATTATTCCCATTTCACAGAAGAAACAGAGATTTACAAAGGCTAAACGACTCTCCCAAGTTTACAAAATTGTTGAAATGAGAGAAACATAAAACATATAGATACACATTTGTCCGGCCAATCGGTTTCAGCCCCAGGCAAGTTTGCTATGGATTCACTGTGACCAAAGAAATTGACAGGAAAACATTCTTTGGGGTGAAAGGGTTTATTACCCAGCTTGTTCTCCCGGCAATAGTTTCAGCACTAGCGTCTCTGCCTCCAGCCAGAGCCCTGGGCCAAGCGCTCTATATGAGCAATAATAGTTTATTGCCTAAAGGTGTGGAAGTGGTAGCCTAGCAACAGGCCAGTTACATCATCAGGTGGTTTAAGTTCAGCAAGGATCCTGTCCATAGGAACCCCAACTTCCCCACACTCCACCCCTCCAGGATTCTCGCTTTACAATCTACACGCTTTCCATCTTCCGCAATGGCCCCTGTGCGAGAAAGCTGGAGCACTGTAACCAGATTCCACAATAGAAACAGAGGATAACAACAACTTAGAGATAATAACAAAAATTAAGATACAACAAGATTTTGATACTAGTAACAAAAATTATAATAATCCTCAAGCCAGAGGAGGTTCCTAATAACAAAAAATTATAATAATCCTCAAGCTAGAGTAAGTTCCCAATCCACAAAGACTTTAGGGGCAATAAGACACATGTTTTAATGACACCAACATAGGCAAATCCTGTCCATCAGGTAGGATGCATGCAAGAGCGTGGTCCCGTGATAGGACTGTAGCAGGAAGGGGTCCCTTCCAGGTCTAGTATACCAAACTTTTACTCCTTTCCCATGGGGGTTACTGAAGGGTCTATATATAGACTGGAGATGTATGCACTGGCCATAATGATAAAACAAAACTCCCCAGTAAGATGCTCCTACCTTTTGGCCATTCAGGATATACTACTGGTGACCTTTGATGGCCACTCTGCTGTTATTCCAGGAATACACAGGAGGCCAGCTTCCAGGCCTTGTCCCCAAGGTGCCAGGAGAGCCAGCCATCATTGGTCCATGTGTCGAAAGGTCCAAGGCCATGTCCACTCAATAGAGTCTCCAGGTTTCAGTTGGCTCTGGCAGCAAGATGTTATTCTGGTGGCCGAACCTTGGCTTCGGTGATTCTTCCTTGGTTTGTACTTGCAATTGTATAGGGGAGGCAGCCATATGTGTTAACATGCCTACGGGGCTCAGGGCTCCCTTTCACGGTCTCTTGTTCAGAAGCCATAGCACGGTCCATAAGCGGACTGACCATCCCTGCAGACTATTGGTATCTGACTTTAGCCCGGATTTTAACAAGCCATTGTGCTTCTCTATCATGCTTGCTGCGGTAGGATTGTATGGCACATGAAACTTCCATTTGATTCCCAGCTGTCGCACCCACTCTTGTGGTATATATCCAGTAAAATGGGTGCCATAATCACTCTCAATTACCTGTGGTCGGCCATAGGCAGCAAAGAGACACTCCAGGCCTCTTTTGGTCGTCTGCTGGGCCTGCACAACAGGTGGGAAAAGCAACCAGAAGTCCAGTAGCTGTGTCCACACAAGTCATCACATACCGATATCCTTCTGACACAGGTAGAGGCCCAATATAGTCTATCTGCCACCTGACGAGGGGTATAGACCCCTTAGGTATTGTCCCATGTTGCTGTGGAACTCGGTGTAAGTCCATTTTGCAGCACATGACACACTCCTGCCGGGCTCTTCAAAGGTCAAAGGCAAGCCCCACCGATGGACTGCAACCCACATTGTCTTTTGCCCTGCATGCAACAAACACTGATGTAGCCATTGGGCTGCATCAGAGGCAGGCTTTCCTTCTAACCAATGTATCTGGGCCAATTTATCTGCTTCATCATTTCCTGGGGCTGCCAGTGGCAAATGACCTGTCACATGGTGTACTGTAATTATTTTAGTCTGACCACAGGTCCACAAGTCTTGCCACAATTCTTGCCCCCAAAGGGGTTGGTGACCAACCAGCCAGTTGGCATGGTACCAGGTTGGTAGCCACAGGGTCAAGCCCCGATAGACAGCCCAGCCATCAGTGCAGACAACTATAGGGAAGGGCTCCTGGCTGATCACAAGCTGCACGGCCTGCAACTCTGCCCATTGGCTGCTCTTCCCCTCACCATCTTCCATCCATATTGTCTCAGTCTTAGGATGGAAAGCTATGGCCCTCCATTTTTGGGGTTGCCCATGGCTGGAGCCAACTCTGTACCATGCATCTTCATGTACAGAGGCTCTTCCTTCTTGATAGGGACTCTCTGCTACTAATAGTTCAAAAGCAAGTTCTTCCTGCTTTTCACAAGCGTTGGAGTTCTTCACTCAAGGGGCTACTAGAAAGGGCACTATGCTGCTGTAGGTAAGCACCCCACTTGGCTAGTGTGGGCATTTGTGCCACACCACTCCTTGGCTTTTGGGTCCAGTCTTATACCCACTCCAAGATGGGATAGGTGGTTATTAACTTTATCGTGGCCATTCCAGTGATGGGTTCTGTAGCCAGCAAGGTATGATACATGGCAGCCAGTTGTTTCCCTATCAAAGTGTATCGTACCTCTGCCTCTTTCCAGAGTTGTGACCAGAATCCAACAGGTTGGCAAGTTTGTTCAAGCCACTGCCAGAGACCCCAGCCATAACCGTCTTCAGTCACATGAACATCCAGCTCACAGGGCCTTGATGGGTCTATCATACTCAAGGCCTGCACAGCCTTGACTGCCCGTTTTGCTGTAATAAAGGCAGATGCACATGTCTCATCCCAGTCCCACCTGACGCCCTTTCGTACCAACTGGTATAAGGGCTTCAGAATTTGTGCCAAGTGCGGGATAAACACTCTCCAGTAGCCTAGAAGACCCAGAAACTCGTGTAGCAATGCTACAGTTTGAGGGGTAGGAAAGGCCTGGACTTTATCTATAACTGATTCTGGTATAACTTTGGTCTTACCCCACCCCCAAGAATTTGACAGACAAACCAGGTAACTGAACCTTGGTACTGTTCACAGCCCATCCTTTCTCCTGTAAATGTTGCAGCAGTCTAGGTGCTGCACCTTCTAGATCTGAAAGAGAATTAGACATGAGCATGACATCATTGATAAAATGGTACAGCTGTACCGTTGGCAGTTTCTCCCATGTAGCCAAGTCCTGGGCTACAATTCCATGACAGATGGTGGGGCTGTGGAGGTATCCCTGTGGCAGGACGGTGAAAGTCCATTGTTGTCCTTCCCACATGAAGGCAAACTGTTCCTGACTTTCCTGCTCAATGTCAATGGAAAAGAAGGCATTAGCAAGATCTAACATATAATGGTATGTTTGTAGTTCATCGCTGAGGGTATCTATCAAGGCTGCAATAGAGGGGACAGCAGCATGCATAGGGGGTAGGACTTTATTCAGTTCTCTGTAATCCACAGTCATATGCCAGGAGCCATCGGGCTTTTTTACTGGCCACACTGGGGAATTGAAAGGACTATGGGTGGGCTTTATAATACCAACCTTTTCCAGCTCCTGGAGAGTTTCTCCAATCTCTTTATGCCCTCCAGGCAGTTGTATTGTTTGGTATTAGTCACCCGCTGAGGCACAGGCAAAGCTATGGGTGGGAGCCTAGCATGTCCCTTCAGAACTGCCTTCACCACATGTACTCTTTAGTCTGAACTCACCTGCAGTGGTCTGCAACCATAGACCCTGCAGGATATCAATCCTCAAAATATACTCAGATAGGAGATCTATACACAGTATACTCTTTGGGGGGTAGACGCCCTATTCCCAAAGGGATTTGGGCTTTTTTCACTCTGATAGCCTTACCCTCGTATCCATCTATGATAGTGGGGGTCCCGGGGAACCACTCAAGGTTACCATTGAATCAGTGAACATTCAGCCCCTGTGTCAGCCAGAGCCAGGACACATTGTATGTTCACTGGGGACCAATGGATAGCTATTTCAACATGGTCCCTCAGGGCAGATACCTTGACCTTCCCCTCAGTCAAACCATCTTCCCCAATCACCTTCCTGTGTGGGCTCAAGTGAGGTTGGCTCGCTCTCCAGCAGGAAGTCTTGCAAACACACAGGCTGGACTCATGGCTCTGTCTCTGACTTCTGCCTCTTTGGTCTTAATGGCTGGAACTGCTGCTCTGGTTTCAGCTGTTGCCATAGCTCTAGTACGATCCTATTTGAGTTCCCATCTAATTTCCTTCCATCTTCTTCTGCCAGTATTAAATCAACCCACATCTGGGCCCTTGTAACCTTAATGGGGCCCTGTAAATTCTTCTTGTGATTAACAGATCTTATTTCTTTCTGTATTCTCATTGCTTCAGCCTCTCCTAAGTCTGCTACTGTACATGTCACCTCGCTTATGGGATGCCCTACGCGAGGGGAAGGAATGGCCACTAGAGACCCAAAGAGGGTTGTAGGAGCCGTTTGAAGTACAATATTTCTCATCCCAGTAGTGAAAATCTCTTCATCTGGGCCATAATTCTCTGCACTATAGATGGCATTTCTTATGCCTCGTTCTCGTAACACCTGTTGGAGCTTAGCATACGTCTGCCATCTAACAGGAGAGGATGGTAGATCATCATGATTGGGCAACACAGCACAAAGTGCAGTTATAAGCCAGTTGAGGAGGGAGTGACTCCCTGGGGTCTGATGTGCATTTTGCAATCGCTGCCTCAAGGTGGGCTGCACTGTCAGGGAAGAAAGCTTTCCCTTCTCTGATCTGGACAGAACAATTCCATCCACCCCTAAGTCCCACAGACACAGGAGCCAAGCTGATATTGACCCCGAGGGCTTCTGCCTTAACCAGGAGCCCAAATCCACCAGCTCAACCTGAGTATAGGGGCGCACCATAGAGTGCTCCATGACCTGGGGAGGGGGCTGCTCCTCTCCCTGGGGAACTTTCAGCTGCTGGGTCTTTATTTTCTTTACAACCACTGGGCATCCTTTCAATACAGGAGGCGCCAGTGCCTCCAGCACCACCCCTTCATCCTTCCCCAGCTCCTCCATTTCTGGGGCTGATGGCACCTTTCTCTCCCCTCCCCCGAGTGCCTCCTCTGCTACAACCTTTACCTTTTCTACTGTGCCTCGCAGCAATGCTACCTCAGTCTTCAGAAGCTCTGTTACCTTCACCTCAATGTTTCGCAGCTGACGTTATTGTGCCACCTCCGCCTGTGCTTCCCTCAGGAGTTCGTCTTTTTCCTTGATGGCCTCTTCCTCCTTCAGAACACCTGGCAGTGCTGCCGTCTTGTTCTGTAAGGAATTGTTTACCTCTCCAATGGCACCTTGCTGCCGGCATTCTCATGCTGTTTCTTGCATCAATGCCATTTCCTTCTTCAGGGAGTTCAAAGAAGTTTGCAGCTCGCGTTCTCATGCCGCCATTCCTTGGTTCTCTTCTGTAGACCTTTTTAATACTGTGAGAAGTAGCCAACCCACAGTCCCCGCTGCCTCACGGGCACTCTGTTTCTCAAAAGACCTACTTACTATACCAAGGGCTACACCTACAGCCTCAGGTGTCACCTCCACTTGCCTCCAGTCCTGGGATGGGGCCCAGTCCTCTAGGAGGCAAGCCACCTCAGACCACATACCCACTGGGGGACAGTCCACTGTTTCGCTATTCACAGGGGCAGCCCACTGAAGCACCCCTCCTGTACGGGCAGCCTGTCTTTTTCCTTGTGCAACAGTGAATCCTGCTGACTACGCCAATTGTCTTGCCAATGGGTTTCAGCCCCAGGCGAGTTTGCTATGGATTCAATGTGACCAAAGAAATTGACAGCAAAACATTCTTTGGAGTGAAAAGGTTTATTACCCGGCTTGTTCTCCCAGCGGTAGGTCGAGCACTAGCGTCTCTGCCTCCGCCCAAAGCACTGGGCCGAGCTCTCTATATAGTGCAATAATAGCTTATTGCCTAAAAGTGTGGAAGTGGTAGCCTATCAACAGGCCAGTTACATCATCAGGTGGTTTAAGTTCATTGAGGATCCCAGCCATAGGGACCCCAACTATCCCACAGCATTACTTTTATAAATATTTATTCACCAATATTTTTGAAGCAACTCTTTGCTGGATACCAGGCTGGGTGTTGAAGGTATAATGGACAGTGAGACAGACCTGGCTCCTGTCCTCATGGAACTTACCATCTTTACATGTCTTTTGTGAATAAGTAAGAATAAATAAGAAAAATATGAACATCTTGATAAGTGACAAGTGACAGTTGATACAGAGGAATATATATATCCAATAAACATGTGAACAATTATTTTACTAATAATCCAAGAAGTATATATTAAAATGTGATTTTGGCATATCTAGGAAGCAGTGATTCAGAACATAATATTTAGTGTGCTTTATGTAAGTAGCCATTCACACAATGTCAGAGGAATATATGTACAAGGTGATTCAGGGAAGCACTGTTTGTTATAATGGAAGTCTAGAAACATTTTCATTGTTATGGAACTGGTTGAAAGACTACCCACATAGTGGAGGTCTGTACAGTTGTAAAAAAAGGGAATGACAAAGTACTATACAGTTGTAAAAAATGGAATCAGAAGCTTTTTTCTACACTGAAGAGGAGGGAAATAGGAAGCATATATCCAGTTGCTTATGTTTTCAAGAAGACAAGTTGAAAGGACAAATAAAAATAAAAATAAAAAAGTAGAGGGAAGGGAATAATGGAGGAAGGCAACGGGGCTGGAAACGAGGAAGCTTCTTTGATATTTTGGTGACATACTAAAAAAAGAAATAATTCAAATTTTAAACCCAGAGTTTCCAGGTCTACTGAGATATAACCTAAAGACAAAAGAACCACAAGGAAATCTTAAAATGCATCCATTTAAGTTATTGTCATCAATAAGATTTTCTATTATCATTTTTAAATTATACATATATATTCAAAATATTAAACACTGGTATACACACACACATATAAAATGATTAAGAAAATAAGAAAGCATGTCAATACTTTTAGGAATTAAGTTTTCAGCAGTCAGAGAAAACAGATACAAGTCATATCAGAGGTTATATAGAACCTTGTAATCTTTCATTTGAATTGGAAATACCCATCTGAAATCATGATTTATTTTTTCTAAAAAAAATACATACTTTTTAGCTCTACTGAAACACCTAGAAGGAATGATGACCTAATACAAATGTACAAATGGTGTCTAAATGCCATTTCCTTCTAAAGGAACTAGGGCTCTTTGGAGAAATGGCATATTCCAGGTCTGGGCCAGAAAATGTCAAAGAGGAGCTGAAAGTCAAAGAAGCTGTTGTAGAATACTAGGGTCATGTTAAAAGGATATGGGGGTAAACTTGTAGATACTGGCTAAAGATGAGCCCATCTGACCTCCATGAGGTCATGACATCATGATGTGCATGTAGAAGTGGGATGTGTCCTGTAAGAGGACAAGACATGACTGCTGTTATGTAGGAGCTGTACTGGTCTCAGAGGGCTCATCCCCACCACTTGGAGTAGCTGGTATGTCAGCAGCAAGACACACTCCCAGGCTGCAGCTGGGATGTGGTTGGCTCCAGAATGGGGTGGAGTGCAGGGCGCCTGTGTCTCCAGCTACAGACAGCTAGAGAAGCACAGCTGACACCAATGAAGAGACATGTGATCCTACTCACACCCCTTGGTTATCAGAAAACCTTTACTTCTGAGAAATCTCCATGGCCTCTGCACAGGAGGGTACCACTATTCCCACCACCAGCACAATTCTGCATCCCCAGATTGGGGCCTATGCTCCCCCTTTCCAACATGGTAATAAATGGACTCTCAAGTTGCTGGTCTCCTTGACATGATGTCACTGCTGCCGGATCCTCTCTCCCTCCACAGACAACATATTTGTCATCTCCAAAGTATCTCAGTGGGCAGCCCAGTGAGGGCGCCCTGACACCTTGCCATGAGTCAGCTACTTGTCTCTTCCCCTGGCTTTATCAGCTCCTGAGGAAAGCACAGTGTGTCCTTCCCACTGTTTGGGAGTCTTGGAAATGTGTGGCTCAACATAATTGCTGAAGGCGAGAAAGGGCACGATGCTGACTGTGGGTCAGGCACCGCAGGATGCACAAAGAGTAGACTCAGCCTTTGCATTCAAGATGATTATAATTACTGAAGAGTCTATAAAAGTGAGAGCCTTCTATCAGCTGCACAAATAATAGCTGATTTGGAAATCAGAGGGCTTAACACATAGTATACATGCAACAATTTACTAATCAACTGATCAATGAAGAGTGGTAAACATAACTTGTGATGTAAAGGGGTATCCTGGCTTTCTTCATCCTGCACTTGTCATTCATTGCTTCATAGTGTTCCGTGCATGGTGCCATTTCCCCATTTTCCTCATGTGGGCCCGCTCTTCAAATCTATCTGTGCATTTCATTATCTTCTCTTTCCCTGCTTCTTATCTTACATATGTTGCCTGCATGACAGTGGAAGCCCAGCTTCCCCACAAGGCCCTCAACAACGGCTCCTGTTCTCCATTGTCTTCTCCACTACTCTACCTGGACAGCCTCATGCTCAGGTAGATCAGATTATCTGAGTGAGTCCTTCTGTTCTGTGTCACTCTGTACTCTTTGTACACAACTTTATGTACATTAATCCTATCTCACCATCTAGGTAGCTCACTCCTTGAGGCATGTTGATTTGGGTGAAGGACAGCAGAGCACACTATGCAATGATCAAGAGCCTGGACCCTCAAGGGGGCCTTGACAAAGAAGTTTGGAACTAATATGAGAAGTGCTAGAGAGAGTTAGGTGTAGCTATTTGCAGAGGGCGGTGATGTGATTAAAATGGTGCTTGAGGGGTCTATCCAGAAAACTGTAGAGCAGAGATGGGGAGATGAACAAACAAGCTATCAAATTCCCCCAGTAGGGATGGAGGTGCACAGAAAGGGCCCAGCAGCAGGCCGTCACCTGGGTGTACCTAGCTTTGCAGCCTCCTCACTTCCCTCCTACCAGGGGAGTCAGCTGTACAGGCCTTCCATATCTCTGAGGCAGCTGTATAGCTTTTGCACACTCTATTCCTACTGTGTGGAATATCCCCACTTGTCTTTCCAAGTTAATTCTAGTTTATTACAGGCTTATTCCCTGACACTCCAAACTGGGTGAGGTCCCCTTATTGGACAAATAATACATTAATTCTGTAATTAGTTGTAATTTGTGCTATAATGAAAGTGCCTTGAAGACATGGTACTCTGTTTTTCTCACAGTTCTCTCCCCAGCACCAAGCACACTGCCTGGCCAGAGTATATATTCAGAAAGCACTTGTGAAAGGCTAAATGCATGGGTAGGTAGCTTCATCATCCCTATAACCCAGCTAACAACGTGGGGCTTTTGCTCATAGCTCATTCTGGGCAGCAGACACTCGTTGAGTGGATGCAATTGGATCTTGAGAGGTATTCTAAGAATCTGTGGGCTCTCTGATGAGCTGGTCCTGCTTACCCTCCGCTTTCAGACAGAGCGATGTAATGGAATTTGATTGTTCATATTTCTCAGTTGAAAAATGCTATACATAATCTAGAGAGCTGTAAAATAATAATTACCTTTAGAAATTGTGGTAAAATGTACGTAACTTAAAATTTGCCTCCTTAATCATTTTAAAGTGTACAGTTCAGTGTTATTAAGTATATGCAAATTGTGCTTCCATCTCCAGAATATTTTCATCTTGCAAAACTGAAACTTTGTATTCATTAAATAGCGCCTCTTACCCTTTCCCCTGAGTTCCTGGTAATCACCATTCTACTTTCCCTTTCTACAAATTTGGCTATTCTGATACTTTATATAAGTGGAATCACACAATATTGGTCTTTTTGTAACTGGATGATTTCATTAACATAATGTCCTTAAGGTTCATCTGACTGTAGCTTGTGTCAGAATTTCCTTCCTTTATTTTTTTTTATTTTGGTATCATTAATCTACAATTACATGAGCAACATTATGTTTACTAGACTCCCCCCATCATCAAGTCCCCACCACATACCCCATTACAGTCACTGTCCATCAGTGTAGTAAGATGCTATAGAATCACTACTTGTCTTCTCTGTGTTGTACTGCCTTCCCCATATCCCTCCCCTGCTACATTATGTGTGCTAATCGTAATACCCCTTTTTCCTCCTTATCCCTCCCTTCCCACCCATCCTCCCCAGTCCCTTTCCCTTTGGTAGCTGTTAGTCCATTCTTGGGTTCTGTGAATCTGCTGCTGTTGTGTTCCTTCAGTATTTTCTTTGTTCTTATACTCCACATGAATAAAATCATTTGGTACTTGTCTTTCTCCACCTGGCTTATTTCACTGAGCATAATACCCTCTAGCTCCATCCATGTTGTTGCAAATGGTAGGATTTGTTTTCTTCTTATGGCTGAATAATATTCCATTGTGTATATGTACCACATCTTCTTTATCCATTCATCTACTGATGGATATTTAGGTTGCTTCCATTTCTTGGCTATTGTAAATAGTGCTGCAATAAACATAGGGGTGAATATGTCTTTTTGAAACTGGGCTACTGCATTCTTAGGGTAAATTCCTAGAAGTGGAATTCCTGGGTCAAATGGTATTTCTATTTTGAGTTTTTTGAGGAATGTCCATACTGCTTTCCACAATGGTTGAACTAATTTGCATTCCCACCAGCAGCGTAGGAGGGTTCCCTTTCTCCACATCCTCACCAACATTTGTTGTTGTTTGTCATTTGGATGGTCACCATCCTTACTGGTGTGAAGTGATATCTCACTGTGGTTTTAATTTGCATTTCTCTGATGATTAGCGATGTGGAGCATCTTTTCATGTGCATCTTGGCCATCTGAATTTCTTCTTTGGAGAAGGGTCTGTTCAGATCCTCTGCCCAATTTTTTAATTGGTTTATTTGCTTTTTGTTTGTTGAGGTGCGTGAGCTCTTTATATATTTTGGATGTCAATCCTTTATCGGATATGTCATTTATGAATATATTCTCCTATACTGTAGGATGCCTTTTTGTTCTGTTGATGGTGTCCTTTGCTGTACAGAAGCTTTTCAGCTTGTTATAGTCCCACTTGTTCATTTTTGCTTTTGTTTAGCTTGCCCGGGGAGATATGTTCATGAAGAAGTCACTCATGTTTATGTCCAAGAAATTTTTGCCTATACTTTTTTCTAAGAATTTTATCGTTTCATGACTTACATTCAGGTCTTTGATCATTTTGAATTTACTTCTGTGTATGGGGTTAGACAATGATCCAGTTTCACTCTCTTACATGTAGCTGTCCAGTTTTGCCAACACCACCTGTTGAAGAGGCTCTCATTTCCCCATTGTACATCCATGGCTCCTTTATTGTATATTAATTGACCATATATGTTTGGGTTAAAATCTGGACTTTCTATTCTGTTCCACTGGTCTGTGGGTCTGTTCTTGTGCCAGTACCAAATTGTCTTGATTACTGTGGCTTTGTAGTAGAACTTGAAGTTGGGAAGCGAGGTCCTGCTACTTTATTCTTCCTTCTCAGGATTGCTTTGGCTATTCGGGTCTTTTGTGGTTCCATATGAATTTTAGAACTATTTGTTCCAGTTTATTGAAGAATCCCTATTTTGATAGGGATTGCATTGAATCTGTAGATTGCCTTAGGCAGGATGGCCATTTCGACAATACTAATTCTTCCTAGCTGATAGCATGGGATGAGTTTCTATTTGTTAGTGTTCTCTTTAATTTCTCTTAAGAGTGTCTTGTAGTTTTCAGTGTATAGGTCTTTCGCTTTCTTGGTTAGGTTCATTCCTAGGTATTTTATTATTTTTGATGCAATTGTGAATGGAATTGTTTTCCTGATTTCTCTTTCTGCTAGTTCAACGTTAGTGTATATGAAAGCAACAGATTTTTGTGTATTAATATTGTATCCCACAACTTTGCTGAATTCATATATTTGATCTAGTAGTTTTGGAGTGAATTCTTTAGGTTTTTTTATGTACAATATCATGTCATCTGCAAACAGGTACAGTTTGACTTTTTCCTTACCAGTCTGGATGCCTTTTATTTCTTTGTGTTGTCCGATTGCCGTGGCTAGGACCTCCAGAATTATGTTGAATAAAAGTGGGGAGAGTGGGCATCCTTGTGTTGCTACCAATCTTAAAGGAAAAGCTTTCAGCTTCTCACTGTTAAGTATGATGTTGGTTGTGGGTTTGTCATATATGGCCTTTATTATGTTGAGGTGCTGCCTTCTATACCTATTTTGTTGAGTTTTTATCATGAATGGATGTTGAATTTTGTCGAATGCTTTTTCAGCATCTATGGAGATGATCATATGGTCTCTGTCCTTCTTTTTGTAATGTGGTGGATGATGTTGATGGATTTTCGTATGTTGTACCATCCTTGCATCCCTGAGATGATCCCACTTGATCATGGTGTATGATCCTCTGGATGTATTTTTAAATTCAGTTTGCTAATACTTTGTTGAGTATTTTTGCATCTATGTTCATCAGAGATATTGGTCTGTAATTTTCTTTTTTTGTGGGGTCTTTGCCTGGTTTTGGTATTAGAGTGGTGCTGGCTTCATGGAATGAGTTCGGAAGTATTCCCTCCTCTACTATTTTTTGGAAAACTTTAAGGATATGGGTATTATTTCTTCTCTATATGTCTGATAAAATTCAGCGGTGAATCCATCTGGCCAAGGGGTTTTTGATTACCCTATTCTTGGGTAGTTTTTTGATTACCGATTCAATTTTGTTGCCGGTAATTGGTCTCTTTAGATTTTCTGTTTCTTCCTTGGTATGTCTTGGAAGGTTGTATTTTTCTAGGAAGTTGTCCATTTCTTCTAGGTTATCCAGTTTGTTATCATATAGATTTTCATAGTATTCTCTAATAATTCTTTGTATTTCTATGGCATCCTTCGTGATTTTTTCTTTCTCATTTCTGATTCTGTTTATGTGTGTAGATTCTCTTTTTCTCTTAATGAGTCTGGCTAGGGGTTTATCTATTTTGTTTATTTTCTCAAAAAAACAGCTCTTGGTTTCATTGATTTTTTTCTGTTGATTTATTTCTTCTCTGATCTTTATTATGTGCCTCCTTCTGCTGACTTTGGGCCTCATTTGTTGTTCTTTTTCCAGTTTCAGTAATTGTGACTTTAGACTATTCATTTGGGAATGTTCTTCCTTCTTTAAATAGGCCTGGATTGCTATATACTTTCCTCTTAGGACTGCCTTCGCTGTGTCCCACAGAAGTTGGGGCTTTGTGCTGTTGTTGTCATTTGTCTCCATATATTGCTCGATCTTTGTTTTAATTTGGTCATTGATCCATTGATTATTTAGTAGCATGTTATTAAGCCTCCATGTGTTTGTGAGCCTTTTTGTTTTCTTTGTACAATTTATTTCTAGTTTTATACCTTTGTGATCTGAGAAGTTGGTTGGTAGAATTTCAATCTTTTTGAATTTACTGAGGCTCTTTTTGTGTCCTAGTATGTGGTCTATTCTGGAAAATGTTCCATGTGCACTTAAGAATGTGTATCCTGCTGCTTTGGGACCTAGAGTTCTGTAGATGTCTGTTAGGTCCATCTGTTCTAGTGTGTTGTTCAGTGCCTCTGTGTCCTTACTTATATTCTGTCTGGTTGATCTGTCCTTTGGAGTGAGTGGTGTGTTGAAGTCTCCTAGAATGAATGCATTGCATTCTATTTCCTCCTTTAATTCTGTTAGTATTTGTTTCACATATGTCGGTACTCCTGTGTTGGGTGCATATATATTTATAATGGTTATATCCTGTTGTTTGACTGTCCCCTTTATCATTATGTAATGTCCTTCTTTATCTCTTGTTACTTTCTTTGTTTTGAAGTCAATTTTGTCTGATACAAGTACTGCAACACCTGCTTTTTTCTCCTTGTTGTTTACATGAAATATCTTTTTCCATCCCTTCACTTTTAGTCTGTGTATGTCTTTGGGTTTGAGGTGAGTCTCTTGTAAGCAGCATATAGATGGATCTTGCTTTTTTATCCATTCTGACTACTCTGTGTCTTTTGATTGGTGCATTCAGTCCATTTACATTTAGGGTGATTATTGAAAGATATGTCCTTACTGCCATTGTAGACTTTGGATTCATGGTTACCAAAGGTTCAAGGGTAGTTTCTTTACTATCTAATCATCTAACTTAACTCTCTTATTAAGCTATTATAAACACAGTCTGATGGTTCTTTATTTCTCTCCCTTCTTATTCTTCCTCCTCCATTCTTTATATGTTAGGTGTTTTATTCTGTACTCTTTTGTGTTTCCTTTGACTGATTTTGTAGATTGTTGATTTTACTTTTTTGCCTTTAGTTAATATTTGGTTGGTCTGCTTTCTTTGCTGTGATTTTATTTTCTCTGGTGACATCTATTTAGCCTTAGGAGTGCTTCCATCTAGAGCATTCCCTTTAAAATATCCTGTAGAGGTGGTTTGTGGGAGGCAAATTCTCTCAACTTTTGCTTGTCTGGAAATTGTTTAATCCCTCCTTCAAATTTAAATGATAATCGTGCTAGATACAGTATTCTTGGGTCAAGGCCCTTCAGTTGCATTGCATTAAATATATCATGCCATTCTCTTCTGGCCTGTAAGGTTTCTGTTGAGAAGTCTGATGATAGCCTGATGGGTTTTCCTTTGTAGGTGATCTTTTTTCTCTCTCTGGCTGCCTTTTATACTCTGTCCTTGTCTTTGATCTTTGCCATTTTAATTATTATATGTCTTGGTGTTGTCTTCCTTGGGTCCCTTGTGTTGTGAGATCTGTGGGCTTCCATGGTCTGAGAGACTATTTCCTTCCTCAGCTTGGGGAAGTTTTCAGCAATTATTTCTTCAAAGACACTTTCTATTGTTTTTTCTTTCTCTTCGTCTTCTGGTACCCCTATAATGTGAATATTGTTCTGTTTGGATTGGTCACAAAGTTCTCTTAATATTCTTTCATTCCTAGAGATCCTTTTATCTCTCTCTGCCTCAGCTTCGCTGTATTCCTGTTCTCTGATTTCTATTCCATTAACAGTCTCTTGCACCTCTTCCAGTCTGCTCTTAAGACCTTGTATTGATTGTTCCATTTCTGTTATCTCCCTCTGGACTTCATCCCTTAGCTCTTGCATATTTCTCTGCAGGTCCGTCAGCATGGTTATGACTTTCATTTTGAATTAGTTTTCAGGAAGGTTGGTTATATCTATCTCCCCAGGTCCTCTCTCTGGGGTTGTCCTAGTGATTTTTGACTGGATCAGATTCTTCTGCCTTTTCTTGGCGATAGAAGTGTTTGTAGGCAGGTTGCACATGTGTCAGCCGGGAGAACAAAGTCCGTTCCTGCTTGCTGGTCACTTTGCCCTTCTCTGCTGCCTGTGTCAGTTACATGCACACAGGGAGCAGTCTCTGGGATAATCCCCTGAGCTGTCATGGGCAGGGGGGCCCTTCGGATATCCTGGGGCCCCGCAGGGGGTTGCGGATGTGCTGGGTGTGTTCTGCGAGAACAGCGCCCCTTTGTGCCTTCTGGACCTTGCTCCACTTCCGCTGCCTGTGCCGTTTACCCGCACACTGGGAACAGACTCTGGAATAGTCCCCTGAGCTGCCGTGGGCGGGGTAGCCCTCGGGATAGCCTGGAGCTCTGCGGGGGGTCACAGCCACGCCGTGTTTGTTCTCTTGCGAGAACGGCGCCCCTTCATGCCTTCTGGAATTTGGGCCAGCTTCCTCTGTATGTCCTGGGCAGCTGCGTGCTGGGAGGAGACTGTGTGATTGCTGTGGGGGGGCTGTTCTCTGGCTGCTCCGCAGTTTTGGTGGGTCAGCTGGTTTGCTTGCAGTGCCGGCCGGGGGGAATGAATGGCAGGCTGCTTATCGCCATGAGGGGCTTCGGGGCTGTGTTTCCCCCCAGGGGGTTAGGGTGCCTGAAGTTCCTTAAGATTCCCAGCCTGCTGGGCTGAGTGTGCCAGGACAGTTTTGTCCAGCTGTTAAGCCCTTGTCCCTTTAAGACTTTTAAAAAGCGCCCGCTTTTCTTTTGTCCCATGGGAGCCAGCTGTGGGGACCTGCTCGCAGTCTTGGGTTTTACTTCTCCGTTTCTCTAATATTCAGTACACCATGCCATGTGTGTCTCTGCTCCCGGTGCAGATTACTAGGGCTGGTTATTTAGCAGTCCTGTGCTTCCACTCCCTACCCACTCTGATTCTTTTGCTCCCGCTGGTGAGCTGGGGTGGAGGGAGTGCTCAGGTCCAGAGCTTTGTATCTTACTCTTTTTGTGAGATGCTGAGTTCTTGCAGATGTAGATGTAACCTGGCTGTTGAACTGTATCTTCTGGTCTCTCTTTTAGGAGTAGTTGTATTTGTTGTATTTTCAAAAATATATATGGTTTTGGGAGGAGATTTCCGCCTCCCTACCCACGCTGCCATCTTGAACCCCTCCGGAATTTCCTTCCTTTTTAAGGCTGAATAATATTCATTGTCATAACTATACCACATTTTGTTGATCCATTCACCTTCCAGTAGACACTTGGGTTGCTTCCACCACCTGGCTATTATGAGTAATGCTGCTATGAATGTGGGTGTGCAAATATCTTTCCAGACACTGCTCTCAGTTCTTTTGGATTACAGTAGAATTGCTGAATCATATGGTTGTTATTCTATTTTTAATTTATTTGATGAAGTGCCATACTGTTTTTCATAAATAATAAGGTTTTAAAATAAAAAATATAGCAGCTTACTATGTGGTAGCTCCTTCCAAGTCATCACCTTGCAAGATTACTCAGTTATTTCAATAATCCTGTCATTTATCCTGATGGTCTCAGACATTTTAAGAAATGTCTTTGAAGTTTCTAACACTGACATAGGAGAACAGAGGTGATAGTTTATATCTAAATTTGTGTCCCACTTTATAGTTTTTAAAGCGATTTCATGGAAAACCTCAGTGTATGTTTCTTGGCTGGCGTGCCCATAGATGATTTTGTTAAACTCCACAATGGCTCCGTGAAATAGGGGACCCCTTTCTGGTCTCCTCAAGACCAGCTTCCTTCCTATGTCCAGCTTCCCATCCATACTGATGATTTTGTAAAATGCAGATACCACCTTTTTCCTCGCATGCTTAAACAGCATTCTGTGTGCTTTCTTCTTGGTGAAGATCAAATTCTGAAGCATATAGTGTCTGAGACCCTCATGTGTTACCACTGCTGCCCACTTCCAATACCCCATGTGTATTCTGAAATGTCTGCACTTCCTGGAAGGTCCTGCACTTTCCCATGCTGTGCTTCAGCCTGGCTTTTCTTAGCATCCTTCATAGTTCTCCAAGATATCGGCTTTCTATGGAATAATCTCATTGGTGCCTCACCCCCATATCTCAGTCTGAGTTAGGCACACCTTACCTTACCAGAATTGTAGCACTTGCAACTCTGTTTTGTAATTATCTCCTTATCTATCTCAACTTTGAATGGTATGGACTACGTTTTTTATCTCTGTGTTTGCACAAAATATCTCATATACATTTATGGGCTAATCTGTGGTTTTCAGTGTGAGGGTCAAGTCTGCAGCCCCTGGCCAGGGACATTTGGCAATGTCTGGAGACAATTTTGTTGTCTCACTGAAAGTGGTGCCACTGACACCTACTATGTAGAGGCCGGGGATGCTAGTAAACATCCTATGGTGCACAGGACAGCCCCACAACAGAATTATCTGGACCAAGATGTCCATAGTGCTGAGGCTGAGAAACTTGAGGCTGAAATAATGAGGTTCATCTTTTTATAACATCACTGGGTGATGTCTGTAACTCTAGTGGCCTTTGCAGCAATGTGATCATACGATACCTACTGCTGTAAATTATAGTTAAGAGAGCAAGCTGATTCTAGATTGGGAGCAGTAAATGCCCTCAAGGTGTGTTCACAATTTTTGTAAGGAGCATTTCTGGGTTCATCTCAATGACTATCACATTAACATTTAAATTAAATGTCACAATAGCATTTACAGAGTAGGGGCCAGACATGCTAACATTTTGCACAATGGCAATTGGTTGGACCTCAAATGCCAATAGAACTTCTCTTCTGTTGACAAACACTGACTAGGAAGGAGCAGAAACCCATGGGATGATCCTATGGCCTATGAAAGGATCCCAGTAAAGACACTTGCAGTTAGGCAGAAGGAAAGAAGGATCCTGAGACTTCAAGAACTTCCAGCCTTACTAGCATGCTGAAATGCAGGCTGTGAAAAAGAAGGTATGCAGCATCTGCAGGTGGATGTGGAGATGGCACAGGGATCCCTTCTTGCTCAGCCTCCCCAGAGCCCTCTCACCTTGAACCGTGAGCACCACCCTTTCCATGACTCAGCATGGCAGCTCTGCTTATTTGTGAAGCAGAATGTAATTTCATGACGCTGAACATTTTCTTTGTCATTTGGGTTTTGAGGTTTTAAAAACACAAAGACTCAAGAAGTTGTTGATAATGAACTCAGACCTTCCAGTAGTTAATGGCCTTGTTAAATCAGAAGTATTTCTAAAATTCCTTTTGAAAAATGAATATATAAGTTTAGATTTATGTTGGTGGGGTGTAATTTATATTTTATAAACATTCACATTATTGAATTCTCATTTTTAATTCTAAATAACATTTCTTTCTATTAGGAAACACATGACATTGAAAATCAATGATATCCAAATTCAGTATCAGGAGAAATTTATGGTTGAGCTTATCATTGCATCATGGTTAACATCACTTTATCTTTAATGAGCTGACTGATTCAATCATCTTATTCTTTCAGTGTAGATTAAAAATGTAAATAAAATGTTAACTCTTACCATGACTATTTGAAATTGAAAAGACAACATGATCCAGATTTCCTGACTATGTATACTAAGCACTCATTGACTAAGCTTGCCACTCATTACTCCTCATGAGAAGAGAGGTGAGAGAGGGAGGATTGGAAGATTGCACGTGCCAGCTTTCTAAAGTTTTCAAAGCATTCAGACCCACAAAGTTTCTCATTTCAATGACCTGCCTCCAATCTACCCTCCAAACTTTGGCTATTTCCCATCTTATTCCCGGTAGCACTATCTTGCTGATCTAAACATTTGCCTGCCACTTTATCCCGTATTCATCTCAAGAAAGCTCCAAACAAAGAGGCCCTGGAGCTCAAAGAAATTAGAGCAGATTTAATAAGAAAGACTGTAGGCTCAAGTGGAGAGCCAAGAGAAAGTGTTGCGTGTTGCTTTTTGTTCATCTTACTTTGCAAGATAGAAGGACACGTAGGGCCATCTTTCAAGAACCAAATCTCTTGATACTCATTATTTTAAAATCAGTATCTGTAAGGCTGGCCTGTGTCTAAGGGGTACTGCATTGAGGGCTCCCTCCCATGCTCTGTAGGCAGTTTCACATATGTCAGCATGCATTTTCACATGTATGTCAGCATACATGTTCACACGTCTAACTGTGAGTTTTTGACCTGCGTTCCTGGGATCCAGACTACTACTGACTCATTCCAGTTCTCAATATATAACCAGAAATTCCATATTTTCTGAGAAAATACTAAATTTGTTCATTTTTCTTCATAAAGGAAATTCATGAAATATGTAATGAATTATATTCAGTATCTGAAAACCTATAAATCTCCTCACATACATAAATGCAGATAAATTATTGCACTTCTCTCTTGTAGTCTGATTTTTGGTATAGGGGACCCCTCCCCCCCAAGGAATTATAGTTTACTTAGAATTCAAGAGTTCTCCTTGAATGAAGTCACTGGAACTAATGCCTTGACGCAGACAAGATACTCCACAATTATCTGTTGAATAGATGAGTGACTCTCTGTCCAGTCAAGTGCATAAACTGTCTGTGTAGACATGATGGCTCAAAAAACAGCATTTCCCTTTTTTTTGAGCCACTTGAGGGAGACAGGGTGTCAAGCAGATGGAGCTCTGGTAATCCCTGTTATTGCAAGTGAAGCTATTGTTTGGGAATGTAACTTATATCTGCAGTAGGTGAACTTCCTTATTGTGAACCCCAGAGTTACAGACTGACCCACTTGGTCAGGGGCAGCATGGAAAGGCTTGAGCCTCTCTGATTTGGGGCCTGATGCTGGACACGTTACAGCATGGAGGTGCCGTGCAAGACACAGGTCCACAGCCCAGCCCTGTGAGGGTGGCATGCCCTCTTCTTGCCCCCCAAAACACTGGTCAGACATCACTGAAGAAGGAGTGAGCCAGTAGCTCAGAGAGGCCAGTTACGTAGAGGGAATAACCCCTCTTCTGGAAAACAGAGAAGTGGGGAGAAATCATTTCCTTCTTGCAATAATGTGTTTGGACTACCCAGAAGCCTTTTCAAAAAATTTCTTCTGAGTCCTTGTTTCTATCAGGTCATTGAGGTGACTAGATAGGTAACTTCCAGATAAGGGGAGATGTCTCTGCTCATCAGCTGTGTAATATGACCCACTTTATGCTTCAGCTTCTTTGTTTTCAAGATGAAAAGAATCACTTCCAGAAGTCTTCAAAATTAGTTTGTGAAAGTAAATTGTTGGAATTTGTGAATCAATAAAGGTTGGATCCCCGAGAGTGTCCTTCTTTATGTCTGTACACTGAAACCCTCAGAAGTGGCTTATTCTCACTGGACACCAGCATTTTTTGTAGCTAGGCTCACTCAGCAAGATTATTGATATATTTGGGCTCAGGAGGTGGAAAGTAATAACCCATCAGCCTGAAGTTAAAAATCAGAGTGGTGTAAAATGGCATAGCCACTGTGGAAAATAGTATGTCTATTCCTCAAAAAAATAAACATAGAATTAACACATGATCCAGCAATTCCACCTCTGGGTATATAGTCAGAAGGATCGAAAGCAGGGCCTCAAAGGGACTGTTGGCACACCCATGTTTATAGCAGCATTATTCACAATGGCCAAAGAGTGGAAACCAATGCAACCATCCATCAACAGATGAATGGATAAATAAAATGTCGTATATACACGTAGCGCAATATTATTCAGCCTTATAAAAGAAAATCTTGGCACATGGTGTGAGTGGATGATCCTTAAAGATGTTATGCTAAAGGAAATGAGCCAGCCACGAGAGGGTAAATACTGCATGGTTCCATGTATAGTTGGTATTTAGAGGAGTCCTCTTCATAGGGACAGAAAGTAAAATGGTGGTTGTGAGGGGCTGGGGCAGAACGGGGAGCTGGTGTTTAATGGGTGCAGAGTTTCAGTCTGGGGAGATAAGGAAGTTCTGGAGTTGGATGTTGTGATGGATGCATGACAGTATGAATGTAGTTAATGACACGGGACTGTAGCTTAGAAATTGTTATGATGGAAAATTTTATTTTATGCATATTTTACCACAACAAAAAAGTTAAAAGAGGGGTGTCTGTGAGAGAGCTGGAGCTGTGAACCTAAGGAACAGAGGTGGGTCCTGTGGGGAGGGCTGTGAATGGAAAGGTCTGGGTGTTCATGTAGGTGGGCACTCTAGGATGGCACCAGATCCTGAGAAGCCCAGTTTTGTGATGGATACAAATGACTGTTTGTAATTGCTTAGGTAATAACAGCATGTTGTTTTTCAAGTTTTGTCAGAAAAAGTTTGGTCAGATGAGCCACTATGCTACTAGCTATCTTAATAATGAGTCAGAGAACAACCTACAGTTTTTCATGGGCTAAGGATATACTTTTGAAAAATGTTGCCCCCTGTTAATTAGAATGTGTTAAAATTTTAAGTTCATGTAAACAAAGAAACAATTATGATTTCCCTCAGAATAAGTAAATCTCTAGTCAAAATCTGAATATACCCTATATGGTGAGGAGAGTCTGTGATAGAAATCAAACATGAATTTAAAACTGCTTATCTATGACACATTCCTCCTCCTCTCCCCTCATTCATACTTATAAGGAGAGAAAATCTTAGAAGCTGGAGATCTCTTTGTTACGCGGCAGGGGATTGTGGAATTCCTAGGTTCTTGTCTTCTCCGAGGAAAGAATGCAGTTGAGAGACCCATAGACAGTTAAAGCCTCAGGGGACTTTATTTAGCAAAGTGAAAGGGAAGTAAGCTCCGGAGGCAGAGGAGTGGGCTGACCCCTAGAGTGGGTAGCGCTTCCTGGGTTTCACAATATGTCTTTTATGGGGATATTTTTGGTTCATTCCCTCCCTCCCATTTTGTCATTCTTTTTTTTTTCCTATATCAATACCTAATTTAGATCTACTTACTTACTTAATTAATTTATTTTATTTTGGAATCATTAATGTACAATCACTTGAACATTATGGTTACTAGACCCCCTATTATCAAGTCCCCCCACATACCCCATTACAGTCACTGTCAATCAGTGTAGTAAGATGCTATAGAATCACTACTTGTGTTCTCTATAAATACAGCCTTTGCCTTGTCCCCCGCCGCTGCATTATGTGTGCTACTTCTAATAACCCTTTTCCCCCCTTATCCCTCCCTTCCCACCCATCCTCCCCAGTCCCTTTCCTTTGGTAACTGTTAGTCCATTCTGGGGTTCCGTGAGTCTGCTGCTGTTGTGTTCCTTCAGTTTCTTCTTTGTTCTTATACTCCACATGAATGAAATTATTTGGTACTTGTCTTTCTCCACCTGGCATATTTCACTGAACATAATACCCTCTAGCTCCATCCATGTTGTTGCAAATGGTAGGATTTGTTTTCTTCTTATGGCTGAATAATATTCCATTGTGTATATGTACCACATCTTCTTTATCCATTCATCTACTGATGGACACTTAGGTTGCTTCCATTTCTTGGCTATTGTAAATAGTGCTGCGATAAATATAGGGGTGAATATGTCTTTTTCAAACTGGGCTGCTGCATTCTTAGGGTGAATTCCTAGGAGTGGAATTCCTGGGTCAAATGGTATTTCTATTTTGAGTTTTTTGAGAAACCTCCATACTGCTTTCCACAATGGTTGAACTAGTTTACATTCCCACCAGCAGTGTAGGAGGGTTCCCCTTTCTCCACATCCTCATCAACATTTGTTGTTGTTTGTCTTTTGGATGGTGGCCATCCTAACGGGTGTGAGGTGGTATCTCATTGTGGTTTTAATTTGCATTTCTCTGATGATTAGCGATGTGGAACATCTTTTCATGTGCCTGTTGGCCATCTGAATTTCTTCCTTGGAGAAGTGTCTGTTCAGATCCTCTGCCCATTTTTTAATTGGCTTATTTGCTTTTTGTTTGTTGAGATGCATGAGCTCTTTATATATTTTGGATGTCAACCTCTTATCGGATATGTCATTTATGAATATATTCTATCATACTGTAGGATGTCTTTTTGTTCTACTGATGGTGTCTTTTGCTGTACAGAAGCTTTTTAGTTTGATATAGTCCCACTTGTTCATTTTTGCTTTTGTTTCCCTTGCCTGGGAAGATATGTTCATGAAGAAGTCACTCATGTTTATGTCCAAGAGATTTTTGCCTATGTTTTTTCCTAAGAGTTTATCGTTTCATAACTTACATTCAGGTCTTTGATCCATTTTGAGTTTACTTTTGTCTATGCGGTTAGACAGTAATCCAGTTTCATTCTCATACATGTAGCTGTCCAGTTTTGCCAACACCAGCTGTTGAAGAGGCTGTCATTTCCCCATTGTATATCCATGGCTCCTTTATCATATATTAATTGACCATATATGCTTGGGTTTATATCTGGGCTCTCTATTCTATTCCATTGGTCTATGGGTCTGTTCTTGTGCCAGTACCAAATTGTGTTGATTACTTTGTCTTTGTAGTAGAGCTTGAAGTCAGGGAGCCTAATTCCCCCTGCTTTATTCTTCCTTCTCAGGATTGCTTTGGATATTCAGGGTCTTTTGTCATTCCATATGAATTTTAGAACTATTTGCTCTAGTTCATTGAAGAATGCTGTTGGTATTTTGATAGGAATTGCATTGAATCTGTAGATTCCTTTAGGCACGATAGCCATTAAAATTTTTTTTTAATTAAGGTATTATTGATATACACTCTTATGAAGGTTTCATATGAAAAAACAATGAGGTTACTACCATATTATCAAGTCCCCACTCATACCCAAATGCAGTCACTGTCCATCAGTGTAGTAAGATGCCACAGATTCACTGTTTGCCTTCTATGTACTACACTGTTTTCCCTGTGATCCCCCACACCATGTGTACTAAACATAATACCCCACAATCCCCTTTTCCCACCCTCTCCACCCGCCTTGCCACACACCCCCCTTTTGTTACCACTAGTTCCTTCTTGGAGTCTCTGAGTCTGCTGCTATTTTGTTCCTTCAGTTTTACTTCATTGTTATACTCCACAAATGGGGGAAATCATTTGGCACTTGTCTCTCTCT
This sequence comes from Phataginus tricuspis, assembly GCA_029783875.1. Taxonomy (NCBI): domain Eukaryota; kingdom Metazoa; phylum Chordata; class Mammalia; order Pholidota; family Manidae; genus Phataginus; species Phataginus tricuspis. Next base: position 3,051,240 of record JAQQAC010023241.1, read on the forward strand.
GCCTGGCTTATTTCACTGAGCATAATATCCTCCAGCTTCATCCATGTTGTTGCAAATGGCAGGATTTGTTTCCTTTGTATGGCTGAATAGTATTCCATTGTGTATATGTACCACATCTTCTTTATCCATTCATCTACTGATGGACACTTAGGTTGCTTCTATATCCTGCCTATTGTAAAAAGTGCTGCAATAAACATAGGGGTGCATATGTCTTTTTGTATCTGAGAAGTTGTATTCTTTGGGTAAACTCCAAGGAGTGGGATTCCCGGGTCAAATGGTGTTTGTATTTTTAGTTTTTTGGAGGAACCTCCATATTGCTTTCCACAATGGTTGAACTAGCTTACATTCCCACCAGCAGTGTAGGAGGGTTCCACTTTCTCCACATCCTTGCCAGCATTTGTTGTTCTTAGTCTTTTCAATGCTGGCCATCCTTACTGGTGTGAGGTGATATCTCATTGTGGTTTTAATTTGAAGTTCCCTGATGATTAGTGATGGGGAGCATCTTTTCATGTATCTGTTGGCATCTGAATTTCTTCTTTGGAGAACTGTCTCTTCATATCCTCTGCCCATTTTGTAATCAGGTTATTTGCTTTTTGGGTTTTGAGGCATGTAAGTTCCTTATATATTTTGGATGTTAACCCCTTGTCGGATATGTCATTTACAAATATATTCTCCCATACCGTAGGATGCCTTTTTGTTCTGTTGATGGTGTCCTTTGCTGTACAGAAACTTTTTAGTTTGGTGTAGTCGCATGAGTTCATTTTTGCTTTTGTTTCCCTTGCTCGAGGAGATGTGTTCAGGAAGAATTCGTTCATGCTTATATTCAGGATATTTTTGCCTATGTTGTCTTCTAAGAGTTTTATGGTTTCATGACTTACACTCAGGTCCTTGATCCATTTCGAGTTTACTTTTGTGTATGGGGTTAAACAATAATCCAGTTTCATTCTCTTGCATGTAAGTATCCAGTTTTACCAACACCAGCTGTTGAAGAGGCTGTCATTTCCCCATTGTATGTCCATGGCTCCTTTATCATATATTAATTGACCATATATGGTTGGGTTTATATCAGGGCTCTCTAGTCTATTTCATTGGTCTATGGGTCTGTTCTTGTGCCAGTACCAAATTGTCTTGAGTACTTTGGCTTTGTAGTGAAGCTTGAAGTTGGGGAGCATAATCCCCCCAGCTTTATTCTTCCTTCTCAGGATTGCTTTGGCTATTCGGGGTCTTTTGTGGTTCCATATGAATTTTAGAATGATTTTCTCTAGTTTGTTGAAAAATGCTGTTGCTATTTTGATAGGAATTGCATTGAATCTGTAGATTGCTTTAGGCAGGGTAGCCATTTTGACAATATTAATTCTTCCTATCCATGAGCATGGGATGTGTTTCCATTTATTCGTATCTTCTTTAATTATTCTCATGAATGTCTTGTAGTTTTCAGAGTATAGATCTTCCCTTCCTTGGTTAGGTTTATTCCTAGGTATTCTATTCTTTTTGACTCAACTGTGAATGGAATTGTTTTCCTGATTTCTCTTTCTGCCAGGTCATTGTTAGTGTATAGGAATGCCACAGATTTCTGTGTATTAATTTTGTATTCCGCAACTTTGCTGAATTCAGATATTAGATCTGGTTATTTTGGAGTGGATTCTTTAGGGTTTTTAATGTACATATCTTGTCATCTGCAAACAGGGACAGTTTAACTTCTTCCCTGCCAATCTGGATACCTTTTATTTCTATGTGTTGTCTGATTGCCATGGCTAGGATCTCCAGTACTGTGTTGAATAGAAGTGGGGAGAGTGGGCATCCTTTTCTTGTTCCTTATCTTAAAGGAAAAGTTTTCAGCTTCTCGCTGTTAAGTATGAAGTTGGATGTGGGTTTGTCATATATGGCCTTTATTATGTTGAGGTACTTTCCCTCTATACCCATTTTGTTGACAGTTTTTATCATGAATAGATGTTGAATTTTGTCAAATGCTTTTTCAGCATCTATGGAGATGATCATGTGGTTTTTGTCATTCTTTTTGTTGATGTAGTGAATGATGTTGATGGATTTACGAATGTTGTACCATCCTTGCATCCCTGGGATGAATCCCACTTGCTCATGATGTATGATCTTTTTGATGTATTTTTGAATACAGTTTGCCAATATTTTGTTGAGTATTTTTGCATCTATGTTCATCAGGGATATTGGTCTGTAATTTTCTTTTTTTGTGGTGTCTTTGCCTGGTTTTGGTATTAGAGTAATGTTTTTCTCACAGTATGAGTTTGGGAGTATTCCTTCCTCTTCTACTTTTTGGAAATCTTTAAGGAGGATGGGTATTATGTCTTCACTAAATGTTTGATAAAATTCAGCAGTGAAACCATCTTGTCCAGGTGTTTTGTTTTTAGGTAGTTTTTTGATTACCAATTCAATTTCTTTGCTGGTAATTGTTCTATTCGGATTTTGTGTTTCTTCCTTGGTCTGCCTTGGAAGGTTGTATTTTTCTAGAAAGTTGTCCATTTCTTCTAGGTTATCCAGTTTGTTACCATATAAATTTTGATTGCATTCTCTAATAATTCTTTTTATTTCTGTGGTGCCTATAGTGATTTTTCCTTTCTCATTTCTGATTCTGTTTATGTGTGTAGACTCTCTTTTTTTCTTGATAAGTCTGGCTAGGTGTTTATCTATTTTGTTTATTTTCTTGAAGAACTAGATCCTGCTTTCATTGATTCTTTCTATTGTTATATTCTTCTCAATTTTATTTATTTCTGCTTTAATCTTTATTATGTCCCTCATTCTACTGACTTTGGGCCTCATTTGTTCTTTGTTTTCTAGTTTCACTAATTTTGACTTTAGACTGTTCATTTGGGATTCTTCTTTCCTGAGGTAGACCTGTTTTGCAATATATTTCCCTCTTAGCACAGCCTTCACTGCATCCCACAGATTTTGCAGTGTTGAATTATTGTTGTCATTTGTCTCCATATATTACATGATCTCTGTTTTTATTTAGTCATTGATCCATTGATTATTTAGGAGCATGTTATTAAGCCTCCATGTGTTTGTGGGCTTTTACGTTTTCTTTGTGTAATTTATTTCTAGTTTCATACCTTTGTGTTCTGAGAAACTGGTTGGTAAAATTTCAATCTTTTTGAATTTACTGAGGTTCTTTTTGTGGCCTAGTATATGATCTATTCTTGAAAATGTTCCATGTGCACTTGAGAAGAATGTGTATCCTGTTGCTTTTGAATGGAGTATTCTGTAGATGTCCGTTAGGTCCATCTCTTCTAATATGTTGTTTATTGCGTCTGTCTCTTTATTTATTTTCTGTCTGGTTGATCTGTCTTTTGGAGTGAGTGGTGTGGTGAAGTCTCCTAAAATGAATGCATTGCATTCTATTTCCCCCTTTCATTCTGTTTTGTATTCGTTCTACATATGCAGGTTTTCCTGTGTTGGGTGCATAGATATTTATAATAGTTATATCCTCTTTTTGGACTGACCCTTTTATCATTATTTAATGTCCTTCTTTGTCTCTTATGTCTTTCTTTGTTTTGAAGTCTATTTTGTCTGATACAAGTACTGCAACTCTGCTTTTTTCTCACTCTTAGTTGAATGAAATATCTTTTTCCATCCCTTTAGTTTCAGTCTGTGTATGTCTCTGGGTTTTAAGTGAGTCTCTTGTAGGCAGCATACAGATGGGTCTTGTTTTTTTTCCCATTCAGTTACTCCATGTCTTTTGATTGGTACATTCAGACCATTTACATTTAGGGTGATTATCGATAGGTATGTACTTATTGCCATTCCTGGATTTAGATTCATGGCTACCAAAGTTTCAAGGGTAATTCCCTTACTATCTAATAGTTTATTTAACTCACTTCATATGCTATTACAAACCCAACTTAAAGCTTCTTTTTTTTCCTCCTTTTTTTCCCTCCATTCTTTGTGTGTTATGAATCATATTCTGTACTCTTTGTCTACCCCTTGGGTGACATCTATTTAGCCTTAGGAATTCTTCCATCTATAGGAGTCCCTCCAAAATGCACTGTAGAGGTGGTTTGTGGGAGGTAAATTCTCTCAGCTTTTGCTTATCTGAAAATTGTTTAATCTCTCCTTCAAATTTAAACGATAATCTTGCCTGGTAGAGTATTTTTGGTTCAAGGCCCTTCTACTTCATTGCATTAAATATATCATGCCACTCCGTTCTGGCCTGTAAGGTTTCTGCTGAGAAGTCTCGTGATAGTCTGATGGGTTTTCCTTTGTATGTGATCTTTTTTCTCTCTCTAGCTGCTTTAAAAGTCTGTCTTTATCCTTGATCTTTGCCATTTTAATTATTATATGTCTTGATGTTGTCTTCCTTGGGTCCCTTGTGTTGGGAGATCTGTGTACCTCCATGGCTTGAGAGACTATCTCCTTCCCCATATGGAGGAAGTTTTCAGCAATTACCTCCTCAAAGACACTTTCTATCCCTTTTTCTCTCTCTTCTTCTTCTGGTACCCCTATAATGTGAATATTGTTCCGTTTGGATTGGTCACACAGTTCTCTCAATATTCTTTCATTCTTAGAGATTCTTTTTTCTCTCTGTGCCTCCGCTTCTTTGTATTCCTTTTCTCTAATTTCTATTCCATTTACCATCTCTTCTACTACATCTAATCTACTTTTAAATCCCTCCATTGTATGTTTCATTTCAGGTACAGAATTTCTTAATGATTGAATCTCTGACTTAAATTCATTCCTGAGTTCTTGAATATTTTTCTGTACCTCCATAAGCATGTTTATAATTTTTATTTTGACCTCTCTTTCAGGAAAATTGGTGAGGTCAGTTTCATTTGTGCCTTTTTCTGGGGTTTGTGAGATTTTGGTCTGAACCATGTTCTTTTGACATTTCATATTTCTGTGTGGTGCCCACTAGAGCTCAGAAACTCCAGTCTCTGGGGCTGTTCAGCCCCTAGAGTTTCATTGTGGGTTATAGGGGAGCATAGCTGGTGCCTGGGGGGAGGAAAGATCTGTTTCCTGATTCCCATCTGCCATGCCTGTCTCCAGTGTCACAGCCAGTGGGCCAAGCACACACGTGTAAGCCTCTGTGCTTTGTGTCTCTTGCTGTTGTAGGTGGGGCCTCCCTCTGGCTGGCCTGACCCAGTGCAGCGACTGCCGGTTTGCGAGCAGGTGCCCGCAGGCCAGTAGGAAGGCTCAGCAGGCTGTGTGTCACAGTGGGGGGCCTTGGAGCTGAGTAGGCGGCCAGGGGGATGGAGTACCTGAAGCTCCTCAAAGTTCCCAACCAGCTGGGGAGAGTGCACCCAGAGAACCTTGTCCAGTTCTTCCTTCTCCTGTGCAGCAAGCTCCATGCAAACCGCCCCCCTTCAGCAGCCCTCTTGCTGCTAGGAAGCCTGTCAGACCGCTTGCCCTTCCTCTGACACAGAGCGGCTGGGTGTGGATACTGTCCTCCACAAACATCCAGAATGTCAGTCTCCCAGGCCGTCCACCCATCCGAGGTCCCCAATGTCCAGAGCAGCACGCAATATAGGCTTCCACTCACAAAGCAGATCTCCAGGGCTAGGTGCTCAGCAGTCCCAGGCTTCCACCCCCTCCCCCGCTCCATTTCTCTTCCTACCACCGGTGAGCTGGGGTGGGGGAAGGGCTTGGGTCCCACCGGATTAAGGCTTTCGTAGTTACCCTGTTTCATGAGGTCTGCTCTGTTCGTGAGGTCTGTATGCAGTCTGGTTCAGCCTTCTTTCTTCTTGCTGTTTTAGGGTTAGTTGTATTGATTAACTATATTTTTGTACTATCTGTGGGTTTGGTAGGACCTCTCCATGTCACCTCTCACCCCGCCACCTTCTGGATGCCCATTTTGTTATTCTTACATCATCCTTTGGATCTGCGTTGCCTCCTGCCCTTGAGCCTCTGTGTGCAAGTTTGTGTTCATCATTCTTCCCACGAGTGTCTGAGAGAAACCCAGGGTGGGGCCAAAATCATAATGTAAATGATAAAATAATGATATTAGGATGGCCTCAGGGCCATTAGCAACAAGGTTTTCCTTAAGTGCATATACTTTAAAATCGGGAGGATCCCAGTGACCCATATTTTTGCTTATCAGTTCGTGCTGAACTGCAAAAGGGATTGGCCTACCGGAGACAGGGTGGTCTCTGGGCAGGGACTGGGAAGAGACTGGGTGGAGAGGGGGAGGCCTGCTGTCCTCCCTTCTTTCTTACTTGCTCATGTCTATCTGCCTACTTTAACATGTTGACTGAGCATAATGATGTCAGCAGTAAAGTGGCCTTGAAAGTAATTTTCAGTGATTTTCCTGGGAATGTAGAATTGGAAGAGCCTAAGCAGAGCTTAATTACATAACATAAAAAAAATGGGATATTTGAGAGGACGCTAGATTCTGTTTGGAGAGTCTGCTGAAGGGAGAGGTTTTTAAAGGAATGAGAGCAGGGAATTTTGGGAAGAAAAATGTGCTACTTGTAGCACGCTGTAAAACCTTTCCTCTTTCCCAGGAAATTTTCAGTAAAATCAATACCTCACTATGGCCTGGTGAGGTTTATGGGCTTTTTTGGGGACACAAGGAAGTGCCAAGTGGTCATTCACAGGGCCTATTCTCACCTGGATTGCAAACTATAGACACTGATACTCATGTTAACTTCAATTCTAACTTCTTGCCTTCTCTTACTTTCAACATTACCAAGCCAATGATGTAGTCCATATTTGTGAGGATAAACTTCCTATTGGCAAGTCAGTTCTTTTCCAAGTGAATTTTCCCATTATCCATATACAATCTTTTCTCTCTCACCCTTCCTTTCTAACAATCTCTTCCCAATGCCTTGAATGGCCTTGAGGTTTTTTTCAGTTTATCATTAATCTAATCTGAATGCTATCTTCCCCATGGATATATAACCTGCAATATTAATTAAGCTAAACAATGCTAACTACCACAGCAGGTAAAGCCCCAAATCTCAGTGGTTAAATGTACCAAAGGTTTATTTCTCACTCATATTATATGTCTGTTTTGAGTCTGTAAGGCCCTTGTTCCACAGAGCAGCCCAGGAACCCAGGGTGAAGAAAGTTCCATCATCTGAAAAAAAAACTTTCAGCCAACTAAAGAGAAGAGGGAAATGGAGGAGGCTAGCTTGTAATTGTCTAGGCTTAGAAGTGACACTGGCCACTTCTTCTCATAGTCAATTGGCCAAAAGTAGTCACATGGCCCCAGCCTTACTACAAGGGAGGCTGGGAAATGTAGGGGAACGCCTGGAATGTTTGGTAAGCACTAACTCTCTGTGCTACCCCTACTCATAAAAGTGGTGTGAAGCCCAAGTTGTATTATAATTCGAATACTTTTTGAATATAATTTATATATGACAGGATGCTAATCTATTCCCATGAACATTTGCCAGCTTTTACTCCTTCTTTATCAAACTCTCAGACTCACTCTCTAGCTTTAGTCTAAATATTTTAGACCAGAAATATACAGACATGTTAAGAAAAACTGATGGAGGCTGTCAATGGCCCCTATTCCACTTTCTCTTTTTTTTCAACTTGTCTGTATATTGTTTGAGGTTCTTCACAAGTTCTTATCAAGAGGTGCATGTGGAAGTGTGCAACTTACCTGCTTCCAGATAAGGAACTGACTTTGTCTGTTATCTATCTATCTAATACTATCTTATTTAATTACTCATTCATTCATTTATTTATTTATATTTGTTTGTGGACTTTTTCCCCAAGAAATAAAAGCAGGTCAGTGATGCTGAGAATTCTTTAAGTTTTATTTGTCAGTGATAGTTTCCTCTTTCCTTCTTTTTCTTTTTATTCAACATTCTGTTTTAGGAACAGTCTTAACTGGAGGATGCGCTGTCAGATAAGACCATAGTATGGACCTGGCTGGGCCCTGCAGCCTACAGACCCAGCTGTGTTCTGGGCTGCAGCATAGATGAGACTCATCACTGGGTTTCTGAGGTCCTTCAGGGAGGTGCACTGATAAAAGGGTCTCGCCGTTTATGAGGCTATCTTTGGTATCATCTTGGGACACTCAGGGATCCCTTTTTATCCCAAAAGAAAAGAATTGAGCTTAGGAAGTACCAGAGAACCTGCAATGGTCCATGGTCCAAGGAGAGAACTAGGAAGTTATGTGGGGACCTACAGAGTGGGACAATTCCATGGATCCCTGTGATTCTTCTTGTTTCTTGAGTGGATTGAACAGAATTGACCTGACTTTCACCATGATGTCAGTGCTAAGATCCTTTGTCACGGATGGAAATATCCCTCTTACTTTTAGAAGCAGTTTTTGTGGCTTCTTGCCTGGTCACACCACTAGCCCCGTGGTGTTAACCCAGTGGGAGATCAAGAAAGGAAGCTTCCCTTAGCCTTTCTCCCTCCCTCTTTCCTCTGTTCTCTGAAGGCTTTTTGTGTTTTGTTGAAGGAAACAGCCCCTCAAATGCCTTCCTCTGGCCTTAAAGACTAGATGCACAGGACGATCAGGTTAGGCTGAGGAGAAGGGCTACTAGAAAAAGGAGAGGCTCCCTCTAATATAGCTTCTGTTGTGTGGGGTTCCTGCCTACAGATGAATGCTGGTCATCAAGGCAACTAATACCAGTGTCTGAAAAAAAGAAAGACTTAAAAATAAAAAAGATAAAAAGATAGCAGCTCTTTCTCCTCAGGTATTACCACCAGGGAGAGTTAAAAACTAATACATTTTGAAATCTTACCCAATTTATGCTCAATAAATAGTCCAAAAATGCATCCAATTTAAAACAAAAGATAATCTTATAAGCAAATGAATTTTTTCTTTCTTGTCTCTTCTTTAGGCTTTTCCTCCAAATGCCATGACTGTATTTTTTTACTGCAGTGTAGTGACTATATTCTTCACAATAATCAAATTGGTCAGTTATCGCCTACACCTCATGTTTGATAAAGGAGAAGTAATTCAGCAAAAGACCTGCAGAAAGAAAGAAAAACCAAATAAAGACAACGAGGCCAACAGTGAACACATAACTAATAACAAAAATCCAAGGTAACACTTTAATTAATGCATCAGTTAATAATTTTAGTATTTTGACTTTGATTAAAGTACTTTTTCTTGTCTCTTGGTTGTTTGCGAAAATATGCCAATACAGGTAAATACAAATATGTACATTTTTCTTACATTTAAGCAAACACTTAAGCATAAAATTGATACTGATTGTCAAGGTGGTTTAACTGACTATTATATTATGACCTTATACTATGCTCTTGGATTCATTTGCATTAGGTTTAGCACAGCAAAATATTTTATTTCAGTATTTTTATGTTATCATTTAAAAGCTTAGCACATACTGGAGTATTTTCAAAAAGAAAATTGGTATTTGTTAATAGGAAAGTAATACACTGCACAGAACTAAAATATTAAGAGTAATTCTTGAGTAGGCATTGTCGCTGTTCTTGCCTTGATTTCTGACAGTACCTTAGGAAAGCATACCTTATTTTAAAGTAATGTTATTACTCTCTCTTAAAAGTAAAATCTGCATACAATGAATATGACAAAATAGAATCTAGGAAAAAATTTGTTTTGGAACTAATACCAAGAGTTATAGTTTTATTTGATAACATCACTGCTTTCATGTTTCTCATGTTGGTTTAAGCAATAATAGGCAGATTAACAATGGCAAAACGGAAGAAGCGCATCGAAGCCTCTCTACGCCTCCCCTCCACTGCAGCTCCAGAGAGCCAAGCCTGAACTCTCATCACTCTCCTGGGCTCCTGGTGAGTGGGCTGTTTCTGTACCGCTCCCCCTGTTGCTGTGGTGCTGATCGCGCCCAGAACTGGCCTGTGTAGTGGCAGTTACGTGCACACTGGTTGTAAGTACCGGCCCTTGTGTTTGTGGCTGCTGCATCCTAGAGAGTGGAAGTGGCCTGAGGGGTATTGGGACCGTAAGATAAACACCCAGTCGTGTTCTGGAAGTACACTCACCATGGCTGTGCTGCCCACCCCTCCCTGCTGGACCTGCCATTCTGGCCAGAAGACCCATTCACAGACCTCCACGTACCTGCACCCCTCTTCTCTTGTCTTCATTCATTTAAATAATCATCTTTGCGATACCTTCCCCTGGAATCAACTCCCCTGTCCACATTAGATCACACTTGTCTCTTGGAAAGTCCATTAATTACCTTTTTTTCCAGATTAACATTACTGGGCTCTATTCACTCTCATTTAAAGTTGCACATCATTACTTCTTTTCACTTTCTTCATTACCAAATTCCTTTTCATCACAGCACAGTGGCCTCGGTTGGATGTCTGTACATACATATACTTTATATTCATTGTTGCTACCCATTTTAGTAGAAGCTTGAACAGAACAGACACTGCATCATCCCACGTGCCATTTAGAAAAACAGTGGCTGCTGCTCAGCGGCTGCTGACTGCCTGGAATTGGGCATTGAGCTGAGTCATTATTGATTTTTGTTCTTTCATTTATTTAGGAGTTGCCAGTGCAGGAAACAGTGGAAGATCTCAAAGGTAGAGTACTTATTGTCATCATTTAATATTTTATCACAGCATTATCCTCGGGGAAATGAAAAATAATTTTCAGAAAACAGAGTGCCAGTGAATTAATTCAATATAAGAACCATACCTAAGACTGCATAGTTATATGTTAATGTCATTTGTTTAACTCTGAATTTTAATTATTTCTCATCAGAATTTGCATATCACGTCTACAGTCACATTGTGACTTTTTATTGATTATATTTCATTGCCTTTTCTCCAGTCTGTGCCTTATTTCATATGATTCATTACAGCAGATATAAATTAGGATGAATTCATCATCGACATGCAAACTTTTTTTGTAGAACTTACACTGAAAAATGACAGAGGGAATTATATTGCATTCTGTGTATCTGCATTTCTTTTGAGTTACAAATTTTTTTTTCTGGGAGCTTTCTTTTAACCCTCCAAATTTTTATTTCACTTTTTTTCTAAGATTTCATTTTATTGTCTTTTGATTGCTTTCAAAAGACTTAGAAAATAACTTTTGGAGGCCTGAATTAACCCCTTTTTTTCTCTACAATTCTATTTTTTTTGCAATGCTACTACAAAGAGAAATTTATGCTCTATTTAAATTTTGAAAATAGCACAAAATTTCATTTTCTGGAAAACAACTGAAATTAGTACCATGGCCCTGAGAACCTAAAATGAAGTTTCTTTTTTCATCACTCAGCTAAATTCCATAATAATAATATATGAAGGGTTATCCAAATTCTTTTTTCTGTATTACTATTACTGAAATGAAATATGCATTACTTAGGTCTCAAAATTTTAGTTACAAAGTTTCATAACAATATTATTTTATGTCCACACATGTGCACACACACACACACACATATACATTTTTCCTAAAATTAAACTACATATTCTTTCAGATGAGGTGTACTCTTGCTATGAACACCGTTACTTTACTTTCAATGTCTGTTCTGGCCTTTTAACTTTATTCCAATTGAAACAGTTCCCTCCTTCCTTCCTTGTAGTAGGAATTGCAGCAGAGGCTTTTAATATGTCATTTCATTCTGAGGCATAAGTAAAATGTACAAGGTGGCATTTGCACCCATACCTGGCTACTCAAGCCAATGTGTTTTCAGCACCACTGCACTAAAGCATTTTTTTTCTTAGACCAATCTCGTAATACACCATCCTAGCATCCAGTTCTTTTTGTGGTTGAAAGGCACAATGGCTTTCTTTCTTTTCTTTTTTTTTACAATTTATTTTGGTATCATTAACCTACAATTACATGTGCAATATTATGGTAATTAAACTACCCCCTTCATCAGGTCCCCCCACCAACCCCATTACAGTCACTGTCCATCAGCGTAGTGAGATGCTATAGAGTCACTACTTGTCTTCTCTGAGTTGTACAGCCCTCCCCGTGCCCCCCCTACCTTACGTCTGCTAATCGTAATACCCCTTTTACCCTCTTATCCCTCCCTTCCCACCCATCTTCCCCAGTCTCTTTCCCTTTGGTAACTATTAGTCCGTTCTTGGGTTCTGTGAGTCTGCTGCTGTTTTGTTCCTTCAGTGTTTTTCTTTGTTCTTATACTCCACATATGAGTGAAATCATTTGATACTTGTCTTTTTCAGCTTGGCTTATTTCACTGAGCATAATACCCTCTAGCTCCATCCATGTTGTTGCAAATGGTAGGATTTGTTTTCTTCTTATGGCTGAATTATATTCCATTGTGTATATGTACCACATCTTCCTTATCCATTCATCTACTGATGGGCACTTACGTTGTTCCATTTCTTGGCTATTGTAAATAGTGCTGCAATAAACATAGGGGTGCATCTGTCTTTTTGAAACTGGGCTGCTACATTCTTAGGGTAAATTCCTAGGAGTGGAATTCCTGGGTCAAATGGTTTTTCTATTTTGAGTTTTTTGAGGAACCTCCATACTGCTTTCCACAATGGTTGAACTAATTTGCATTCCCACCAGCAGTGTAGGAGGGTTCCCTTTTCTCCACATCCTCGCCAACATTTGTTGTTGTTTGTGTTTTGGATGTTGGCCATCCTCACTGGTGTGAGGTGATATCTCATTGTGGTTTTAATGCTTTCTTTATTTTCTAAACAGCTCTATTGAGCTATGATTCAGATGCTATGCAATTCACCCATTTAAGTGTATAATTCAGTGGTTTCTAGTGTATCCACAGAGTTGTATGTGCATCATCACAATGAATTTTAGAATATTTTCATTACCTTGAAGGGAAACCTTACACCACTTAGCCCTCACCCCTCAACCTCCCGATCTCCTCTAGCCCTAGGCAACCTCTAATGTAATCTCTGTCCTGTAGATTTCTTATTTTGGACTTTTCATATAAATGAAATCAGATATGTGATCTTTTGTGACTCTTCTTTCAACTACCATAACATTTTCAAGGTTCATTCCTGCTTGTTATAGCTTGTATCAGTACTTCATTTCTTTTTATTGCCAAATAATATTCCATAAAATACCATCTTTTATTTGTTCATTCATCAGTTGATGAACATTTGGGTTGTTTTCATTTTTGGCTATTATGAATTATGCTGCAATGAACATTCGTTTGCAAGTTTTTGTGTACATGTGTTTTCATTTTCTTGGGTATGTACCTGGGAGTGGAATTGCTGGATCAGTTAGTAAGTCTGTTTTTAGCCATTTGAGGACCTATCAGACTGTTTTAGAAAACAAGTGCATCATTTTACATTCCCACCATCAATATATAAGGGTCACAATTCTTCCATGTCTGTGACAATATTTGTTACTACCTATGTTACTGATTATAGACACCCTAGTAGGTATGAAATTATATATCACTGTGGTTTTGATTTGCATTTCTTTAATGACTAATTATGTTTATGTTTTCATCATCATCATCTTTAGAGGAATGTCTGTCTATTCAAAGACTTTGCCCAGTTTTTAATTGGATTGTGTTTTTGTTGGTGAGTTGTAAGAGCTCTTTATACATTTTGGATACAAAGCCCTTAACAGATATATTTGCAAATATTTTCTCCCATTCTGTAAATTGTCTTGTTACTCTCTTAATGGGGTCGTTTGAAGCACAAAAGTTTTAATTTTCATGAAGTCCACCTTATCTAATATTTCTTTTGTTGTTTGGGCTTTTGGTGTCATATATAAGAAATCATTGCTGAATCCAAGATCATGAAGATTTATTCTTATGTTTTCTTCTAAGAGTTTTATGGTTTTATCACTTATATTTAATTCTATGATCCATTTTGAGTTGATTTTTGTGTATGATTTGAGGTAGGGGTCCAACGTAATTCTTTTGCATATATTTGTCTTATTACCATGTATTGAAAAGACTATTTCTATCTCCAGGAACTTGTCCTGGCACTCTTGTTGAAAATCAACTGACCATACATGTAAGGGTTATTTTTGGACTTTCAATTCTATTCTTTTGATTATTTATCCATCCTTATGCCGGTATCACACTGTCTTTATTGTAGTTGCCTAGTAAGTTTTGAAATTGGGAACTGTGGGTCCTCTAACTTACTTTGGCTATTCTGGGTTCCTTACATTTCCATGTTAATTATCAATTTCTGCAAAAAGGACAGCTGGACTATTGATGAAGATTGTACTGAATTAGTAGATAAATTTGGAAAAAATTGACATCATACAATATTAAGTTTTCCAATCCACAAACATGGGATGTCTTTCTACTTAAATGGATTTTCTGTGACTTCTTTTGATAATGTTTTGTGGTTCAATGTACAAGAATTGTACTTCTTTTAAAAATTTATCCCTAAGAATTTTATTCTTTTAGATGCTTTTACAATTGAAAATGTATTCTTAATTCATTTCAGATTGTTCATTGCTATTATATAGAAATACAATTGATTTTTGCCCATTGGTTTTATATTGTACAAACTTTCTGAATGTTTATTAGTTCTTACAGTTTTTATTGGATTCCTTAGGATTTTCCATATACAAAATAATACCATCTGTGAATAAAGATATGCTTTTTCCTTTCTGATCTAGTTGCCTTTTATTTCTTTTTCTTGGCTAATTGCCCTGGCTAGAATTTCCAGTACAATGTTGATTAGTAGTGGTGAGAGTGGGCATCATTACCTTGTTTCTGATCTTATGGGAAAACATTCAGTTTTTCACTATTAATGCATTTTATAACATTAGTTTTAGATGTTTCATAAATAGCCTATATCAGGCTGAGGAAGTTCTCATCTCAGTCTGTTGAATGTTTTCATCATGAAAGTGTATTGGATATTTTAAAATGCTTTTTCTGTATCTATTGACATGATCATATAGTTTTTGTCAGTGTCTTTTTTGACATTTTTTTTCTGAGTAATATAGTATGTTTTGCAGTTAAAGTGTCAAGGGTAGAAGCCAGATGACTATATTAAGTTATATTTCATTGTTAAGCAACATTTGGTGTAGTCACTTTAGACTATTTTTCTTAGTTTTCCAGGTAGGCAGTTCATTATTATTATTTTTACTTAGGGTTGAATAGGAACTGAGATATGACATGCTAACATATTCACAAAAGATACATTTATAGTTCACAATATGACTTTATTCATTTATATGCAATAAATTGTCCTTCATAATAGTACATTTTCCTAATTTTCTTCCTTCTCAATGTCCTTTGGTTGTTAAGACATCTATAGTCTGGAGTGCCTCCCTTCTTGGTCTCAGGCCCTTTTCTCTTCTCTGGATACCAGCTCTTGCTTGGTGATCTCATTCCTAGCTCTAAGTACCATATATGTATTAATGAGTAAATCTGTTTCTCCAATTTTGACCTCTCTCTGGACTTCAGACTCATGACCCAGCACCTTAGCCCCATTTCCCCTTGGATAATATGTCTAATAGTGACAGCAAATGGACTACCACCCATGGAGGTCTTTCAGTTGACTTCCCTAAATCTGTAGCTTCTCCGGTTTTCTCCTGACCAGTAAGCAGTCCCACCACCAGTCCAGTTGCCAAAGCTCCAAAATCAAGGTGTTTTCATTGATTGCTCTTTCCCTCCCTACTCTCAGCTTCAATCCACCAGCAAGTCTGGTAAATTCTACCCCAAAACATATCTCAGACTTATCCATGTCCACCATTACTGCCCTAGCCCAAGACACTGTTACTTCTCAACTGCAATAGCATTCTCGCCAGTCCTCCTTCTATTCTTGCTGTACTTCACCACATTCCATTCCTCATGCAGCAGGCAGAGATATTTTTAAAAACCTAAATCAGATCATGTGCTCCCCCTCACCCCTCTCCTTGAAAATCCTGCTAGATTCACATTATTCTTAGCATGAAATCCAAGCTCCTTACTTCGGCTTATAAAGCTTTATGTATTTTGGACCCTGCCTGCCTTGCTGATTTCCCTTCCTCTCATGCACCCTTTGCTCTTTGACTCCAGCTTATGAACTTTCTTTTCCTCATCGGAAAAGGCATTAAATATTTCATAGTTTCATAGGCATTAAATGCCTAAGGAGTTCAAAAGAAGAGAGTTTATTTCTGGTTTAGGTAATCAAGTCGAAGGAAGGATATGAATAAGCCTTCAATGAGGTCTTCAGTGGTGCAAAAGAATATTCTGGGGAAGTGGGGGGCGGTCATGCCCAGGGTTTGTACTAGAGCCAAACAAGGTCTTTTGCCTACAGCAGTGTAGGGCAGGGTCTTTCAGTTCTTTCCACCAAAATGCCCCTGGAGGCAGAGGACAGTGAGTTATCTTCTCCCACCTGCTCCACACCCCTGCCTCCCAAGACCTGGAGGACATAGGATGACTTAGCCTATGGCAACGGTTAATTAAAAACAACACATATTTTATCTTAAAATTTTTCCATTCTTTTTCATAATGTGCCCATTTGTTTTGATAATAAGGCAGTATTTTTTATTATCTCAAGTTGTATTATTGATCTTTTCCTCCAATGTTTGAGTAAATGAGAAGTTGCTTAGTCTATCTTTCCTGTGGCTTTGCAGACCCTTGGACAGTGCACCCCAAAGAATATTCTTCATGATAGAAGGGACGAAAAACTGGAGACATTTATTGATTGAATGACCATAAAGCCAAGGGAGAAAAAGAAACCAAAAGAGGACTCCAGGGTCTCAAGATTAGGAGAATTAGGGAATGGTAGGGTCATTAGCAGATACAGGGAGGCCAGGAAAAGGACAGAGCTCACTTTCAGCCACCATCATAAATAAATATTATTTGCAGATACAACTTAAAATGTTTTGAAAATATATGAATCACATCAGGTGTATAAACTTATTATTGTCCTTGGGGGTTGGACTAGTGTGTTCCCTGTCTGTCCTTTAGATCCTCATGGCAACCTTAAGAGGCTGGTATAATTATACCTGTTTTCCAGGTAAGGAGGTTGAGGATTATAGTAGTGGTTCTCAGCTGGTTGGGGTGGGGGGCTGCTCCCCAGGATACATCTGACAATGTCTAGAGGCATTTTTCATTGTCATGACCGAGGGCACAGTTGCCCCTGGCATCGACAAGGTGGAGGCCAGGGATGCAGCTTAACATCCTACAGCACACTGGACAGCCCCTGCGGCAAAGATGATCTGGCCCAAAATGTCAGAAGGGCCAATGTCAGACACTGAGGAATCTTGGGTAAGAGGGATTAAGTGACTTGCCCACGGTAATGTAGCTAGTAAATAGCAGAGCCCAGCCTTGTTGTTCAGACTGTACAGGTCTGCCTCCCGAGGCCACAAAACAACAAAAGCTAAAAGTCTGAGTTATTACTTTAAATACAGAGATATCAAGAATATTTTCACAGTGGAGGTGATATTTTAAAAATAAGCATCCATTCACATTTGTTGCTGATGGTATTTTTGGTTTTGTTATTATTAGGTCTTGCCATGGGACATTATTCATCCATCTCGGATGCTAGTAAGGTTGCTTTTGTGGTTTATTTCAGGTGTCATTCTGACAGAAGACCAACCTGTGGCACCCATGTCATCTACCTCACCTTGTATCCAAACAGAAACCATGACCACGTCAGCGGTTCCAGTGAAACCAGCTTTGGCAGAAACTCTCATCAGCGATAAAGGGAAAGGACGAGGAGGCAAGGGGCAGCCCCCTTTCCGCCACAGATCCGAGGGTGGCTTAGTAGATAAAGAAGCTTTGAAGAAGTTGCCACACCTGTCTTTGTCTCAGTATGACTTACTAGAACCAGATGTTTCTTTCCAGCCTTGGGCCAGTGACAATTCAGTCCTGATTCCGGAACCTGTGAATTATGCCCAGGGCTCCATCAGGGAGCAGCTGCAAAGTAAGTCACCTCAGGAAAGCCTGAGCAGTAGCTACCCTCAGTGTAGCACTGTTATCGCACGTGAGCCGGTGGACCCGCCCCACCAGGGACACCCACCCTTGAACCAGGAAGCAGATTCCTCAGACAGTGAGGTAGCTGTTACTCTTGTTGATACTTCTCAGCCTGGAGACCCCGTGAGTCTCCATGAACCCATTAAAATCGTCATCACCATGAGCAGTACCCCGAATTCCATGACGGACTTGGAAAGCTCGCTCCATCTGAAGGTGATTGGCACTGATGCTGAGCCAGCTCCCCCAGGGGTGGCCAGTCCTCCTAACGCGGAGCAGATAAGAATTCCCGTCATCACTCTCGAGATGTCTGAGGATGGGGGAGGAGGCAGGGTGTGTACCGAAGGCAACGGCAGTGACCCGACTCCAGAGAGACTGATGGTGGAGATATCCTCCAACCAGTGTTCTGGCTATGAGTCTGGGGAGGGGGGAAATGCCACGAAGGACTGCAGTCCTTCCCCGGGAGACCTCTGTGACACAGCCCCTTCACTCGCTCCCAGTGTGGTCTCTGGGTCTGAGCCAGTGAAGGAAGACCAGGCTGACCTTGACCCATCATCTTGTAAAACCAGCCATGAAAAGAGACATGCCCGGGTCCTCAGTGTGGACAGTGGGACAGATGTCTTCTCGAGCAGAAGTTCCACAGACATTAACGATAAAGAGAAAACAATTCCAACTTCCAAATCTGACCTGGAGGCTAAAGAAGGACAGCTGCCAAACGAATCCAACTTCCTGGAATTTGTCTCCCTGTTAGAATCAATTAATACTTCCAAGGTGGCGGCATCCAACGGAAGGAATGGCTCAGCAGAGCAGAGCAAAGAAAGCGGGCTTCTCAGAGGTACGATTTGTGCTGATGATACGAAGATTGCAGTACGTCTCTTTGTTGTTTGCCTTCTGTGCTGTGAATTTGCAAATAGTGGGACAACTTATGGGCAGCTGTTGGCTGCATGCAGTGCGAAGCTATGTGATGAGTATACATTAAGATTGGCTACTCCACTAGGAAATTTAAGGCATAGTGATGAATGTTGGGCTTCCCTACAAGGCAAGAATATTTATTTCCAAGGAAATAAGCCATGATATTTTACCACAGTAACAAGAACTCAAAATAGATGTTTCTTCCTTTGTAGAATAGATGCATTCTGGGAAGGTTCTCTGAAGAGCAAATTTCTGTTAAGTAAATCTACTTTTCTGTTGAATTACATCATACAATCCTGTATGTAGAATTCCCTAGTTACCCCAAGTTGTAAATAACAAACACAGCTCTTAATTTATACCAGGCACTGTCCTAACCACTTTATATGTATTAACAAGGATGATTGTCCACCGCGGTTTGCCCGAGAAGTCCTCATTTACTCTTGATTTGTCCACATAATTATTAATAGCACCACGTTTCACTCTCAAAATGTTCCCAGTCTGCACAGTACAGTTACTCTCATATTAGCTCATTTACTCCTAATATAATTTCATGTTATGGAGACAATTATCATTCCTTTTTTGCATCAGAAGTTTTCGCTAACTTTCTCAAGTTAATCCAGCAAGTCCAGCAAGTACCAGAATTGAGCTTTGGTCCCAGGCAGTCTTGCTTCTGAGTCAATGTTCATAAAAAATAAATTCTATTTCCTGTATGAATATAAGGTTTTCAGGTTACTTAGTATCTCTGAGCTCAATTTCCTCACTGGCAAAAGGATGGTCCTGAACTAGAGTTTTTAGAAAGTTGTTTAATTGTCCATATTTCAGTGATTTTTTTTTTTTTTTAGTACATCATGGATACATATATTTCTGATGTGATAGTGTCTGTATGCTAGGACTGCTTGCCAGCAGTTGTGGTTACAAAGAACAGCATGTTTTCTTTGCTGTAATTGGTGGCGTTTCTCAGTGCTGGAATTGTCCCTTTGCTGTTCTGTACTCTCTTGTCTCTTGTTTTCCCAGTGCTCTGCCAAAAGGATGGCTCTACGTGCTGATTGGCCTGCTCTTGGCTTAAACATTCATTAAGTTTGAATGTTTAAATTATGTGAGGTGAATGCATTCTCCATTTTGCTCTGTCTATATCTAAAGTCTTGTATATAGAGTCATATGAACAGGAGAACAGGAAAGATTCCGTTAAGCTTTTTCACGAGCACAGTCAGGATACAGTGTGTTGGTTACTTTGAGATACAAATCTTTCTGACAGATTTGGGTGTTGATCATCTATTTACAAGGTTCATGCATGTAGACCAGCACTGTCCACTAGGGCTTTCTGTAGTGATGGTGATATCTCTCATCTGCCGTTGGATACAGTAGCCATTAGCCACATAGCTGTTAAATACTGGAAATGAGATTGTGCAGTTGAAAAACTGAGTTTTTAATTTCATTGAATTTTTATTTGTTTAAATAGCCGCATGTGGCTCCTGACTACCTACTGCACTGGTGAGCGCTGATCTAGATGACATGTGTGTCTTCCTAAAAGCTGTGTGTGGTGCACAGAGCACTGGCTTTGAAACCTGATAGCCCAGGGCCAAATTTGGTTTTGCAGTACCCACTGGGTGAGCTTGGACAACTTACCAAATCCATCTGAGTCACGGCTTCTTCAGTAAAGCAGGAATAATATGTTACAGAGAGACTGTGAGGATTTAAGAAGAAAATCATGTGAAAAGTCTGGTTATGTGATGCATTTCAGCCTTCTGTTCTGATTTTCTCCTCAGGCCATATGTTAGGTTTATGTGGCTTGTCAACTTAAGTTTCTGCTCTTACGTTTTTCAGTGAGTCATTGTTCAGGACAGTGTTAAATTGTGAATCTGGGGGTGTGCAAAGAGATATGAGTGCTATGAGGTTTTCTACGGAAAGGAACAGGCTTGGCTGTCGGGAACTTGGAGCTCAGCACAGAGTGAGGACTTAAAGGGGATTTTCTGCCTCTTCCAGGACAGGACACAGGTTTTAATTGAAGGTGAAGTACAAGGACAGTAGGTCTTTCAGTTCTTGGTAAGCAGCCATTGCCAAAGGTAGCAAATGAGATGGTTTTTCACTGGTGCTTTATGTCTTTGATTGGTAATATCTTCTTGCTTCTCTATCACTAAATAATAATTTATTACTTACTGTAATCTGAAAACCCAATCTTGGGGTGTATTTATAAAACAATGTGACCATGACTGTGTTTAATGATACCAGCAGCCTAAGGAATAGTGGGTAAAATTGCAATATTTCCAGAATCTCTCGCCTGGCTTTAGTGCATCTCCACTCAGTAGGTGTTTCCAAGGGGCGGAGAGAAGTAGTCCATCTCCATATCAGTAGGTAATTGCATGGGCAAGGGAGGGCTTCTCTGGAACACAGAGGTTGGGTGGGGGCCTCTTTTGCAGCTTGGTCACGAGAGACTCAGGAGAGCAGAAGTGAACTGCTTGTAGGAAATACATGGGTTTCTCCTACTTTATTTCTCCCTTTGACGATTTCGGTTTCAAAGGTATTTTGCCCCAGGATTTCTCCCCTGGAGTTACAGGCATGTCCCCAAATCAAGCAGCGACAGATAGTGAAACAGTGCATGAGCTTGGACATGATTGCAGAGATACGTGATTCCCCAGGTCTCCCTGGGGAACTCCTTTGCCAGCACAGGCCGTCTCCACAGAGGGCTTTACGTCTTCAGAAGTTGGGGGTATCCTAAGGAGCAAGGCTGTGGGAAACCACAGTTACCAAAAGCCTTTAAAACCATGTTTTTGTTTTGTTTTGTTTTGGTACAGCTTTATTTTACTTTGTGGAAATAAACAAAGACCAGTCAAATGAGAAGCAAGGGCTGTTATTCAGAGCATGCTATAATAGCAAGGAGTCAGCCTCTGTCACTTGCAAAGAATGAAAGGCAGGCAGAGGAGTGGGAAAGGCTTGTAGTGGAAAAAAGGGAAGCTTTGGGTATGTTATGATGAGAGGCTCCGGCCTGCGGGAGGTGGGCTCACTGGGGCATCCTCTGTGATGGTTAGGGGGCACACTGGGCTTGGTATAGTTGGTTGGCTTTCTCTGGTCAGAAGCAGGAACACAGGGAGGCTGTCGGTAAGTCATCAAGTCCTGGCCGTTCTGGACTGATTGTTATAGGGCTTATTGTTTAGCTCCCCGGGTACTTGCTAGAAATAATGGTCTAACTTGTACATAGTATGTTGGCTTCCTGGGCTGATTATTGTAGATAATGAGTTGGTTTCCTAAGCTGGTTGCTGTAGATTGTGCATCAGAGTTCAGTTAACTATTGTCTGGCCATTGTCCATTTGTCCACATTCAGTCTCATTTAGAATATTTCTGAGAAAATAATCATGAGTGTATGTAGAGATGCTTATTGAAGAATTTCTATAGTGTAGAAAAATTGAAACAATCTAAATTTACAACAATAAATGTCTAGTTCAATAAATTATACTGTATCAATGTAATATTACATAACTACCATTTTTGGAAGATGTAGAATATCTAAGGTCATTAAATATAGTCCTTTAAGATAAATGTCACAGTTATAAAACAACATCTATTTATACTTAATTTTTGTAAAAAAAAATGCATGTATGCCTGAGAAAAAGATTAGTTCTTATGTCAGCATGGTGGGTTCAAGAGTGATTTAGCACTTTTTTTCTTTTCTCTAGTTTTAAATTATATACAATTAATGGGTATTGTTTTTCTAAACAAAGAAACTTCCTATAAATGTGTTTTTTTAAGTGAGAAAAGAAAAACAATAGTCCATATGTTGACATGCTATTTACCCTTTTAAGAGGAGAGCTTAAGATACGATAAAAAAATGTGAACAAATGATTCCAGATCCATGTAGTATTTAGGCTGAAGAACTGTGTAAGTTTGCCTCTTTGCAGTTTTTTTTGCAAGATGATCACTGGCTAAAGCTGTTTGTTATGATAGCACTTTCTCACAAATATATTTCTTGAAAACTGTGAAAACATCTATCTTGACAAGCTGTCAAATGAAATGCAAACATTTTTCTACTGAAGAAATTCTAATGGTAATTTCACAGATGTGCTGGGAATGTTTATCTTCAGCTCACATAGAAGCCAGCAATGTTTCTCTAATTCCTGGAAGTCTAAGGATAAGAAGCTTATATATATAAGGATATGATTTATACCCCAGGGAAGCTAACCTAATTTTCCTTTTTTGGACCTGGGCAGGTCTTGGTGGGTTTTCTGAATTGGCATGTCTTGAAAGGGCCTGTGGGTTCAAACCACTCTGTTGTGTTCTCTCAGACAAAAATTTACTCAGGAGATAGTCATCAGGATCTTTAGTCTTGAGAATACAGTGGTCATTGTGACCCTAAAAGTGGCTGTTGGGGTGTGTCCTCAAGCCAGGGAGGGCTGACCCTCAGGAGTGGATCCCAATTGGTGTGATGGTGTAAGCTAAGACTCTTGTTTTGGTCCATTACTTAAAGAGGATTCTAAAAACTCTAAAACAAAAAACCTCTATCAATTCATCTTGGAATCCTTATTCATCTTAAAATATTCTCAGGGCAAGGAGCAGGTGTAATATCTCACTGTGTCTTGCTCAGTGTCAAATACAGAGTTGAAAGTCAGCTGTACTTAACAAATATCTACATTTTGAAGGGACTGATTCTATCTTTAGTTTGAAAATTTAGATTTGGAGAATGAGTGAGGAGGAAAGATTGATAAGACTTTTAAATGGTAAAGGGAACCTTGCTCTAAAATAGACAGGTTTCTTTATATAGTTTCTTTTTTATCTGATGCTGTCTATTTATGAGTTATAAAAGTTTCAGGCCTAACTAATATAAATGGGTAATTTTCAGCTGCCTAAACCAGTGGTCATTGGAGTTTTTGCAAGGAAGTCGCTGAATCTGTACACAAAGTAGTTGGTTTTATAAATGTCTAAATAATGCCTCTATCATGTATGCACTCTGTTTTTCATATATATGTACATACTTTTGTTGGGGCACTGTTTATTTTTCTCGGTTGTTGTCCCCACCACAACAAAGAATTGAAGGGCAGAGACACAGTAGTGAAACAGAGTAAAACTTTTATGTAAACTTATGTACTTAAAAGAGAGAAAAAATGCAGGCAACCTCAGAGAGGAGAGGCACCCTGAAAGGTTTAGAGAAAGTTTTATTTAAGGCAAAAAGGTGCACATTCAGAGAAAGAGGAATGTGGGCAACTCAGAGAAGAGGCACGCTGACAGATTGGGGGTTCCCCTTTTAAAGATTTTTCAGTAATGTGACAAAGGGCTAGGGGGTGTAGATTTATTTAGTGGTCTCAAGATGTTTATCTTTGATGAGAGACATTACGTGTCTTCTATTATCAGTCCTCCAGGTAATTCTGCAAAATTAACTTAGCACAAACAATTTACTGATTCGGTTCCTCTCCAAGATAGCAGCTTCCCTCTGGGAACATACCAATCAAAACCTCCTGCCCTGCCACCCAAGGTGGGCTGGGTTATTGTCTGTTTGCTAAAAAATACGTTAAAAATCTTACTTCTTAACTTCCTGGGTTTTAAAATGTAATCTTAGCTTTAAGATGGAATCTTTCCTGTTTTTACTATGCTGTTTATAACTGGCTTGTTTGGAAAATTAATCATGATGCTTGTCTCCCTGCCCAGGTTGCAAATTACTTGATTAGGGGCTAGAGGAGGAAAAAACAGCATATAGGTTAAGTTAAAGAGTAAGCTGGGCTTTTTAGCAGGCTAAAGTACATCTTACAATAGCATGATCTAATTGACACAATGAAGACATGGGCTGTGTTCAGATACTTTTCTTTATCTGGGAAATATTTGGACATTTCAAGTTACTCCTGGCCTTTGGAGCGTCAACTGATTTACTCATTAACTCTGTGAGTCCTTTCTGGCTCTCTAGTTTTAACTGGTTAACTCTTTGAGTCCCTTTCAGTGGGCTTTACTGGCCTTATTCTCTCTTCACCTTGCTCATATCTATTTTCCTTCCTAACACTGTCATAATTAGTAAAGTGAAATTTTATTTAAATGCATTTTGAAGTCATAGGAGCAATTTAGATTTTCTATCTATTCTTGTTTCAGTTTTGGTAACTTGTTTCTAAGTGCTTTCAAATTAATTTCTTATTTCATATTATATTAACACAGAGATGTTTTTATTTTTTCCCAATATTTTTAAGATAATTGCTCCCAGGAGACAAAGGAGGAAATTCTGGAAAGGGAAAAGCCCAAAGGACACAATTCCAAGCAAGGAAAAGCAGACATGCCAAGTCAGGACCATCCTAGCACCAGCCCTGTGCTCACTGAGCCTGCCAAGATCATGACGCTGTAAGGATGACTTAGCTTCAAGTTGATGCAAAGCATGAGACAGCCTCATTTACTGGCTGCTTCTTTAAATGCTTTGTTATGGATAAAGAGAGGAGTTACTAACATTTTTGAAACTTTTATGTATGTTAAGTTTCCAGGGCAATAGACAAAGACAAATAATCTACAGGGTCACTTCCCAACAAGATAGTTCTGTCCTGCAAGTCATCAGTGGGCCTGAAACATCTGTGCAAGATGAGCTATCTGTGGATGCTATGCATGTCTTCATTGATGAACATGGTAAGTCTTTAGAGCTCTTTACTAATGAGGAAGAAGGGGTAGCTGGCAGCTTTCTCAGCATCCCACATGGTCTCTTAGCCAGAGTGCTGGACTTTGGAACAGGAAGACAGTCCTAAGATTGCTCACATAAAATGTTCTTAGAACAGGGTGTGCTCCCTCCTGCCCCAGGGCCTTTTCACATACTGTGTCCCTCTATGCCCAAAGTGCTTTTTATCCTTAGTGTCTCAATTCTACAGAAAGTTATTCAGGAAAACCTTTCCTGGACCCACCAAATTTAATCAAGTTCCTCTGCTTTTTGCTGTCTGCATACCTTGTCCTTTTCCTCCTTGAATAGTATTACAGATTCTAATTATTTATTTATTGACTTATAATAATTTGATTAATGATTTTCCCCCTTGCAATTGTAAAATTCAGGAAGGCAGTGGCACCTAGTAAAAATCTATTGGGTGTATTTTGAAAACTTGACCTTGATATATATATTTTTAGTGCCTTATTATAATAGAAAAAGGAAGGAAGGGAGGGAGAAGTGGCAAGTTCAAAGCTCTACAGATAAGGGGTATAGGTACTAGATTTTTGAGGAAGGGTCTTGGTTTAAGTCCCTTGTAGATCAATTAATGCTTATTATTTTATTTCAAAAGAATCTTGATTTGGATAATAAAAAATAATGTTACCCTAGCTATAGATCAGTAGTTTGTAGTGCTTGGGCATCTGAAGGAATACAAAGGGACTTTTACATTATAAAGAAGAACATTAGCACTTACATCAAAGCCTCTGGAGGGGCAGAGGATGTCATTGTTAAGGATTCTCTTGGCGGGATGAACCCTGAGTGGAGGTCCAGTGCCCCAGTCTACATTCCAGCTGCTCAGGACAGACCAGGTGAATCATGCTCCTGCGCCCCCTGAAGAAGGTACTCCCAAAAACCCTCCCGGGGAGGGGCTGCTTACATTTACAAACTGAACTGTTTTTCACACCTCAATACCCTGAGCCTCTTTAGCAGAGCTAATTTAACTCTTCAAATGAATTCCATCTCCTGCTTCTTGTTACCAGGCTGACACACCAGTCAGTGGGCTAAGCCACTGCTCATCTGCAAAGGCAGATGTAGGGTGGTCTCATGTGGCCCCTAAGTCCAAACCACATGCTTATTTAACAAACCTCTTTCTGCACATGACATGAGAAAACACCCAGTTGCAGCGTACACATGTACATCATATGACACTTGATAAGAATGTACAAAAAATGAAGAGAATATAATATAAAGGTGAATTAAGAGATAATACAAATTAACCTACCAAAACCAATTAAGTAATAAGTGACTGAGTCAAACTTACCTAAGCATATTTATCTGACAGGAGTGTCAAGAAGATTTTCTGGGCTAAATTAAACATTCTGTGAATAAATGTAAAGATTGGACCTCAATTACTGATTATTATTAAAACAGTTCAAAATAAGTTCCCTCTCCCTTGAAAAAAGTGTAAGTTGAAATGATCATGTGGAAATAATTGTGCAATAATCTTCACTAAAATTTTGTGAATTTGTAGGGGAAATTAGATCCTGTTATTTAAAGTCTGGAAATCAGAAGGAAGACCCTCTACAGCATCAGCCCTCCAATTATGATAGTTTCCCTCACACACGGTAAGCAGAGCTCTGCGTTCTGGGTTGGTAGCTGTTGTGTTGCTGGGGATATGCAACTTAGTTGACTGTAAATGAAGTAAGGATCCTGGTTTCGAATGAATGTGTTAATCCTTTGTAGGTGTCAAAGCATATGGGTTTTGTGTGAAAGAAAAAGGAAATCTGGTTTTGTATAACAATCAAAAATAAATGGAACCATTTTCATAGTAGCCACTTCCAATATGAATATAACATGAAGGTATAAATAGACAGGAACACTGTGTAGACAGTAATGCTCCCTTTAAGAATGATGGTGATGCAGTTGGAGGACATGCTATTAAATTTGTTCCAAGAAAAGGTCTAGAAATGTAATTAGTTCTCATTTGCACTCATGGAGGCAAATTCTTTCATAGATAGATAATCTAAACATGTTTCCTACTTTCCTTCAGAATGTATTGAATAACTTTCTTAATTATGTTTGAAAGAAAAGAGGGGATGCGAACTCAACAGTCCAAGCAGGTTTATTGCTGAACCTGAGAGAGCCCCCTCTGTCCTGGCCAGCAGAACAAAGGAAAAAAAGGGTCTCTAACAGGTCAAGAGGCTTTTTATAGCCAGGGCTTTGGCGGGCCCTTTGAGGGGAGGGGTCAGGGGAAAGGTGGGCTTGTGGCTTGCTGACGTGTCCTCTGGAGGATGCTTGTAGCCTAAGTAGATGAAACCTAGGTCTCTCTGAGATGGTGGGTGGGCTTATTCAAAAGGCGGTATTCAGGTCCTGATTCTATCAATGTTAGTTAAGTTGATATTAATTTAGCTTGTATAGCCGGAACATACATGGATTTATGGTGGCATTGGCCAAGCTGTAAATCTTATTCGTGGCGCCTGAATTCATCTTCAAGGGTGTGGTTTCTCTTTCTCCATCACTCACTCTCCTATTCTGTCTTGACACCATCCTCAAGCACCTCCCCCTAGTGGTCAAAAGGTGCCTATGGTACCCCAGAGGTTAGGTCTTTTCTCATTCAAGCCCAGTGGGCACAACATGCTTCTTTCTCATAGCCCAGTGTAATCTCATCATGTCTGGCTGGTTTTGTCTGGGTGATACACTGTGAGCCCAGTCACTAAGTCAGGTCCTCGGCTTGGGTCTCTGCTTTCACAGAGCTGAAATTGTAGGTGTCCTCTGAGAATGCATGGTGGAGGCTCCTAAGGGGGAAATTTGGAGTGGAGTAGATAGATACTGGGCAGGAAAACTCAAGAGATGACTCCTGAAGACTCTGTTTTTGGTAAAATGGCAATTGCTGAGCTTCTTTAAAAGAGAATAAAGATGGAGTTTTGTAAAAGTTACTTTTCCCTTAATGGGAAGCTTTATACAAAGTCCCTAGTCATCTCTAGCATTTCTTGTACGTGGACACTTCAGCAGACAAGGTCTTGGCCCACCAACCTCACATGCCGAATTCTAAGTCTTGGACCACCTGCTCTTGCTCTAAGGTAACTGGATAGGGTGCTGGTCTTTAAAGCTCTAGGAAAAAAATGGCACATAGCCACAGGCATCTTCTCTTTCTTGTGCTTCAAAGACAAAATAATTTTTGTGTTTGCTATTATATGTGTAGACTGTTTGAGAATATACATGTTCTTGACACTGTCTATGCTTTGAAATAAGTTAGTCCTTTAGAGGGGACTGTGTTATGTGGTGGTGTGGCAATCCAATGGCCCCTGTGGACATAGGTGATGCACAGTGCTTCCTGTTTGATTCATGAGCACAAAACTCTAATTACTTGACTTAGCGAAACTGTAGCATGGTGCTGTTCCCTGGATAGCTCTGGGAAAGCAGTGAAGGGGCTGCCATCTGGGTCACTCATGCTTAGGAAGAATTGCTCAGTCCTAGGTAGAAGCAGATGATCCTGTGGATTTAAACTGCTGCCTGACAGGTTTATGGTAGATAGTCCAAAGGTCTCAAACTCCTCTCTGGACTCAGAGATGTTGAAAGCTGGACCACTCATTTGTAGAAGGCTAATTTCTTTGGATTTATAATAAGCCTTGGCTTTCATGGAGGCTTCTGCTGTAATGATGATTTGGGTATCCTTGAATTGCTTGTATGAAAGAAAAATTGTTATAAAGTAGGATAAAAACAAGCAAGCTGGTTCAATTGAAATATTTTAATCCCTGTGTTCACATACCTGTGTGTGTGTGTAGGAGAGTGTCATTCCTACCTCTAATGTAAAGAAAGCTATCAGAGCAGCACACAGCGGACCAAATGCAATGGCAGCAGGTCAGGGTTTTGCAACTTAGAGGGACCATGTACTCATACGTGTTCCCTTGGGCCTCGGGTCTTTCTGTGGGAAGCCGCAGTATAGCAGCTCCTGTCCCTAAAGGAAGCATTTTCCTATAATGGTTCTAGTAGTAGCAGCCACCACTATTAAATATGTATTATGTGCTAAACATTAAATTATCTAATTTCATCTGCATGACAAAACTGAGGTAGGTGAGACTAGCTCCATTTTGTAGAAAAAGCAACTGAGACCGACTAAAAAACATGTTCAATCTTAACAGCTGGGTAATGGACCCTTAAGTCTCCTTTCCTGCTCCCTCCGCAGGACAGGGGCTACAGACTCAGAGTTCTGCTCAGTGTTACATGCTCGGAGTGGTGGCTGCGGTGCACACTTGTCTGCAGAGGGTACTGTACCACCACTCCCTTCCATCTAGTTATGCCAACCCTGGGGAAACGGTTCTTCCAGGTTTTATCACCAGGAGCCAGAAATCCACATTTATCTGTAAAAATCTATTTTGTTCAGTGTTGTCAGGATTAGTTTTTTTGAAACACCACAGGTCACAGATGATGTGTGTGATGGGCCACGGGTGGTCACCTCCTGCTCTGAAGCCCGGGCCTTTGCCAGGCTGAGGCACCCTGGGGCGCAGCGTCTGTGTGCCTCTCTGCTCCCCACTGCCCAGCAAGTGTGCGGTGAGCCGGCTCCTCAAACCCCGTTACAGCCTCGTCCCTACCTCTCCTCTCCCAGAGACTCGCAGCAGCTGATTTGCAGCCCTTGTTTGCCTCATTCTGTGCCTTTTGAGATTCTCATCTTTCAAAGCACAAAATGCAATCTGCCTCTTCTGTACTTTTTCCCTTTATCCATCCCTACTGTGAAAAGAAACCCATCTTCCACGTTGATGGCAGAGGAGAGCTCGTCAGTTCCTCCGTACTTCATCTGTCCATATAGGACTCCCTGCTCTTCCAGGCAGTGTGTATCTAAAGGAAAGTGTGTGCCCTCTGTAGGTAGATAGTCATATGTGTATGAATTGAATCAAACTGAATCAGTGACAGTGACAGAGATGGCCCCATTGGCATCTGCACAGTGAAAAGGCCAACTGGGCACTTAGGGATAGTGAGAAGCTGAACAGAGAAGGGGTGGGCCTGGGGGGCCAGGAAGCCTGGTTGAGGAATTCACACTTTGTTCTATTTGCAGCAGGTGCAATTAGACCTATTTACAGAGAGAAACAATCCAATGAATGTGGGGTTATCAAAACAACATCAACAGCTCCTTCCCCTGGTGATCGTTGAGGGGACGCCAGAAGCACTAGCAGTTGGCCTGGTCAACATATTTGAATAAGGAATGTTTTCCTTTTATAAGGAGGAAAATAAACCCCTGCAACATGACTCTCTCTGAATCATTCTACATAGAAATTTGAATTTGAGAATCAAATTTGATCTTCCATACCTGTATTCCATTCATTTGTGAGGAAGTAATTCTCTCCATCCCTATGAAAGATGTCTGTGTTGGAAAAATCTGACCATGGGAAACCATACTTCCCTGAAATCAGAGGTTTAGTATCTTACAGCACAAACATAGGTTTTAGTCTTAGATCTATCCAGTTTCCAATTCTAGCACTAATAGTAACCTCTTTTTGACATTGGGTCACTTGCTTAACCGCCTTAAGCATCACTTTTCAAATCCATAAATAGAAATAATACTAGTAGTTAACTCACAGGGTGGCTTTAGAAGTTAAATATAATAGTAGACACAGTGCTCAGGACAGTACCTGCTATAGAGGACATCAGGTAAATGTTAGCTGTTGTTATCTCAAAACAGAAGTAGGAGTGGCTGAAGTTCACTATGACTTTACCTAGCAAAACATTCTGACTTTAGGCCAGGTGGAAGCCTCTCCCCTAGCACTTTTATGAGTCACGTTATGAGATTTTAAGGTGGTTAAGTACTTTGTGTTCTCCCTATCATCCTGCTGTGTTCCAACATTTTGGCTGCCATGGTGATTTTAGAGTAGCTAAATATTATATCCTTGGCTTTTAATGCCATTAAATTTTGTGTTTTTCTACCACAGTAAACATAAACTTTGATTTTTGAACTTGGATTCATTGTTAGGGCTACTTCTAAGCATTTCACCAAAGAAGATATTAGAGAAGCAGCCTTTTCCCCACAAGGCGACTTCAGTTCTGGGATTGCCTCCAACTAGGCCATTAAACCACCAGTTCTTATTACTGGCAGGAAATCCATTCCTCTTGCCATTGTTAAGCCTAGTTGCCATGTGACAGTTTTATATCCCCGACTCCCATGTATGAATAGGGACTTGCTTGCCATGTAACTTCCATGTCTCTTTGGGGATTCCTGGAGGAAACCAGGAGAGGAAACAAATTTCTCTCGTTGGCCCCGCTGTCATCATGGGAACCGTACATTTCTCATTAACTGCCAAAGAAATAGAAGCAGCATCTTCCAGTTGTACAATAGCTGTCCAGAAAGCCGGTACCTTTGGTGACATAATCTAACAGTTCTGCTTTCCCCAGAAACTAGAATGAGCTGTGGCTTGAATTGAAGCATTTAGAATTGCTACTTAAAAAAATACCTTCAGAGCATTAATACATTATCCAGGACACAGGATTATCCAGTAGTTCAGAGCTGAAAGTGAGCTAATCTACCTAGAAAGTTGAAGTTACTAATTTGCCTAGAAAAGTGAAGCTGAAGTGGGCTATTTGCCTTGAAAGTTGAAGTATGTTTCGCATTCAAAGGATTCATTTTGGAGTGGACTTTTGTTATTTCCCCTAGAGGCCTTGCAATTGAAGCTTGATAGTTTCTGTTCCTTGTTCAGCAAAAGATTTACGTTTCTTTGCCTCTAAATTCTTCTAAGTAACATAGCAGAGCTTTCTTCTGTGCTTCAGTAGTGATCTGTTTTTTCCGGTGTCATAAGCAATCTAATGAAAATGCATGTGCAATGTGTATTGCCTGTGCTCCAGTGAAATCTGATGGAAAGACAGTATTTACTTTCATTTTGAGTGTCTATTCCTCATGAAGTTGGCAGAATGGGTTACTGAATGGAAGACTCATTTGAAGCACAGTAGTTTACAGGATTTTTATTAGGGATTTTTGCACCTTAATTTATTTTTATTAAAAAGTAGAGTAGGTTGGTAATAATGATAGTATAGTTATCTAGATTCACTAATTTTTGGATTTTATTTATGAGTCATGTACATATTGAAGCAGGTGTTGTTCTGTTTGTAAATGAGCTTATTTTTGAAAGCCGCCCCGATTCTGTGAACCCATTGTGTACTATGCGCCAATGGTGGGTTGAAACCCTGCACTTAGTCCTTATTGCTTCCTCAGAATGCTTATTCTTTTGTTGATGTCGTCAGCCTCTCCGATCCAAACCTTAGTGAAACCTCCCTTATTGGGATTAGCTCTCAGGAAAGCCCTTTAAAGCCACAACGTTTAAGATTGCACCTGGTTCCCAATGAAGATAAGCAAGTAGGAAGCTGCAAAAAATGGTCTTCTCTTTTAGACTCTCTTTTTCACATGAACCAGAAGTAGTAGTGACCCCTGGTTTGCAAGAGCTGAGCCAGAATGTGGGGCACCAAAGTAAGGCAATCAGGTCTTTAAAATGTGGAGTAAGATGCTGTGAATTCTCCCAGTATTGGATATGGGCAGTTCTGTATCCCATTCGAGTATAAGTGTTGAACATGTCAGTTATACCTATAAACATCTGAGAGTATGTGTGTTGCTGCGTCGCTCTGTTGGCCGGCATAATAGAGAGTTGTGTGTTTCTGCTTTAAGTAAAACAAAAGCCTTCTGGACTTGTTGGTGCTGTTGATCACACAGGGGTGAAAGTGATGCCGAAGAAGCCATGACCCCCTGCGACTCCCTCCGAAGGGCGCCAGCCCTTCCGGATTTCTGTGCCCTCTCTCTTCTGGTTTTCAGTCGTTACTTTCCGACCCTTGCACCGAAGTCTGTGTTTTGTTTTCTGAATAGACACGTTAGACAGGCACCGGGTCACAGGGTGGAAGGTTTACGAAGCTGGTACTAGAAAAGCATCTGCTCTCTGAGGCACCTTCCCTGAATCCCTGGGAAGAAGCCTGTCGCACAGTGGGCTCTGCTCCCCGGTCACAGCCCGGGTGGCCACACGGTGGCAGTCAGACCCCATGCTGGAGGCCCAGTCTTGCTTCACTCTCACGTCTCCCTTTATCTCAAATGCACAGACAAATTGTGCTATCATGTAAAAGAGCTGTTTACAGACTTTAAAACAAGAACCTCTGTTAAAATTTAAACACCAGGTTATAGTTTTCAAAGCGGTGCTGCTTTATTTAAATAGCCTCCCTGTGGAACCCGTGGCCATGACTTTTCATTTCTAGGCTGCCCCTCTGGGTGCTGGTCGCCTGTGGCCCCACAGTAAGCCTGAGCACAAGGCAGTATAGACAGAAAAAGAGAGGCCCTTGCCCTCAAGCTGGTAGCTATAGTTTCTGAGATCTATTGATGAAGAATTTCAGGAATTTTTTTCCACAGGGAGCAAATGAAGAAGCAGCATGTATATTTCAATGATTTGTCACCTGTAGAAGCTTAGATGCATGAAAACCTGAGGAGTACAATATGGTGGAATATGGTCACCATCAGTTTGGGACCCAGCTCTGCCCGTACAAAGTGCCCCGTTCTGGCCCAGATGAGATCCACGCTTCCGGTCCCTCTGTATTTCCTGCTAGTGGCTGCTCTGTTTGTAGTTTCCACAATTAATCACCATTTCTGCTGTTGCTCTGGGCTCAGTTTACTTTAAGTAAATTTATACTGTTGCCTTGAACCAACCTAGTTTGCCAGAGGTTAACCAGAGCTCAAGACCAAATGGACATAATATTGCTCAGAGTGTAGTTACTACGGGTTTGGAATATTTACATTCCCAGTGCTATTTTAGAGGAGGATGTGTTTTTGAAACTTAGTACTTTCCATTGTATTTATTAAATTAGGGGGAAATCTCTGGGCTTAAGGTAGTAAAAAGGAGACTTTAGATGATTATGCAGATTGCAGTCCATAACTAAAAAAGGGAGACTAAACAACAGATGTTCTGAGAAGAGATAAAAGTAAAAGCAGATAGATGGGAATTCTTCAAAGACTCCCATCCGTTGCATGGTTTTTGTGATAGCACAGCCTCTTTGGTGGGCAGGCTGGTGCCCATGGATTACAGCTACCACCCCAGGGCCCCAGAGACACTATATTTAAGTAAGGGGATAAATGTCTTCCAGTTGAGCAATGCTTACCATAGCATTTAATCATCTCCTCCTGGCTAAACAGTAAGCCCATGGATACATGACAATACAGGTTTTCTGATGAGGACACATACCAGTCAAAAAGCTCAGGCAAGAATCTTTCTTAATGTTATCATGCCTTGTCTAAAATACTCAACTCTTGTAAAAGAGGTTAATTAAGAGGAAACTTAATATGTTATTGAATCTTTCTTTATAAAATGAAGAGGATTCAGTGTGAGTTGAGGGGAAGATAATTTTCCCGCATTCTTGCTGATACAGTCAACTAGAATTAATATGTTATTTGTGTGAAAAGCAAAGGGGCCATGTTCTATTTAATATGAACATAAGCAAAGTCAGATTCTATGTTAATGGGAAAAACCAAAAAGGTTAGGTCTAATTAATAAGTGTCTAATATCTAATACAAGGGGACACCATTTGGTGATTTATATCCCTAGTCTGATTTAGTGCTCACAGCAACCTGTATGAGGAACATATCTGCCCTGTTTCATA
This sequence comes from Phataginus tricuspis, assembly GCA_029783875.1. Classification (NCBI taxonomy): domain Eukaryota; kingdom Metazoa; phylum Chordata; class Mammalia; order Pholidota; family Manidae; genus Phataginus; species Phataginus tricuspis. The sequence continues at coordinate 3,086,103 of JAQQAC010023241.1, forward strand.
GGTGAGGAATTGAGGTAGGAAAACCATATCCTTTTAGCCACAGATAATAAGTAGTAGAGCAGTAAGTCAAGCCCCAAATCTTTGTCTGAAAGATTTTGAAAAGAAAAATCAAACTAGATTTTTACATTGGATTTCTAAGTGGCTTGAATAAGAAAATAATGTTACTTATTACTATTTTGCAATTGGAAACATGCTAAGTAACATGCAAATACTAAGCTGTAGTGTATTAGCACTTCCTTTGGTGTCCTGTTTCCTAGCAGGAAGCCCCAGAGGCAGGAAGGCTGCAAATAACAGCCTTGTTACACCTTCCACAACAGTCAAGTCCTAGTTTATTTCGGTTCCCAGTAGGGGGCTCTATATGCTCTCTAGATTTTCTCACAGAAGCACACTTTTCCATCCTACCCCTGCCTGTTTAAACAGTCCTCACCTCTGATATCTACAGTGGAGTCAGATTCCTCTTTTGGTTTTAGTGAAGTTCTGGTATTTGCTGAGCTTTAGATTTCTCTGTATGAGCAAGGCACCTTCAGTTCTATTGTATTTAACTGTGAAATGACAGAATTATAATAGTCAGTGGTTTCTGTATGAAAAAGAAAAGTTTGAATAACACAGTCTTTATAAATCTGTTTTTTTCCCCTCTGTTAGCAACAGATATTATACCATTAATATTCATGGAGTAGTCATCCAAGTAACAGGAGGATAAGATTTTTAAGTTTTTAAGCTCCATGTACTTACCCTACTTGATTTGTTTCTTAAATCCCCACTTTAACAAATGATGTTTCCTAAATGGTTCTTTATAAGGAGGCCTTTACTGCATGTATCATCAGATATCTTACAAGCAAATAGTGTTTCTAAAAAAATGTAGAGAAGTTCATGTACGTGTGTGTGTTGAATAATTAAAGTATTTTAAGCACTGTTCTTGTTGATTAAGCATTTGTATGTTTATGAATACAGTACTAGGGAATGAGGAAAAAGACTGAGTAATGAAATGTGAGAGTAGAAAGCAGAAGGCGATTACGTTAGTGTAGCAAGTACATTCTTGAGGAAGTTTGGGCTGCCAGTACCATCAGACCCATGTTCAGAATGGGTTAAACACTAATAAGATGTGTTATTTCATACAACAAGAAGTCCAAATGTATGATCAGGGCAAGGTTGGTTATTCAAGGGCTCAATGCTATCATCAAGAAATGTGTTTCTTTTCCGCTCTCAGCTCAGCTGTCCTCAGACTCATCCCTCATGATGACATTGTGGCTGCTGCAGCTCCATGTGTTTCCTACTCACATAGCATCTAAAGGCCATGAGAAAGAAGGTCTCTTACCTTTGTTACCTTTTCAGGAGTAGAACGACCTGCTCATGAGTTTCCTTATCCCTAACTGACTTCCCCTTGGCTGCACGGCCTCTTAGAGTGGTGTTATTCTTATTCTATTGTTATTATTGTTAATCTAGTGGTGTTCCCTTCAAAGCCAGGCACGGGCCAGGATGAACTGAGTTACTATGATGAGCTAGCATGTCCAGGATTGAGCCTTTGGGCTATGGATGGACTTAGTCTGTTTTCTGAAACACACAGACTTGGATGATTGAATAAAATTGGAGTTACGTTAGCAGGAATCCTGTTAGAAATGACTGCAGGTAAGCAGTCAGTATTGTCTCTTCAGAGTTATCAGCACCGTGCTAGAAAAGCAGATAGAGAAGTGTGTCCTAATTTTTACTTTCTGAGTCAAAAGAAAAATGCCAGGCTGAGACTGCTTAAAGAGTTCTATTGACTTAAGTCCTGTCAGACTATGTGTGACTAAAGACAATAAAACTATTTAGATCTAGATCACCACTAAATAATGTCCTCTTCTTCAATTCCCGGGGGGATTTCCTGTATATAATGTGCACTTCCTTTGCTTTGGTGGGTGCGTGGGGAGGGTGTCGAGGGCTGGATAATCACTTGTCTCTTCATGGTTGGTGTCTGGGAATTATCCTGCCACTATTTATTGTTTTCACAAAATATGAAGCTAGAAACTGTTCTACTGCCTCCACTCCATTAAATAGTTAGAAAATCAGTGTCCTCTCTAGAACACCAGGCACCTACCTCCTGACCCCATGCAACACTGCACTGGAGAGCCTAATAATCTGAATATGTGCAATGCTCACTGCTCTTCTTCCTGAAGGTAGCTCTATGTACACACATTTTCAACTCTTACCTGCTTCTATAAGGTGTAAAGACTTACCCACTAAGTGCACTGGGGACCCCGACTGTCCTTGTGTGTGTACAGTAAATAGTCGACTCCCTGTTATCCCAGGTAACCAGAGTTCTTCCCTTGCCTGTCCTCAGGGAGATGCACGTCAGCTCCTCTAGCACCACAACTTCTGAGAGTCAGGATCCTTCTTCAGGGGACCCTGCGGTCAGTGCACTTCAACAGCAGCTGTTACTCATGGTGGCTCGAAGGACCCAGTCAGAGAACCCCCAGGTATGTTTCAGCATCTCTGTTTGTGAATGTTCCAGAAGCAGGAATCTTGGGCCTTTGTCCAGGTTTTATTACCTAAGAGAATTAGTCAGGTCTTATCCTGAATTTTACTTTGCTGGGTTGTGGACAGCTCACTGCATGGTGGTCTACTGAGTGAGCATGAGAAAAGCTATTTCAATGACAAGTAGCCTTCTCTTGGTATTAACAGGGTTACCAGTGTCTTAATTGCTCTCCCAAACCCATTAGAAATCCATTTACATAGATCTTTGGTTGCCAGGATGCACAAATCCCACAGAGCTCACATGGTTAGGATGCCTTTCTTTCTCCATGGCTTGGAAAATATCTGGATTTTTATTCATTTATTATGGCCTTATATATTAAGCATTCAGAGATTCTCAAAGAGAATCTTGAATTGAAGGGAGGCTTTATTCTTGGAGCAAATGGCATTATCATCAAAGGGCTTCCAAGATGAAGCGTCCCGTTATGTACTGAGAGAACTTCCCAATGTTTGTTTACTTATTCAGTACACCCTTAATGAGGCTCTGTGAGAGGCAGAGAGAAGAATTCAAAGCAAAAGAAACATGGGAGGTAAGGCATAAAACTGGACATGACCTTAGAGCTGTAGTTCAACCAGGGCATTTTGGAGAAAGAAGATGGAGAGGCTCCCTCATGTAGACCTTTAGGAAAGGTGGATTTCAGCTGACGCAGGTTGAGGCAACTGGCTGTGGATGGGATACTGTCAAGTTAATGTGATGTTTCCTTATTGCTGTATTCACCTTTCTCCTGGCCACCTTTTGAGTTCTTCTGGAGAACCTCACCAAGAAAAAAACAATACAGTTTTATATTTCTTTTCATGATTGCTTAACCAAATTTTTCCAAAAGATTCTTGATGGTGTAGTGGGTTGAAATGTATACACTATTGGTCAGATGTACAAAAAAAATGATGTTATCTTCTAATTGATGGCATTTTGCTCTGGAATCTTTAACTTGCTCACTAGGTGAGTAGAGGGTGGGAGGGGTGAGTAGGGAGGACATAAATGTGCCAATCAGCCCTTTCCAGCTTGAAGGAGTTTGGGTGGGAACAAGCATTCAGTGAACTTAAAAGAAAAAAAAGAAATCAGTCTTTATGGCATTCAGCCTCACCTCCTGTCTGTTCTAGGGCCTCTGAGTGCAGGAAGAAGCTTTCCTTGACCCAGAGAGGCGGGTGGAGGTGGGTGGGTGCCTCTGGTGCCCGATCATGGCGGAGATGCCTACCACCATCCTGGTCACTGGGTGTGCTTGGTGGTGCCTTCAGAGGGATGGCTGCTACTGCCCATGTCGGGTCCAGTGCTGGGGTCTAACCCTGCCATCACCCCCCAGCTCTGAGGACCCTGCATTCTGCAAGTTCCTCAGAGATCTTTGGGTTCACCATTATTTTCTGTCCCTCCCTGTGCTCCAGGGGGCCCAGGCTCCAGCCGCACCCATCACACTTGGTGCCCAGCCCCACCTTGCCTTCCAGTTCTAGGTCCTACCACAAACCCTTCAGAATGTGGGTTTTGTCTGAGTAACTTGCATTTTCTCTAACACAGGCCCAGGAAAGCTCCAGCTCCCTACCACCCTTCCCTGCCTCCAGAATGTCCCTGTTGTATCTCTAAGAGCGGAAGATTATATAAAAGTATCCAGATGGTTTGGGAAGATGTGAATGTCATTGATTCCATGAGTGGCAGAGCCACAGGAAAACTAGGAACTTTGGATTATTAAAGATGTAAATCCATTGATTTAATATCTCAAAACATCTCAGATAGAGCAGAAGCTTGGAAATAACTTAATGTTGCATGGATAAATCAGAAAGAGTCATGCCATTTACATTTAAATTTCCATAAGCGGCATGATTATGTAAATTAGCATATAAAAAACTAAACTCATTTGTAGTGTTTCATTTTAATAATTTAACCAAATCATTGACAAACCTCAACCTTTTTAACTTTCTTTAAGTAAAACTTAAAACTTTAAGTATACAAGTAGAATAGTGAAGATTGCTATCCAGGCTTATATTTAGACTCTGAGTAAATATTTACAAAGGTCTCATATTAGAAAAAAATTCTTTAGTTCTATTACTTAATTTTCCAAATTTAACTGATATCACCAGGGAATTAGATTAGGTTTTAACCACAAAATAAAAGTTAAGGTGGTTTCCTGCTCATTATCCCCCACATGTTTAGTGAAGGCTTACTCTACCTTCAGCCCTGTGCTAGGAGTGGGCTGTAGTGGCCAAAAGACTCCATCCCTGTCTTCAGGCAGTCTAACACCAGGTCCACCAGTTCAGCTTGTATGGCGGAGATTACGGTCAGGATGACACAGGTGCTGTGGGGCACAGAAGTCCTAGGCCAAGATCCAGGGGATCAGGGAGGTTTCCTTGGTAAGCGACGTCTCAGCTGAGGTGTGGAGGATGGGCTGAAGTGAGGCAGCGAAACAGCTGAGGCAAAGGGTTGGAGGCGAGGCAGAAAGCAAGTGTGCTCACTTCCTGGAACGTGGACGCATAAGGGTGATGAGGAGCTGTTTCCCAGGTAAGCCCAGCAGAAGTAAGCAGAAAATAGAGCTTTTAAGGCAAGGCTATTTAATGACTTCCCTTCACCAGCCCCTTCCCTCTGTCCTTCACAGCTGCCTGAGTGCAGCCTGTATGTGCAGGGAGTCCCCCTTCCACAACCTTATGCAAACTGTTCTCATTCGAGCAAAGGGTCTAGTGGTACCCAGGAAGTGGGTCTAGACCAGAAAAAAGACTTGTTTGGAATTCTTCTTGGCACAAATGAAATATGTGCACATTGAATGAAGTAGCCTTGAGAGGGGGGTTCTCAGGTGGCCTGGTCAGCTTCTTTTAGAGGTTCTTTTTCATCTTCATGGCTGCAGAGTTTAGCTCCCAAGAACAAAGAGAAGGATAAAGCTTGGAATACACATGGGTTGGTGAAATCTGTCCCCTGGACTCCAGATTAGCACTGTGGGGCTTAGAATATTATCAGTTACGCTGTCACATTATCCATGTTATAAACCGGTGCTTCTCCGTGCTTCAGTTTACCCATCATGTACTTCTAAGCTCATTGGGTATATTTGGTAGATTCATTACCATGATCTAAAAATCTTACATTGTTTCATTATGTTATATAACTGAGCATTTGAGTTATCACCTTGAAATATCTTCTGTATTACATTACCCAGTTTACTTGAAGACAGTTTTGGACCCATCAGAATATAGCATTTGCTGCTCGCATTTATCCTCACCTGGATCTGTCTTCAAGCTCGTTCAGCTTGTTCTACATTTAAAAACGAAATAGTTTACAAAGTACTTCCAACTACAAAACTAAGGCTCTATGTAAGTCTCTAAGAGTGACATTATTATTATTGCTAATACTGGGGAAAGAATGAAAGCTAAGTAGTTTATTGGTCCTAAAGTGATCAGATTGGTGAGGACTGCAGAAATGGGCACAGCACTGGGTCTGTCACTCCAGATTAAAGTAAAGGGAGCATTTATATCATTAAAGAATGTGCTATCATTAAAGAATTAATGAAAAGAGGGACTTCCACATTTTACCCTATATATTTCTGTATCATTGGCATTTTTTTGCCACAATGATGTAGCCATGAATTGTTATTTCTTAAAATTCAAAACATTTTTAAAAGACAAAAACTGGCCTTCTAATTTGTATGAAGTGCTATATGTAATGTTTTATTAAATAATCCTTGTGTATAAGAATATTGGCATTTACTAATAAATGAAACATCGATTATTTAGATGAGATGAGGCATCAAATACTTTTATTTATTTGGATGTTTATCTTGACTTTAAAAAGATGGATATTTGCATACTTTTCAATTATCATGTTGAAAAGTTCATTAAAAAATTATTTAACATCTACATGATTTGTTATGAATTCTGCAATTTTAAATTTTAAATAGAGCTACTGTTATAGTATTATTCTATGTATGTTTTATACTTTTTATCCTTCAAGGTCTTGTTCATATCTAGATTTAACTAGCAATCCATTAGCATGTTGGGAACACTGGTTCTCTGCAAGGCATTGTGCTAGGCACTCTCATATTTGGTATACATTATCTTTATAGGAAATATTGGCAGTTAGGTATAATTTCACCTTGAATTTGCCATTGGTGCAGAGCATCCTGCTGCTTGGGGTATTGGCTGGGTCCCACTCAGTGTTCTGTTCAATTTGTCCTTTGGTCCAGACTAGGATTTCTAGTTCTGCTTGCCTCTCCTCAGCAGCCTCTGCCATCATTTCTCATGAGCCCACTTCTGACACCAGAGTTGCTCTCAACTCTACCTTCCCAACAGGGGGTTTGATACCTTTTAGGAAGAGCACATGGTGCCACATAGGACTATTATTTACACTCTTCACTCTTCTCTTCCCTTCCCCTATACTTTCAGGAATTTTCAAGATTCCATCCCCCTCCCCAAAAAAGAAAGAAGGCCTTTAATTTAAATCCACCTGAGTCTGTTCTGACTTTGCAAAGGTCCTATAGATCTGATCACTTGCCGTCATCCACATAAAGGGCCTTCATTTATATTTTAGCTTTTATAGAGTACAATTCATGGTCAAGGTTGTAAATTTGACTTTAAATTGTTTTAAACAGCACATTATTTATAATCTGTTATTACTTAGTCTAAATTTTTTTTATCATTGTCCATTTTCTGATGGTTTCCTTTTCAAATTTGTGTTTTTAATTTATTCTTTCACAATTGGGCTCATGCATGTTTTCTCTTGCACTGTTTTGCTGCAAAGGTGGCTTTCACCTTACCAGTGAGGACTGCCTGATGCGTGGATTGGCCTGGGTTCTCTAGTGTGAGATTGCATCGAGAGACCAGGCTCCAGCTACCACAGTGTTCTTCCTAATGTTGGACCTTGGGGAAGGAGCCCAACCGCTCAGAGCCTGTTTCTTTTATTTTAAATGGGGACAATAGCGCCTATGTGGAAGAGTTATTGTGAGGTTTTGAGGATTAGAGATAATACAGGGCAAATTATGCCTTTAACAATCAGTGGCCATTATAGTTCTATGGAACTCTTGAAGGTGCCATTGTTTTGAACAGAACTTTTCAAGTAGCCTGGGGAAGGGGTGTAGACTTTTACATTCTTAAATGTTTTCAGTCTACCAAAAAGTATTTCTGAAATGTACTGTATACTGCCTTGCCTTCTTCAACTGAATCTGCTAATCATCATTTAAGTTCTTGGTAATTCAGAGTCATGAGGTGATCCTTGAGTATTATGGTGTAAATACAGATCCATATGGGGAGTGTGAGCACAAGCAGTTATTGTATTTCTTGAAAAGGGCTCTGGTCAACTCCCCCCTGTTCCCCTACTCTTATTAATCTTTTTATTCTAATAGTAGAATAAACTTGCAGGCCTGGCTTACTGGGCAGTGTGATATGGCGGCTCTTCAGTGAGGCTTAGTTAATGACTCAGAGCCAGAAATGGCCTTTTGATCAGTATGTCTATGCATTCCCGTAAGTCATAGATGTGAGACCCCTTTGCAGTCTCCACTGTGGGTCCTCACCCCAGCCAGCTCCTTCACAGCTGATGCTCTCTAGGAGCTCTGCCCTGGACCCCTGTACTCCAGAAGCATCTATCTTACAGGCTCCCATGGCTCCCTTCTCTCTCTCTCTTTCTAGACATATAGATATGTTTATATTTGTGTGCACATCACTATGTTGTCATGCCTGATTTGCTAATCTACTCCCCAGGAATTGTTAAACCCCTTTAAGGTAAAAACTCTATCTCGTCATCCTTTGACTTCTAAGTATATAGTATCTGGCTTATATAATCTGTACAAATATTTGTTGGATGAGTGAATAAATGACTGGTTAAAATGAAGAGGAAAAATTTGAATTTGAAATCTGTACCAGAAAACAAGTGAAGAATAATTGCTGTGATTTACTTTTAGCTTTACATTTAGCTTTGAGCTTCCTTGGTATTAAAGCAAAAAAATGAAAGTCTATGAACCTTACTGTCTCATAAGAGAAGTTGTTCTGGGCTGATTTGTGTCCCCCAAAATCTGCATGTTGAGTCCTAACCCCCAGGACCTCAGAATGTGACTGTGTTTGGAGGCAGGACCTTTAAATAGGTGATTAAGTTAAAATGAGATGTCCCCAATCCAAATGACTGGTGCCCTTATGGGAAGAGGTCGGAGTGCAGACACACACAGAGTGACGGCCGTGTGAGGACACAGGGAGCATAAGATTCAGCCGTCGGCATGCCAGAGAGAAAGGCCTTAGGAGAAACCGTCCTTGCCCACACTGGGATCTTGGACTTCCAACCTCCAGAACTGTGGGAACATAAGTGTTTGTTGTTTAAGCCCCCAGTCTGTTTCTTTGTTATGGCAGCCTGAGCAGACTGCCACAGAAGTCACATCATTTTTTTCTTTGCATGAAATTCTGAGATGATTTTTAAAGAAGGGTTTCATTTAAGCAGCAATAAGTTACATAATTTTAATAACTTTTGCAAAAGATGTAGACATAGTTTTCATGTGATTTCTTTTTATACTGACCTTCCCTAACAGCAAAGGGTATAATACTAAATGTTGACTTAAGGAGAGCATTTTACTAACAATTCATAAGAATGCTATCATCTTTGTTATTGCTTACCCTTGACCTGTTTGTACATTGTATGTGTATTCTCACATCACAAAACAATAAACCGTGGTCACCCTGTGCACATGTTACTGGCATTCTTTGGCATGGAACAGTAAGGAACAGGATCTCTTTTTTGGGGGAAGGTTTTACTATAAATCACAAATTCATTGTCATTAAAAGAATATTCTGGTCTTGCTGACGTGACACCAGGCAGTTGCCACCAACCTCTCTTTTATGTTGGAATGGAACCTGGGACCCAAGCAGCACTCACAACCTCAACTTCCCTGTAATAATACACTCCGATCCCTCCTGTGTGTTGCCAGCCTGAAGACTGTCTTCCTGATGGATCATCTTTCCTGTGAAGCATCTTTTGCATCAGTATTTTATTGTCTGAATAGCTTGATGCTCCATAAGCTGAGTCAGTGCATAAGTACTGGGGACAAAGCAATGGCAAAACCAGCCCCTTTGGAGAGTTCTACAGTGGTCTCTGGGGAAGGACGTGTGCTGCCTTATGCGTGCCAGGCACTTTGACATCAGTGACTTTCACTGGATTAAAAAAAAAAGCACGTAATCTGCTCAAGTATAACCTTCCACTTTATAAATGAAAGAGAAATGTGTGAGACCGTTAGCAGACAGCACCACCTCACCTCCAGGCTGCTCTTCTGTGCTGCCCTCATCCCCTTTCTGCCTTAGCTCCTTATCAGTCTCCTGTGTCTCATGTATTTCAGCCTATATGAAATTAGAACCTATCATAAACCTTCTTTGGAAAAATACAGGGCAAAAACAAACAAATAAAAATACATATTAGAATGATACAGCAATTCCACATCTGATTTTTTCCCCATTTTTTAAATTAAGGTATCATTGATGTACAATCTTAAGAAGGCTTCACATGAGTAACATTGTGGTTACTACATTCACCTATATTATCAAATCCCCCCAACACACCCCATTGCAGTCACTGTCCATCAGTGTAGTAAGATGCCACAGAGTCACTACTTTTCTTCTCTGTGCTGTACTGCCTTCCCTTTGACCCCCCTACATTATGTGTGCTAATCATAATGCCCCTTAATTCCCTTCTCCCTCCCTCTCTACCCACCCTCTCCCCCCCTTCCCTTTGGTAACTGCTAGTCCCCTCTTGGAGTCTGTGAGTCTGCTGCTGTTTTGTTCCTTCAGTTTTACTTTGTTATACTCCACAAATGAGGGAAATCATTTAGTACTTGTCTTTCTCCGCCTGGCTTATTTCACTGAGCATAATACCCTCTAGCTCCATCCATGTTGTTGCAAACGGTAGAATTTGTTTTCTTCTCATGGCTGAATAATATTCCATTGTGTATATGTACCACCTCTTCTTTATCCATTCATCTACTACTGATGGACACTTAGATTGCTTCCATGTCTTGGCTATGGTAAATAGTGCTGCGATAAACATAGGGGTGCATATGTCTTATTGAATCTATGATCTTGTTTTCTTTGTGTAAATTCCTAGAAGTGGAATTCCTGGGTCCACATCTGATTTTATCTAAAAGAATCTGAAGCAGGGAGTCAAACAGATGTTTACACATCTGTATTCATAGCCTCACTGTTCACAACAGCCAAGGGGTGGAAGCAACCCAAGTGTCCATCAATGGGTAAATAAATAAACAAAAGATGATATATCTATATCATGGAATATTACTCAGCCTTACAAAGGAAGGAAATTCTAATTCATGCTACAACATGGATGATCCTTGAGGACATCATGCTACATGAAATAAGCAGACATAAAATGACAAATGATTCTACTTCCATGAGGTCCCTAGAGGAGTCAACTTCATAGAGACAGAAAGTAGAAGAGTGGTTGCCAGAGGCTGGAGAAGGGCAAATTGTGAGTTGTTCAGTGGGGACAGATTTTCAGTTTTGCAAGATGAAAAAGTTCTAGAGATCTGTTGCACAGCAGTTGACACTGAACTGTACACTTAAACATGGTTAAGATGGTAAATTTGATGTGTTTTTTTTTAACTACAATTACAAAAAATACAGACTAGAAATAGAAGATCTGCTGGGATATGGGGCCACTGGGGAAGGCTTACTGATATTAGCAAGGAATGATAAGCAATGGCCAAAGAGTGAAGGAGGAGGTAAGTGGGGGCTTTGTCTTTAAAGGCCTCCGTGCACAGAGAACAGGAGACAAAGCACAGTGTGGGAAGTCTAACCAGAGCCTCTCCACTTCATCTGGGACCCCAAGAAGCTGCACCCTACTGTCAGGATTAAGTAAATACACTCTAGCATCCCCACCCCGGCTAAGGGGACTGCCTGTAAAACTGCCTGCCTCAAACCTTGGTGTTGATTATAGGAACAGAAATCTCTCTACGGGCCTAATAACCACAAGATAATTTCCATATAGGCTTGTAGCTCTTATTCATACTGTATTCATGGTCCAAACACCTCAAACAAAGAATTTATTTTAAAATGGTGCCAGGTTGGTATTGCTTCCATGTGCCTAGGCAGAAACAAAGGTAAATGAAAAGAACAGAGCTTTACTATTACTTTTAAGGAATTAATACGAATATTCAAGGAAAATGTGATTTAGTGAAAAGTTATCAGATATGCAAGAAAACATGCCACCATAAATAAGAGCAGCAAAGACAAGTCAACAGAAAGCAGAAACAGACTCTCAGTGAATTTAGAGATCGTAGGATCAGATTCAGAATATGGATTAAGTATGTCTAATATGTATACAGACATATGAAATTGAGTAAAATTTAAACATTTTTAAGTTTTACTGTATGTAGGTATAAAGATGGAAAAACGAACATTGCTATCCAGGCTCGTATTTAGACCGAGGCATACATTCTGTGTCTGAGTGTGAGTTTGTGTGACTGTCTCAGTGCCAAAGGATGTTTTCTTATAGACATTAAAATGCCAGGGACTGAGGGCCAAATTCTTATATTCCTGTTTCCAGCCGTGTGTGAGGCTCATAAAAGTCATTCACTAGGTATTTGTTAGACAAATCAATGAAGTTTAATTGTTTTTTCAAAACTGAATTCTTCTCCACTGGATCAGAGACAATCAGAGATGAATGTAGGGTTAAAACCTGGAATTAAATTTCCCCACCTGTTTCTGTTTCATTGGTTTAGATGTTTTTCTATAAATATTTTAGGTTTTTTTATATCAGGTTTTATCAAAGACTTACATATTGTCAATGAAAATCTTTTTACTTTTTGTAAAATTTATTTCAACATTTATCTCAGAATGACACTAAATAAGATATACCTTTCAACAATTAAACCATCTAAGAGCTTTTGTTGAATGTTGATCTTTCGTAAGAATTATTTTCATGGTAGTTTCTTGGCCTTAATTAACAGTGGTGTTTTGATATGATGAGTACCATAGTTTTAATGGTATATTATAATGGAATTGACGTGTGATGGTAAGAAAGACCCTTTTTATTGATCATTATCCTTTTCTTAGAGTACCCATTTTTATGAACTATGTTGGTTGACATTTGAGAATTAGAACATCTGCTTTTTATACTTTTTCATTATGAGGTATATTTATGACAGTAACATGCCAATACAAAACCCATTCTCTGTTGTTTCTTTTGGTATCTAAAAGAATCTGAGTCAGGATCTGGAAGATTCATCATGTTCTTCAACACAAGGAAAATTTAACCGAGAGCAGTTTTACAAGTTCATCATTTTCCCTGGCAAGTGGATTAAAGTCTGGTATGATCGACTTACCTTGTTGGCATTACTTGATAGGTAAGCCACTAAGCATTCAAGTGTGCAGATGGAAGACATGGTGGGGCATCGCCATTGCTCTTGCATGCTTATAAAAAAAATTGCCATGGGCTAAGGTTCTCTGGAACATTTTCAAGTAGTACATTCTGCAAACCTAGAGTTGAAGCAGTAAGATCCTAAAAACTGAAGAATTGTAATTCAGCAATTAAAATAGGAGGTAGTTGAATTGGTAACATGGTTTAGATTCAAGTTTAGCTCTGGGGATAATATTATGCATTGTCCTACTCACAGCTTGCCACATTTTCTAGAAATGCGTGAGGCTTCCCTATGAAGTACAGGGCATGACTTGACTCGGATGGGCCCAGGGAGATGGGGAGAGGAGGGACAGTGACATGGAGTGATTTCTAGCTGTTCCCTTTGCTGATGATTCTACTTCTCACACCTGTCTGATCACACGAATTGGAATGTTAGTCTTTGCTTTAAACCCTTTTACTCTTTCTCACCTCTCCTTACCACTGTTCCTCCAGATAAAATGTTGTAGGGTTGGAGATACGGTCCCTGAGTGCAGAGGGAGAGGGGCGAGGTCAGGTTCGCTAAGAAATGATGGCGATGGGACTACATGGGGACACCCCACTTCTGTGCCCACACCTCAAGATTGACATAGGAAGGATTTTGATCCTCAAAGGCTGTGTAGTTCGGGAATGTTGGTTCAAAAATTCAAGAGGCCGTTACCAACGCTGTCATCAGCAAATGCTGAGTTTCACAAGTTAAATGCCAGCCAGTGAGGGCAGTGGCAGGCTGGTTGCCTGCCCTGCTGTTGGTGGTCCCCCTGTGACTACTTGTTATGGTAAGGTCTTAAATGGTGTGATCACATACTAAAAAACTATAGTTGTGCAAAATTACAACAGTAAATTTCAGGACCCACAAGTCAGAGAATGTGGAGTTATAATGGTTTTCCTAACAACATGATGTTACCCAAGGAGCACACACTTAAGATGAACATTTCATACTTAACTGAAATAATCCAAGATCATACATTCTGTTAGATGAGGCAGTTTATTTGAAATATTTTTTTTTCTGTTAAAAAGGAATTATTGAAAGTTGGGCTAGTTTGTGTTAACCCTTCACATTATAAACAAATATTTCTGTAGATTTCAAGGTTTGTTATTTTAAAATCCATTCAGTGACAAAAAAGGAACTGAAAATATAAAGTCTTTAAAAAGATGATAAGATATTGCAGTTTTTTAAAGTTATAGTTTATAGTTGAATCACCTCTCTTGCATGGTGATTAAAATCACACTGGTTTTGAACTTTGTGCCCAGGGGTGACCTAGAGCCAGGGCCACTCCCTTATCCATGGGTCCCTCAGCTGGAGTGGGGAGCTCTGGGCTCTGGTGACCCTATGCAGGTCAGATTCAGTCCCTACTACTTACTAGTGCTGTGACCTTAGGATGACTTTGAAACCTTCTGTGCCTCAGCTTTCTATCTGTTAAATGGGGATAACATATACCACAGAGAGGTTAAGGTTAAAGCAACATAGCCATAGAAAGTGTTCTTTAAATACTAATTGCCATTATTATCATTATTAACTGCAATGTGGCCCAGAACTCAAAAAGAAGAAAAATAAAAAAATAAGGTAAAATTAGGGTAGCCAAGGTAGATGATGTTAAATCCAGACACTGAGATTCAGGCCCTTCATTCATAGGAGAAATCACCCTCTATTCAGAGCCCATATATGCCTGCTGTCACTCATCTATTAGCAAGCTTGGTTTCTGGTTTTCCATTTTGTAGTTAGTTAGGAGGGGAGAAAGCAGCTAGGTGAACGTTCAGCTGACAGCAAGGAAAGAAGAAGAAAAACCCAAAACACTGACCTGGAAAACATGAACAGCTTGGGACCTTTGCAAGGACAGTGTAATTCCCAGGCGGGGCTGTGGGTCAGAATCACCTGGCAGCTTTATCAGCACACAGTCCAGGCATGGGATGTCACCACTCCAGCATGATTTTGAGTACAGCATAGGCTGTATCATGGCACACCTCTCTAGCTCAGCTTCTTAATTAGGTCAGTTATGATCTGGAGGTCTTTGTAAAAAAACAGGAACTTAGCAATACATTTCACACATGGTTTTTGCTATGATAATAAAATTTCAAAAGGCAGAAATGAATTGCCTTTGCTATTCATTGGGGGATGTAATTAAAGTCCCAAATGGGTCAAAGAACTTGAATTCCTAAACTAAAGTTTATAAAGAAAAAGTAGGCATAATAAAAAGCAACATGCAAGGGTTGCACAGGAATGGAAGAAAATGGCAAATAGCAGACACTGAAACTACACTAATCACATTATAAACTCCCAGAGGTTATGGCCCACTGCTTGGGATTTTGCAGCTTACTCTGGAATTCAGGCTTGATCTTCCTTGAAAATGCTTCCTATTCTCTAATTGTGCCTTCATAGTTCTTATAATTGCATCTCTGCTGTTTGCCTTTGGTTCACCATCCATTCTACTTGGATATTTTTGGACTCATCCCTGCTTGAGAACCTTTCTTATTTTCTCTTCTGCGTTACCGCATCTTGCAAAACACATTAGGTTTTATTTTATTTATCTGCTTTATCAGGTTGGCATCTAAAATGAAAAGCTGCCCTTCTGGTTGTCATTTCATTCATTCATTCCACAAATTAAACAAAAACAAAACAAAACCCCAAGAGCCGTCTCCATCCTAGGCTGTGCCCTGGGCATTGGATATAGAAGGTGAATGAGACAGATATGGTTCCTGTCCTTATGGGGTTTGCATTCTATGGGGGGAGATAGGCTAAAAGAGCAATTGGCGTTAGGTGCCGTGAAGACACATAGAAAGGCCTCAGTTAGAGGAAACTGGGGGGACAAGGGACATTGACATCAAAACAGGTGGTCACAAAAGCCTTTCCTGAGGAGGAAACGCACAAACTGAGGTATGAAATAAAAGAAGCAGCTAGCCACGTGACAAGTGGAGGGCATATCATTCATGCTTCTACCACTGAGATCATCATCCGTGTTATTATTACAAGAACATCTCTCATTTCTCCCATCCTTAAAAATCCTCTGGACCCACTTTCCCTCCTACTACTGTCTGGTTTCTCTGCCCTCCTTTGCAGCAAAACTTGAAGAACTGCCTGTGCTTATTTACGTTTCTCTTCTCCCATTTTCCCACAAACCTATTCCATCCACTCTCTCCTGACTCAATACTCCACGGAGCTTGCTGACCTCGTTGAGGTCGCCGCTGACCCCACCATTCAGTGCCCCTCTCACCAGACCCATTCGCAGCATTTGGCGGAGTTGCTTTCTTCTCTCAGCTTCTAGGACTTGGCCTTCTCTCGGGCTTCCTTCTGCCTCGCAGGCCACCCCTTCTTTCTTTGCCCCTGAGCCCCAGGTGCTGCCCGGCTCTTGGTGTTCTTTCTTTCTCTGTCTACCTTCGATTTTTTCTTTGATGATTGCACTGAGTTTCAAGGCCTTAAATACCACTAGGTAAGCCAGTGACTCTCAGATTTGTATCTCTAATGTAGACCTGTCTCCTGAACTCTAGACCTGTATATCTTACAGATGGCTGCTTGTGATCACAGTCCAGAACCGAGCCCTTTATCCCTGCGTCATCCCAGGCCGCCTCCACCTACGTCCTCCCCACCTCAGCTGATGACAGCTCCATCCTTGCAGTTTCTCAGCTGAAAAATGTTGGAGTCATCATTGTGTTTTCTTGCCTTTCACACCCACATCCAATCTCTCATAAGAAATTAGGTCTACAGTTTCCAAATGTATGTACTGCATCTTTCTACCTTTAATATTACTGCCCTCATCTGAGCGGCTTTCATCGCTCATCTGGGTCACTGCTAATGGCACTGTCTGCTTCTACCCATTCTTCCTGACGCAACGGAGTGAGCTTTTCAAGTATCACTATTCTGCTGTCTGCCCCGCAGTGGCTCCCCATTTCACTCAGAACGAAAGCCTACATGCTCACAGTGCCCCAAATTCCCCTGTGCTCTAGCCACTCATTCGCTCTCTGACCTCACCTCCCGCTGCCTTTGCAGACTCCTTCCCACCCGCACTGGCCTTCCTGGTGTTCTTCGCCAAGCCAGGTCTGCCCGTAGGCTTGAGACCCTTGTGCTGGCTGTTCCCCCTGCCTGGAACACACTCCTCTCACATACTGCGTGACCAGCACCCTCAACTTTGACGTGTCATTGCACTGAGGCTTAGCCTGACCTTCCTGTTTAAAATTACAACAGCTCCCTAACACATACTCATAATTACTCTCACCTTGTCCTGTTCATTTTTCTATTGCACTAATCATCTTCAAACACGATTAATTTATTGTTTGTGTGCATTACTTATTTTCTGTCACTGCCCACTGGAAAGAAATCTCTGTAGGCTTTACTCGCTGATGTACCTCCAGCATCTAGAGCAGTGTGAACACTGCCATTGATTCTGCTATGATCCTTTCTTACCTGACTGAAACCTCGGAATCGTCTTTATTCTTGCAATCTGCTCTTCACTGTGCATGACCCACTCAGTCACACAGGCCTTTCTGCCTTGCTCCGTGGTGTTGTATGTCCCATGTCCCTTCCAATTCCCCAGCCATGTCATTTTCCCAGGCCCTCATCACCTCTGTCCTGGAATGTGGTTATTTTTCTTTGGTCTTTTTCCTTTCCAGTACAAAATAAATCTTTCTAAAATACAGCCTTAATCATGACACTCTTTGCCTAGCAAGTATACTTTTTATTTCAGTATTTAAGTATGGATGCATGAAGAATGGGGGTAGAGGAATGGAGTCCTGGTAGAGGGGAAAAAGTACATTTTAGGAACTTTATTTTTTCCCCCTAAATAGGAAAAAAGTTTATTTTTTTCATTGAAAATTTGTTTTATTTCCTAAACCTTTAGATATTTTTAAGTATACATCAAAATGATATATACTTAAACTTCACTGAACACACTAAAGAATAAGTAAGTTTTATGGATCTCAACTAACAAAATATATTTAGCTCTATAAAAGAGTGTAGTAGAAAATAAAAAGCACATAAATTTTCCTTTTCACCAAATACATTTTGGTCTCCCTGAAAGTTTTTTTTTTATTTTTAATTGGAGCATCATACTTATTTTTTCTTCTTTTTTTAAATTAAGGTATTATTGATATACACTCTTATGAAGGTTTCACATGAAAAAACAATGTGGTTACTACATTTACCCATATCAAGTCCCCACCCATACCCCAATGCAGTCACTGTCCATCAGTGTAGTAAGATGCCACAGATTCACTGTTTGCTTTCTCTGTGCTACACTGTTTCCCCCGTGATCCCCCACACCATGTGTACCAAACATAATACCCCTCAATCCCCTTCTCCCTCCCTCCCCACCCGCCCTCCCACACTCCTCCCTTTTGGTAACCACTAGTTCCTTCTTGGAGTCTCTGAGTCTGCTGCTATTTTGTTCCTTCAGTTTTGCTTCGTTGTTATGCTCCACAAATGAGGGAAATCATTTGGCACTTTTCTTTCTCTGCCTGGCTTATTTCACTGAGCATAATATCCTCCAGCTTCATCCATGTTGTTGCAAATGGCAGGATTTGTTTCCTTCTTAGCATCATACTTAATTTTTAACTTGAGCATCATAATATCTGAGGTCTTCACATTTCTAGACATATTAATTTTATACATCTCAACTGCCTGATTAAAAAATGGGAAAAAGATATGAACAGATACCTCACCAAAGAATATATACAGATGACCAATAAGAATATTAAATATATTCTACATCATGTATTATTAGGGAATTTCAAACTAGAATAACAATGAGATACCACTACACACCTATTAGAATGGCCAAATCCAAAACACTGACAACATCAAATGCTGGTAAGCTGGTGGAGCAGTAGGAACTCTTATTCATTGTTGGTGGAAATGCAAAATGGTGCAGCTGTTTTGGAAGATAGCTTGGCAGTTTCTTACAAAACTGAACACATTCTTACCATATTATCCAGTGATCATGTTCCTGGTCCAAATGAGTTGAAATTAGGTCCACACAAAAGCCTGCACACCCATGCTTATAGAAGTTTTATGCATAATTGCCCAAACTTGGAAGCAACCAAGATGTTCTTCAGTAGGTGAGTGGATAAACAAACCATAGTACATCCATACAGTGTAATATTATTCAGTAATAAAAAGAAATGAGCTCTTAAGCCATGAAAAGACATGCAGGAACCTTAAATGCCTTTTCTTACTAAGTGAAAAAAAGCCAGTATGAAAAGGCTACCTAGTGTATGATTCCAACTACATGACATCCTGGGAAAGGCAAAACTATGGAGACAGTAAAAAGATCAGGGGTTGCCAGGGGTTAGTGGGGAGGCAGGAATGCATAGGCAAAGCACAGAGGATTTTTAGGGCAGTAATAATACTCTGTATGATACACTAATGGTGGGGGCATATCATTATACACTTGTCCAAACCCGTAGATTGTACCACAGCAAGAGTGAGCCATAACGTAGACCTCGGGTGTTGGTTGGTAAGGATGTGTCAGCGTTGGTCCATCCGTTATGACAAATGTACCACTCTGGCAGGGGATGTTGATGGTGGGGAAGGAGTTGTGTGGGAACTCTTTACTTACCTCTCAATTTATCTGTGAATCTAAAACTGCTATAAAAAAATTTAATGATAAAAATGTTCAGGAGTGCCTGTGTGCCAGGAATGAAGCGGCCAATTGCCTCTCTCTAAAAATGATCATAATTTAATAGGAAAGGCCAATATATATATGCACAAAAATTGATGAGCTAAGAAATATACTAATTCCTGTGAGTGACCCATCTAAGCGCCTGACCTTGTGGCCCACACCTGTTCCCTTACTACAGTTCATAACTGCACTGTAACTTCATCTTGTCCTCCCAGGGCAGCCTTCCAGCTCTGAAGTCCTAATCCCAGCTCCTGCTCATCCTTCATATTCCCTCTAACTCCCCCACATGTTCCCAAACCATCTCTGGCACTGACTGACCCTCTGCTTTCTCCTGTCTAGCAGCCCTGCCGGTCCCATCCTGCTTAGGTCCCGTGATCCAGCCCACACGCCTTTGCATTAGCACCCCCAGACTCCTCACCTGTCCCGTTGCACACCCACGGACAGCACCCCACCTGTGGGTGAGCCCCCCTCTCTATCCCACACCTCTTCTGAGGAGTCCCCCAGGAGAAAGCCACCCAGTGAGACTGTGGACACAACACAGCTCAGTCAGACCCTTGGTGCTGCCATCTCTCTGGCTGGAGCTCTCCCAGCTCCTGAAGCTGGGCAGCCAATTCTGTCTCTGCAGATTATACCTGGAAGGGATGTCCTGCTTTAGCCAGGTGTTCATGCAGCTCCTCCCCCATTTAAAGAAGCCCATGCAGCTCTTTATCTGAACTGCATTTCAGTGTTGTGGGGTGGGTGAAATAGTTAACTGCTTTCTCCCAGTAAAACCCACTTTAGCAGCCAAGCAGACTCAATGGGATTATATTTCATTTGTTGCAATAACAGAAATCTGGGGTTAAAATATGGATTTTGTTTATAAAACACAGGAATAAGGAAAAAAGGAAATCTTAAAATCTTGTTACCAAATAGAAAGGCACTCTTAAGATAAGAGCTCTGCTGTCACTGTCAGTCTTTTCAGAAGCAGTCGGCTCTTCTTTGATTAAAAATAGAGAGTATGGTTTCCTTCACTTTTATTTGTTTATTTTTCACAGAACTGAGGATGTCAAGGAAAATGTGCTGGCGGTTCTACTCATCGTCCTGGTCTCCCTGCTCGGGTTTCTGACGTTGAGCCGAGGCTTCTGCAAAGACGTGTGGGTGCTCCTTTTCTGCCTTGTCATGGCCAGCTGCCAGTATTCCCTGCTAAAGGCAAGACCTCATCTAATTCTTACCCTCACTAGTGTGTGCTTGAAATCATGAGATGATGACACAGGCACTTCTGATTTGTGTTCTAGAGCGTTCAGCCTGACCCCGCCTCACCAATACACGTAAGTTTCCAATAATGGGCAAGTAGCTTGTGTTGTCTGCTTGTGCTGAAGATAGTAGAACAGCCAAAATCTATTTAAAAGGAAAAAAATGTCAGGATACGTATATATTGAATATATGAATAGAAATATCAATGCACGTTGGCCTGGTGTAGTGGGGGAAGGTACGGGGTGCGTCAGGGTGAAAAGCGTGTGTGGGGGTCTTTTGTATCCACTGGATTCATGTCAGGAAAGAGCATGGAGCCTGCAGGGGAGGCCTGCAGACTCGGTAGTCAGACTGCCTGCGTTTATTTCCCGGTTCCTCTTCTTGAATGTTGGACTCCTGAGTAAGATATGTGTGTGGAGATATAAACTCTCCTGCCTCAGTTTCCTTTTGTGGAAATAAGAATAATGAAAATGCCTGTGGGGATTAAACCATCCATGTGACATGCTTAGAACAGTGCCTGGCACATAGAAATGGTTTAATAAATGGTAGCTATCCTTATTGGGAGTATCCATCATTCTTTTACATGAAGGTCATCTCTTCCACGTTTGCAGTGTATTGTTACCATTTATGCCATAGGTTTGGGCTAATTGATAATTGAGACTCCAGCTCACCAGTGTAGCTCTCTTGGTGGTCTGGCATTCTTCGATGAGCTCTGAGGCACAGGGTTTCCGCTGCCCAGCTGCACATTCCCCCGCGGGTGCTGTGGAACAGGGTTGGCATTGCCCCACAGGTCTCCAGCTCCGTGCTATGCACTGAGACGACTGCCTGGTGGACTTCGTAGCCTGTTGAGAAACTCTCTCCTTTGTTATGGAGCTCCTGGAGGACCCTGAAAATACTCTCCCAGTGAGAGAATGCTCGATCTTTCCTCTATTGTGTTTTAAAAATTCATATCCAGGATTTAGGACTGCTTTTAAATCTGTGATCACTCACATTTAGCTCACGGTAATTAAGAAAAGCTTTTAATTGGACAATCACATGGCATACACTGCTATCTTGTTAAATTCCTCTGTTCCCCTTAATTGGTTTACATACAAAACATCTTCTTTTATTCCAGAGTCTGAATGTCAAGATAAGTAGAAGTAGCATAATTAGGGTATTAAGATGCATTGTTGTGATTATCATTAGAAATCTTTGGTAGGTGGTGGGGGTAGAGATGTGCGGCTCTGAAATGTTTTGTTCCAGCCCACCCTAGATGCCCCATCTTCCTCCTCCTGCATCAGTAAATAAGCCCTCCTTTCCAGTAACGACACTTCAGTGGCACTGTTTTTCCTGGGTGGCTCGGGGGCGGGACATTATATGCTGTAACCTTCACTTCCTGTGTGTACTTACAGGAATAGTGCAGAGTGTGCTGGTAGAGGCGGGTGGAGAGCACAGCCGAATAATCATGTGGCTCTGCAATGACTGTTCATTCTCAGGACCCCTATGTTCTTGCTCTAAGTTGGAGTTATATTGTCTTACATGGGTCTAGTTCCTAGAGGACTAGATCAAGCTGCTATTCCCTTATCTGAGCAAGCATGTCCTAGTGAGATGGCAGGACATGACTTCTCTCACTGTCCTAATAAGACATAGACATCCAATGATGTTTATTACGGTAATTCATTCACTTGCACAGACTTCTAAGTAGATTAGTCCCTGATTTGAGTTGGCATTTTTCTAACAGTTCTAGTGAGTAAAGAAAATATAGTAGCTGTTATAAAACATTTCCTCTTGCAATCTGACTGAGCCAGGTGGGCATATAGAAGGATGATTTATTATGTCCAGTTTATAGATGAGAAAACCTCAGGAGGGAGACGGTCAAGAGATTGAGCTAAGTGTGGGCGCAGAGATGGTTCCCAGGCCTGCTGCTCTCTCTAGCTCTGGCTAAGTTTCATTCGTCAGGGGCTGTCAGGTGAACCAAGGTGCTTACAAAATGACACCGCTTTGTACGTTTGCAGAGAGGGCCTATTAGTAGGTTTAGTCAATTCTTGCTCTTAGAGTGATTGACTGACTTTTCTTCTTTGTTTCCTTCCAGGAGCACAGAGGTGGCACATTTTGAGCAAGTTATTAAAACCATAAGATAGCAAAATAAAAATAAAACTTTGGCATGAACTCTTTATATTTCAGATATAAATGCAGTAATGACATGCTAATAGATATGGTAAAATAGACCTGGGACCTGAAAGAAGTGCATCTAGTTGTAAGAGAAACAGATCTAGGATAGCGTGAACAATTGTGGGTTGGGGTGGGTACCGGAAGCACTCTGAGGATCAGAGATGCAATATAGTGACGGGTGATGAGGATATGAATTGGCTGACACAGATTTAGGCACAGTTCTAGCCAATGGTAACCCATTATAATGGGAACCCAGAAAGCAAAATTCCATGGGATATCTGAGAGGTAGCAAAAAACTGGGATCAGTTGCATGGAGCTGGAGTCAGGAGCCATTCCCAGTACCTGAAGGGTTGTTGAGTTGGTGTGGCTGGGGAAGCACCAGGGAATCTGTGTTTTAGCCTCACGTCCCCATCCCCACCCCCCAGGTGATGATGTGGAGGTAATTTCAGATCACACATGAGAAACACTGGGGAAACTGGAAGCCTGCAGGTTTCAGGATTTCAGTCTAGCCTCACCATGTACAGTGATGGGGTCTTAGGTAATTACTTCTCTATCTCAGGCTTTTCATCTGTAATAGAGGAAACCATAAGACAGGATTGTAAGGGGTTTAATTTAAACAAGATAACATACATCTGTGGAAGCACTTGACCAATGTTAGCGGTTATTTTTTGTGAGTAAAATATGGATAATAGTGACAACCCCATTTGGATCTTGTAAAGTGCAAGTTGGACAATTCATATAGTGTGGCCAGTGCAGGGCCTGGAATATACTAGGTCCTCTGTAAATGGCCCCTCGCCGTTCTTCCTCCACCCTGCTTACGTGTCCTGTTTCCTTGTCGCAGTGTGAACTCCGTAGAGCAAGAGCTGACACTTGTGTGTCTAGTCCATGAACTGCAACTGCTGTACAGCAAGACATTTGTCACCACTTCAGATCACATACAAATCATTGGGAGTGATTTTGTAAATAACCTTTTTGTTTTAGGAGTTTTAGATTTATAGAACACTGACCTTGGCAGTTTTGAGGGGTATCGGTTCGGGATTTTATAGATTGTCCCTCAGTTGGTATTTATCTGGTATTTACCTCATGGCTAGACTGGGGCGACAGAGTCTGGGGAGGAAGACCACAGAGGTAAAGAGCCATTTTTGTCCCATGCTATGAACATGACTGACCATCGTCGATGATGGTCTTGATCACCTGGTTATTGTGGTGTGTATCAGAGGAAAGATGGTGAATGACAGAATAATTTCTCAGTCCTCAAACCTAGAGGTAAGAAGGTCAACTTAGTTTTAGTGGATCTCGATTATAAGTTCAGTAATATCTATTTGCTTATGTATTTACTTTGTTCAAAAAAAGGTATTCTTTAAAGCATGAGCCATTCCAACTACCTTCTTTTAATTTGCATTTGCTAGACTCCTACCATTAAATAGAGGCAGAATGTAGGTCAGTACCCTCTGCCATGTCTTTCACTGCCATCAAGGGAAATGCTGAGGAAGTGGGAAAATCTGTGAAACAGGAGTAGCCAAGTGGACAGTTCCCCGGATGTCGCTCTGAGGGATACTCTGATGTCCATTTCACTGCCACGGCGTTGGAGCCCTGCATTTGCCCATTTGTCAAGGTCCACAGAGCTCAAAGTTAGGAACTTGGACCTAAAATAAATTGTTCTGTGAAATTAAATTATAAACTAAATTAAATTTAAGCAAAGCCTATAGACACTCCTTTGCCTATGTCTTTTCAATTTTTAAAGTACTTAGCAAATTTCTACCATATTTAAACTGAAGTACATCTTAATAGTCAACTGTCAGGAATTATTCAGCCCCTCAGTTGCTGCTTGGGTCCTATGCTGCTCTCTCTAACAGTCCCTTAGGAGCACCCAGGGTGAGTCATGGAGGGCTTGCTGGCTAGGGTGTGACTGGGCTCCTGCTCCTGCCCCGGCCATCCTCCTTGTGCACCACATACAAGGGGAACTGGAATGTACAGTTAAAAATGTTCAGCATGACTCTACATGGGTGAAATGTGAAAGCTAAAGTAAAAACGACCTCATCAACAGGCACCAAGAAACGATATTTAAGCAAATGAACCTGCATATCATAAGAAACTATAAAAACAACAGACCCTTGTTACAGTGATGAGAGCTCAGTGTGGACAAGCAGTGTCATAGGGCCCTGGAGAGAGCATGCAGTTATTTTTACACCCTCTCCAGGTAAGAGCCCTGCCCACCTGGTGGAGGCTTTTTAGGAGAAATCGACACCCCAAGGCTGTTGCCAGTGCTTCCCCATCCTCTCTATTTGGGCCACATGAGTAGCGTTCACATTATGTGTTTAAAGAATGATGGTTATGAATGAAATTTAGTGAAGTTGATGCCGGGGTTCTTGTTTGCAGAGTTGAAGAATGAACTTAGCAAACACCCAAGGTAGGATAGTCAGGGCAGAGGCTTTTATTGAGAGATACAGAGAGAAGACAGAGCTCCCGGCTCACGCCAGGAGGGGACAAGGGAGCCTGTGGTGGTGCATTGTCTTGGGGTTTTATAGGCAGTTGAGGATTTTTGGGAACCGGATAAAGGCTTAGGGATGTGGACTTATTAAATGGCCCCTGAATATTAAAAATTAACTTAACACAGAAATTTATTGCTCTGATTTCTCCCTGGAATACTGGAGTCTTGGTCTGGGGGCATATCAAACAAGGCTGCCTGCCCAGCCCCCAAGGTGGGCCGAGCTATTGTCTGTCTGTTAAAGAGTAAGTTAACAATCTTACTTTTAAGGTGGATTTATAAACGCAATCTTATTTTAAGGTAGAATCTTTCCTGCCTTTTACTATGTTGTTTACAGCTGGGTCTGCATGCTAAATTAGTTGCCCAGTTTGCAAAATCACCTTCTCAGGTCTGAAGGAGGAAAGACAGCACATAGGCCTGGGCCTTTAGCATGCTAAGGTGTGAGGCGAACGTGATAACCACTACACTATGGAAACGACTCCTTAGCATGCTAAAGTGAATCTTACACATGATTAAAAATAATTAGCATAATAAAAACACGTGCTACTTTTCTTTATCTGGGGAATATTAACTGATCTCACTGAAGAATGACTCTAGAACTTAATGTTAAACACAGAATTTTGGTAGGGGCTTTCCTTGCATATAGTTACATTACTCTGTCTGTAAATATCCTGCCTTGCTTTTTCCGGAGGCCCTCACCCTATTCTGTCTAAGCCCATGGTCCCTGTTTCAAAGTCAGGTCGAATCCCTGGGCCTGGAAGGATCGAGTGCCAAACGCGGTTATCTCCCTGGTTTTGTTGGGACCTGGCACGAGGCAACCAATGGCCAGGTTCAAATCCTTGCTCTGCCCCACTGCTTTCTGTTGGAAAAGCCTGGGGAAGACTTCTGGATTTTGTAAAAAATTAAGGCATAAAACATACACCTCAGCTTACTCTTGGCAAATGAGAATAAAATCTACTTCTTCGAGTGTACTGAGGATTGGCCTTGTGAACACATTTAAAGTAGGTGAAACAGCACCTGGGCATGGGAAGGGCTGGCTGTGTACATGTTAGGTGGCGTTGCTGTGGCTGCCCCACGTCTGCTCTCAGACATCCCAGACGGCTGAATGTGGCTGGCCTGGACCATGTACACACTCAGTAGGTGCAAGGGACTGTCTTCTGCCCTGCGGATCCAGGAAGCAGAAGTTGACAGCCTCAGTTCAGTCACTCCGAGGCCGAGCTGCACCGCAGCCTCTGAGGTTCTCTCAGGTGCTCATCTGCCTTAAAATAAACACCTTTTATTTAGTTAGTTAGGTAAACCAGTTTGAAGCATTGACCAGCCCACTCTCTTTTTTTTTTGAAGCAGAGTAAAAGTTTTATTTCAATTTACTTAGAGAGAAAGTGCAGGTGACCTCAGAGAGAGAGGAGCGCCCAGCCCACTCTCTTGATAAGAGGATCATTAGGTCCTTGTGCCTTAGTCTCAGGCACCACCATCTCCACAGGTGGGGTCCCCGTCATTCTAGTAGGTGTGCTCCTCTTACCCTCTCACTGTTGGCCCTCAGAGCATGGGCGGCGAAATGGTGTAAGTAGGTGGGGCTGGTGGGAAACCCAAATGTACACAGAGACCAGCTTCTGTGAAACAGCCTCCAAGATGCCCCACAGCTGAAGTTGGGAACATTCCCCAGTGTAATTTAAGGTTGAAAGAAGCATAGGAAGTAGTTGATAGGCTTTAAAACATTGTGAACAGACTTCACCTGGGGGAGTGCGAGGAATTTTTCTGTTGAAAGAATCAATCTTTGGGGGTTTTGGTGATTGATTCCTATGTGAAAGAAGGAACTGGAGGGCAGGAAAATTTATCAATATATGTTCTTAGGAATCAAAGAAAATAAAAGTGACTTCTATGCTGTGCATTAACAATACGCTGGAATGGTTTAGGGACCTATAACGTCGAATGGGAAGTGAAGTGAAGTGTGAGCGTGATGGAGAGAGCAGGCTCTTTGTAAGGGAGCCTTATGTTTTGTCTCATAAATTACAAATACAAAGAAAGCATTTCCATGCTCAATAAATAAAGGTTGACTTGACAGATCCAAGACAGTATCACAAACTTGTTCAAGGCCAAAGACTTCCAATTCCCAGAAAATGTATTTTTCACCTTTTAGTAAAAGGAAGAATCCGAACAAGAGGGAGGTAACTGTTTAACTGTATTTTTCCTAAACAGTGTCACTTTGAGGAAATGTCTCATATATTTGTGTATTTATATACTAAATGGGTATCTATACCAGCCAATTAATTTTGCTATTCACTTGATAAGAAATGCATTAAGATTTAACTTAGGCTTTAGTTTTAATTTTTTTTAATTCAGAAAAATTATTCCCATACCCATTAGTCTATGACCTAATTGGATTCAAAAGGAAATTTCTTAAGAGTGCAAATATTCCTTCAAGACTGAGCCTGGACTCAGGGCCAAACATAGCCAGCCCCCATGGACAGCCTGTGTTTTCCTTCCTATTAAAAGATGGTCTCAGAATAGTACTATTTCTGTTATAGAAGCAGTGGCAATTTAAATTACATTTCTAAATATAACATGTTCAAGTCAGTGAGTGACTTTAAAAATTCACATCTGAAGCTGTATCACTTTAATCTTTACTTTTTATACTCAAAGTAGTTCATTAATTGCAAAGAATATTGCTCTCAATTCATTTTTGTTGGTTTTCTGAACCTTATGAAATGTGCATTTATTTGTGTGATGTAAATTCTTCACTGGCTTTTATCCTTGGAAAGTTGCCATTTTTCTTTTTCTTTAACTTTTCTATCCATTTAAGGGGAAATATAAAAAATGTTTCTACTTCTTATTTTCAGCGCTAAGATGAAATCTCTTTAAGTTTTTGTTCTTCCTCAGAGGAAAAAGAATATAAATAGTGAATTTTAAAAATTGGATTATTCTACTGTTACCCTGAGATATTTTATGCAATCTTTGCACTGTATTATCTGCTTTGTAAGACAAAAGGAAATTGAAGGCCACAACTTATGATTCTATTTGTTATTACGAGTAGAGCTCAAGTTTGACCATGTAGAGAAAATAATGGGTTATATTAGTTTTGTGCTTGAAATTAACAATACAAATGGAGTTTCACTGTTGGGGAAGCACTGAATTAGACCTAGACTGTATCCTAGCGTGGTAATTAAATTTCAGGTAAATTTTGTTGAATCTGAGAGGCATAACATATTTGTTGATATTCTCATTCTTAATTGACAGAGTTTAAGCATCAGTTTTTTTCTTGTCCTGGTATTTTGTGTGTATCAGCTGTGGTAAGGGAAGGAATGTGTTATATAGTATACGTTGTATGATATGGTATAAACTATTGACTATGAGGCTTTTGTCAGTTAATCAAAATTAAAGGTGCCATTCAGAAATTGTGTTTGTTTTCTAGGGACACAACCAAATCATAACATATAGCAGACCAATCTATTTTTGTGTGCTCTGTGGCCTTATTTTGCTTCTTGATACAGGGGCCAAAACCAGGCACCCTCCCACATATGCTTTCTATGGCCTGAAGCTCTTCTCTCCAGGGTGCCTCCAAACGGCTAGGGACCTCTTAATAGGTGAGTTAATTTGGGGATTGTGGGAGGAATACAGAGGAGGGAGGATATGCCTGAGTCCCTATTCGGAAACCGCTGTGCTGGATTCTTGGATGAAGAGATGCACGTTCCTCTTGGGGCTCATGTACTTTCAGAGGACTGTCTGAGAGCTGCAGCCCCAAGGCACCGACGACGGAATCATTCTCAAGGGTTTTGATGTCCACAACCAAGGAGTTGCAGAGCCATAATATCTGAAGATGTCTCTGTGGTGCCTGGTGGGCCGTCAGTGGGGCTCCCTGGGGTGGGCGGCAGCCACAGCCTTTCCACATGGCACAGACGCTCTGGTAACGCTGGGATGGATGTGGTTCTGTCCTGCATATGCCGCTCACCCAGCCTTTCACTGGGACCCTTTGCTCACCTTAAGGTCTAGGCAGTGTTTGATGTAAAATGCTCCATTTACACCAGCGTCCTGCATACTGCAATGGTTTGGAGTCCTGGCTCTGGGGCCAGATGGCAGGCTGTTTGAATGCTAGCTCTGCTGCTTTACTAGTGTGTGACCTTGAGCAAAATTCAATAAATGGGGACAGAAATAGTACATGCTTAGAGGTAATTGTAAGTTTTAAGCAAGTTAGTATTTTGAAACACACAAAACTGTGCCTGGCACCAGGCATTAGCTGTCATTATCCTTATGATGCCGTGGCCAGCCCAGTGTTGGTCTGCAGCTCTGAAGTTGTGACTGCCAACATGCTGAGAATTCCTGTGCTCCAAGGGGTTTACACACATGCTAACTTACGATTAGCTGTGACCACGTTGAACAAATATGTGGATAAAGGGCAGGTACTAAAGACACCCCTGGATGTCTTTGCTTTACCTCTTGGATCTGTTTGTGGCCAGCTAAAAATCTTACCCAAGAGGAGCTTTTCAAAACCACACGTGCCGTGTCATGCTTGGACCCCATGACAGCTCCCTGAGTCTATCTGGTGGGGCTGGGGAGGGCCTCCAGATACAGCATATCTTTGTGCTTCTTACAGGGAAAAACTAAGGTAGACAGTCCACCCATTGACTCTCCTTCTGAACTGCCAACTACCATCTCCCCGATCCTCTTCCTGCTGTACTGATAGCAAACTGTTCCCTCCCCAACACTCAGCCACCACAGCCCACCTTTGTTGGAAACTTCAACACCTCTCTTCCCATTGCATCATGTGAGGAGCTGAGTAGCTTCAAATGGTTAAGCACCATGTTTCAAAGAATCTCTGAGCTCAAATAGGAAATAGAAGCATTTTGGAAGAAAACAGAAACGGATCCCATGTTTAGACTCCCATTTCGTGCCTCTTGCCCAAGAGTATTTGCTTCTACCCTACCTGACGCTTTCACTTGACTTTTTTATATTACCTGAAGTTCTATTAGTTGGAAACTCCCTGCCACCACCCCAAACCAAAACAAGACTTTCACCTTTACCTTCTCAGACATTAGCTCACCCATCTTCCTCCAGAGATCAGCTGCAGTGACAGAGTCAGAGTTGAGCAGAGTCAGAGATGCCAGGTCATGGCTCGTACACTTTGGAGTACCATCCACAGCTGTCACTTCTTTTGCAAACATCAGAGCTTGAGGGCACAGGAGCCCTGAGGATCAGAGGTAGAGCGGGCATAAAGGGGTTTGGAAGATGTCTAAGAAACATTGATGTCAAAATATTGCCTTTCCCTCTCGCATCCTTGTGCACCTCATGGCCATCTTGAGCACCGGTTAGAGGTAATGGGGTCCCATGGACTGCAGGTCCTGAGACCGGGTGGCCTTCTTGTGGCCCCAGGTCCCGCAGCCCTTCCTCATCTCCTCCTGTGCCCACTGTTCTGCTGCCTCCCTGACCCCTCAACTGTGCTAGTTATTAATGGCTCAGTTTCCCGAAATTCGGTTCTGTCTTCTATCTTCTTACAACCCACACTTTTCATAGCACTAACCCCATTTTGTCATAATCTGCTTTATTTGTAGCGTTAGACTAATGCATGTCTCCTTCGGTAAGCTTACACGCTGGGTGAAGGCAAGGCAACCCCTTGTCTTCACTCTTAACGGCTGAGCCCCCAGCACCCAGCACAGTGGCTGGTATGCAGAAAAACCACTTGCTGAATGGATGAACTAATGAGCACGAAGTATGCTTTAGGTACTGAAGAAACTAATGTATAGGTGAACTTTAGAAATACTGCCCCTTCATAAGTCAAGGAAAGCTTAGAGTCATTTTCGGACTGTTGAACTCAGTCTTTAGAGTAAGCACCTTTTGAAGATGACTTGTATAAAGAGATTTAGGGGAAGAAAAGCATGACTTATATCCCATTCAGAAATTGTTTTTCTGTACGTGGGTGTCTTCCTCATTCTTGTTTTTATTTAATTTGCTACTGTAAAAAAGCCCATGCTGTCATTAAATAAATGTAGTTATCTTGGCATAGCAAGCTTACCATAGCATTAGAATGTGAAATGTTACCAGGATTCAGAGTAAGACCTTAATGTACTTGGTAAAAGCCAACAATTTTACTTTTAGCAAAAACCCCTGTTCTAGAATAAACTACTGGCTATGTATATTCTCACTTATTTTATTTGTCAAATCAATTCCATTAGAGAGTTGAGAGGGCAGGGAATATGTTGTTTCTTATCTTTTTCACTGGAATTCCCTTTCCCTCATTAAAGCTTCTTTTAATGCACGTTTTTGTCTGCTTGTCAACAGTGACAAGTAAAAATAGCGATAAGTAATCCAGCAAGCTGACTAAATGACTTCTGGGGTAAAGAAAAATGGAAAAATAGAACAATAGCAGTCCCTGAGGAATGCATGTGTTAAACATACTTATTTGCACTGAGCAGGAAAAGATTGTGGAGCAAATTTAGAGCAATTGGGAAAGAGGAACGTGATAGAGGCTCATACAATACTGTTTTTCTGACTTTATGAGGAAAACAAGGTCAGTTCAGTCATTTATTCTTCTTGGTGGAACTTCTTTGCCTTCTGTCCTACAGCTTCCAAGGGACCCAAGGGACACAGAGCTGCTTCCGTTTTCAGGTTCAGAGCCTAGCAAGGAGAGAAGGAAGAAGTTAGGAGAAAACAAAAGGTTACTGGGAAGAAAAAGAAGATTAGTTTCCTGTGGGTGCCATAGCCAAGTACCACCAGTGGGTGGCTTAGGACAACAGAAATTTATTGTCTCATGGTTCTGGAGGCCAGAAGTCTAAAATCTCTCAGGGCGTGGGGGAAGGCCTGCCCCATGCCTCTCTCCTGGGCTTGCCAGTGGCCATCTTCTCCCTGGGTCTCTTCACATCATCTTCTCTCTGTGAGTGTCTGTCTCTGTGTCTGAATTTCCTTTTTATTAGGATGTGAGTCATTAGATTAGGGCCCACCCTCATGACCTTACCATAATTTGATAAAGCACAAGATGTGCAAAGAAGGTCACGTTTACAGGTACTGGGGGTTAGGATTTCAACATGTTTTGGAGGGATGCAATTCAGCCCAGTCAACAAGGAGCATTTAAGAAAAAAGACAGAGAAACAAGAAATATGTACTTGTGACATTGTTTACCATCATGTGGGCAAAGGTTTGATTGTGCCTCTCATGCTGTGCAAATGGTGAAAGGGGTCCTGTTCTGGCTGGTGCCTGGGAAGGTGAAATATTTCCTAGAGTTATGCCTTCTTGGTGATATTCTGTTCCCACTGCCACTCCTGGTTTCTGCTCAACACCATCAACCTATCATAGGGCGGTGGTGACAGAGGATGAGGAATGGGAAAGGAATGAGCAAGCCTGGGGTCTGCTGCTGGCAGGCAGAGCTGATGCCTCACTCCGCCTCCAGGGCAGAGGGCTGAGCGCAAGCCAGTGAAGGTGAGCCAGGGGCGAGCTGGGCAGGTGGCAACCGTAGAGAAGCTCCTTTAATTCAAAGAGAGAATCATCTCAAAGGCCAAGAGGAAGTCAGATGATAGAACAATATAAAAAAGCAGGAATGTACAGTGACAGGAGGCAAGAAAGTTGGGGCTGAAATGGGCACAAGGAGAGGATGAGGTCAGTGTCAGGGTCTAGTTGCTTTTATGAGCTGGGGGTGAATCAAGGAAACAGACACATGGGATAATATTCCTACATAATTTCTTTTCCTTTTGTGATCTCTCGTATATATTCAGAATATCATAGTATGTACTTCTCTTTCATTAGAGGCAAAAATTCCTTATTTTTATTTCCAGAGGTAGGCAAAAGGCCTTCTTTGTACTCACTTCCTGGGCTCAGAGACTGGTGACCTCTGGGCTGGTATTTTTAATACTCTCCATTTGTATAATGGCAACAAAAAAAGACTCCAATTATGGCTTTGTAATTGTCCTATGGATGAGAAAACCAAGAGGTCGTCCCTTCTTGGTACTATATTTCAAGGAGCAGTAGCCAGGCTAGAATGCGCTCTGCGGAACCTAGCCATGTTGTCTGCACTGGTCTGGAGACAAGGTAGAGGAACGGGATGTCCAGCCTGGATGAAGAAATGCTTGGGGTGCTCGCAGAACACGCAGTGGCTGCAGATTGATAAAACGCTGCCAGGTCGAAGCGGGAGGGATTTTGTTCTCTGTTGGTGTATCAGAACAGGTCCCAGCAGATGGTAGGTGGATCACAGCTCAGTGCGTGAAAGGCCTGGAATATGGTCTGGGTTAGAGCTGTCCAGCAATAGCATGGGCTGCCTGGGGAGGCAAGCAGTTCCCTGACATGGGAAGAGTTCAGGCAAGATGAGATGGCCATTGCTTGTGGAAGCGTTCCGGGGACTGCATGGGTCCTTTCCCCTTCTCTACAACAATGCAGCAGCAATAAGGTAACCCTTGGAGGTAATTAGGTTTTGTAACCAATTACTGGAATGTACCTACTGTCTGCATACTAAGACCTCACATTTCTATGCCTTATAAAGACTTGTGGCAGGACAATTAGATACGGCATGTTGGAGACACACCATGCATATTACATTTTTATTCATTTCTTATATCTTTCCTTTCCTTTATTTATTTATGCCTTTCCTTTCACATCTCTGAGTTCCATTCACAAAAACTGGAAAATGAAATTGTGTCTTATGTAGGTATGTCTAGCAAAACAATATTTGTTTCTTTTTGCCTACTTTGAGAAATGTGTTCCTCACAGATGCTCTAGCTTCTTACAGTATAGTTAAAATCTTGCTACAGAAAACATTACAACAAGATCAACATGTGTATCAAAATATGGCCCCAATCTCAAGAGAGTTGGAACAGTTCCCTTGGTATTGTAGGCACAGGGGGGCAGAGGAGATTGTCCCATACTTACTTTTAATTCTCTATTAGCAGGGGAATGAATGGGACATACAAATACTCTTATTCCTACAAGTTCCCTGTGGAAAGTTTGCATTTCTAACTTTTCAGAAATAGTGGAAATGCCCTCCCCTATCATCCCAACTCCCACTGATCACCGTGGCTGATGGCTAGTGTTAGGGTACAGTTCCAGTGTTTCAGCATACTGCATTTCAAATCAAATTTCCTTAGCTTCTTTAAGGTTTATTAGTATCAGGCTTCATTACCATTCAACCCAATAAACTGAGGCAGAAAGGAAGACAGATATATTATAATATTACCAATGGGAGGAGTTTCTGTGTTTCTATGAAACCCACCTTAAATAGAAGTGAGAGAGAGAGAATGATAGAGAAGTTGATGTAAAATGCAGCTCTACCACATTTTATTTCCTCTGACAAATGATCTCTGTGACACACTGAATCATAGTGTGTGGGTGTTTTATTTGGTTGCATGGTGAGAGTTTGGGGAGGCAGCACAGCCTTCAGCCCCCAGGTGAAGGGGTCCACCTGAGAGTCAGTGTGTGGTGGTTCTTGGTTAATCACCAGTTCGTCTGGCTCATCTGTGAGTCTGCAATTCTAACTGAACGCTGAGTCTCCAGTGGCCTCCCAGACCCCTCCTCCTACCCGCACACCTCCCAAGTCCAGGTCTGTTCTTTGAAACAAGACCACTCACTTGCATTTCCTATCCTGGGGTCTCTTGTTAGCCCTGCGCCTCTCCCCAAGGGACAGCTCCTTCCACAGGCCTATTTCCCACCAAACCTGACTTTTATCCCTCCAGCTTTGCTTCCAGGACGTGGGTGGGGTAGGTCTGGGGGGCTGGGAGGGGAGGGAGCAGGACTGCAGCAGGAATCTTGGCCCCTGTTACCCTGCACTTACATTAATTTTGCCTGTTCTCTTTCAGTGTTTTTATATTGCTTTCCTGCAATTTCCCTCCTTGGGCTCTTCCCACAGATCAACACTTTCTGCATTTATCTTTTGGAACAAATCGACATGTTGTTCTTCGGAGGTTCTGGTAAGTCACTGACATTCCACTCTTCCTGTAAAAGAGTCTAAAGTTCTGATAAGGGCTAACCAGCCTTGGGAATGGAATGCCAGCCTGCACAGTGAGGCTTTCTCTGTCCAGAGAGGTAAACTGCTCCAGTTTGGGTCAGTCGGGTTAATGGTGGGGCCATCTACAGTCATTCAGCCAAACTGAAAGCAGTCCACCCTGTTGTTAGACACAAGCAAAGAAACAGGGAGGAGCAGTCTCTGAGTCTTAGAATCAGTTTGGGGCTCTCCTAACTATTCTTTGGAAAAGCTATGTGAATGTGTGTGAGTGGATAAAAGTGTGCACGAGTGTCCTAGAGCATGTCATGTATGAGTCAGTCTGGGAGTGTGTGAACGCGAGCTCTGAGTGCCGACCTGTGCGCATGCGCTGTGTGCAGCCCGCACAGGCAGGCGGCCTGTGTCTGAAGCGTCGCTCTGGCTGTCCTTTGGCTGGCAGTTTAGGCTCAGACCAGAGTGGGCAAGACCTGACCTAATGCTTACCTGGAGGCTATGCAGATTGCTTAACTTTAAAGCTTACCCTTTTTTAAATGGAAATAAATGGGCTGATATCATAGGGTGGCTGTAAAGATTAGATTAAATCATGTACATAAAGAACTAGAGCATAGTGGGTGATCGGTTACTGTTAACATATCACACACACACACACACACACACACAGTTCTGTCTTTCTCTGTCTTCCTCTTTTCCTCTCTATAGCTCTGTCCATCTCCATCTCCGACTTGGTTTCTGTCTCTGTCTGTCTCTGTCTCTGTCTCCGCCTTTCTCGCCTTTGTTCTGGTGAAGCTGCTGTCCATGATCTTCCTCGTGGCCAGCAGCTTTCATCTGTAAGCAAGGTCCCCCTGCCTCCACACTGACATGTTCACGCCGTCTCTTATCTAACAATCTAAATGCTTTCCTCCTGAATTTTTGGTGAAATGGTCAGCCTCTGTCTTACACTAAGTCACCCAGAGCTTTTTCACTGATCCCGTAGATTATTTGTTGCCCCTTTGGTGGGCATTTTGTATCTGAGAGCGACCACCTTCTCTTTGTTACATGTATTCATTGTGAGACTTGCTCACCCAGAAATGAACTGTTGATGTTTTTGTTCCAGCCGTTTCTGGGATGACGTCAGCCATTTACGGCGTGGCCCGGAGTGCCACAGCTGCGGCCGTGCTCCACGTGTTCTGCTTCATCGCAGTGAAGGTAGGTGTGAGCACAGAGTCTTCCCCCTTCTTCTCGCATTCATTAAATCAACTGATGGTTGAAATAGTTACAAAAGAAATGGGATCTGAGCATATCAGGAGTAGCAGGGCCTGGCGGGTGAGGCCTCAGAGGTGTTAGAAGGCGCAGTAAGACGCCTAATTTGCCAAGGAACACAAAGCCTTCCCGGCCGAACCTCCTCTACAGGTGTCTCTCTGGCATGGTTAACAGCTCTTGAGGGGCCTCTCTGTAACATGGTGGGAAATAGGACCTATGTGTTTCCCTTCACTTCTTTTCTGAAATACCACTCAAAAGACAATAAGAGGATAAAATTACATGAAGTTATATGGGTAGAGGATATGACAACAAAATTTTTAAATCTAGAAAACAGATGGACTATAGACATTCCAGATGGAGAAAATTGAAACTTAGACTGGCAGCAAGAGAAGCTTGAAATGATTAAAAAACACCATAAGCATTAGTTTTAGAAAAACAAAAACCACATCAGAAATGTAACTATTGTACATGCATGGCTCAGCTGTGAAGAGTATTTTGTATTTATCATGATCTGAATAATAGTTGTATCTATACTGGAAGAAGGGAAAGGTGGAGTGTGTGTTGGGGGTGTTTGTGGGGGATGAGCATTAGGGTGGTCTGAACCCTGTTTCCCATATTAGAACATCAGCAAATAACCTCTAAAATTTGAAAAAATCAAGAAATAACAAAATGACCATGTCATTTGGAAATATGGATAAAAATATATGGATAAATAAGTAAAAAAAATAGCTGAACAAGTGGATTTATATCCCCAAAATCCAAGCTTTTAAAAAAATGTGTGAAAAATAAGTATCTAAACCAATACTGGAATATAACAGAGCAATATACAAAAGGTCCTGCAAGTAAGGGCTCGTGTTGCCAAAATTTTGGGGACAGCCATCTTACCAAAAGGCAGTAGAAAGAGGTCCTCAGAATTGCAAGGACTCAGAAAATACCTGTCCAGGTACATGTCCTGAGTGAAATTCCTGGGATTCAGTGACAGAATAAAGGGGTGGGTTGCCCTCAGGAAGCAGCTGTTCGGGCAAGGGAGATGGTGTAAGCAGGGGACCCCTGCTGTGCACTTTCAGGTTGGAGAACTGCAGCATGTCCATGACATCTGAAAACAATAACATACATAATGTTTTCAGGGTAGCTTCAATCAGGAAAAAAATTAATATTGTGCATATTTCTTGCCTTTATGGCATTTCTTAACTTTATAAATAGATTAATTTAAAATCTTACGAAACTCATCATTGTCAGTGTCAGAAAGACAGTTGTGCACCCCCCTTTATGGAAGACAAAAAATTCGACGTATTTTCTCCTAGTACATCACAGCTGAATTTATCTGTAACAATCAATGGCATAATTCCCTCCCTCCCTCCTTCCATCCCTTTCATATAGATATTTTCTTTCAGATTAAAAAAAAGTGGGGTGGGGGGAGTTTCCTTTTTCTAATATATAAAGGTAATTTATGTGTTTGTGATGGCTGTTAGTTACCACATTCATGCTATCATGTGGAACACTATATAATTAATGTTTCCAGTGTTCTTTTGAAATACACCTGTTTATTCTGTCACAGAGCCCCAAGAATTTCATTCAGGAAAAGTACTTGGATTTAGGTATTTTCTGAGTCCTGCACTTCTGAGGACCTCTTTCTACTGCCTTTTGATAACACAGCTGCCCAAAAAATTTTTGGTTCACAAGCCTTTACTTGCAGGACCCTTTGTAGCTCTGTTTTGTTCCAGTGTTTTCATATAAATAGAATTATGCAATATGTTGCTTTTAGACTTTGACTTCTTTCACTTAGCATAATGATTTGAGATCCAACCATATTGTTGCCTATATCAGTAATTTGTTTCTTCTTATTGCTGGGTAGTATCTTTGTGGTTATTTCAGTTTTTGAAAATTGGAATAAAACATCTATAATATGTATTTGTGTTGCAGATAGTAGTGTAAAATATATGTTTTATTTATCTTGAGTAAGTGTGTGTATATACATATAAAGTGAATGACAATGATATTAGGAATGTTTTATCATTATAAAGTTCTTGCACTACCCATGAAATGGTATAGTGTTACTTTGAAAGTGGATTTGAATTAATTGTAATTATATATCATAAACTCTAAAGCAACCACTAAAAATGTTTTAAAAAAAGAAATATAACTGATATTCTGATATGTCCAGAAAGGAGAGCAAATGATCATATAAAGTCGATTAAAACCACAAAGACAAAAAGAGTGGAAGCCAAAAATAGGAACAAAGAGCAAGGGCAATGAATAAAAAAACAGTAACATATGACAAATATTAATCCAACTATGCCAGTAGCCACTGTACCCATCAATGGGCTAATACAGTTGAGCAATGAATGCCACAATGGATGGGAGGGGCAAACCCACACAGTTGAAAATCTGTATATAACTTTTGACTCCTCTAAAGCTTAACAATAAATAACCTACTTTTGACTGGAAGCCTTAAACATAAACAGTCAATTAATACAAATTTTGTATATGTATTATATACTATATTCTTAAAATAAAGCTAGAGAAAAGAAACTGTTTTTTCAAATTGTCACAAATCTCCAAAAATTTTCCAGTATATTTATTGAAAAAGTCCATGTGTAAGTGGACCTGCACAGTTCAAACCTATGTTGTTCAAGGGCCAACTGTACATGAATTGAAATAGAGAGATTGTTAGAGAGGATCAGAGAACAAGAACTAGCTATATGTTGTCTACAAGAGACCCACTTTAAATATGTTTAAATAAAAAATATATAACACATACATCTTAAAAGTAGAGGGATGGTGAAAGAAATACCATGCTAACATTGATCAAAAGAAAGCAAGAGTAGGTATATTTATTTCAGAGCAAGAGAAATTATGAGGGATAAAGAGGAGCATTACATAATATTAAAAGGATCGATTCTTTACAAAACCATAACAGTACTGAATGTATATTATGTAGCAACAGAGCATCAATATATGTGAAGGAGAAACTGAAAAGAGAAAAAGGTACCCCTATATCACCATTGGCTACTTCAACACCTCTCTATCAGACTTGGACAGATCCAGCAGGTAGAAAATCAATAAGGGCATAGTTGAACTCAGTAGCACCATTAATCAACTGGATACATAGACATTTGTGGACTTCATCAATAATAACAGAATACACATTCTTCTTTTGAAGAAGCTCACATGAACATTCAACATGATGGACCACATTCTGGGTGGCCATAAAGAACATTTTAACTAATTTAACAGAATAAAAAGCATACACTACCTGCTCTTAGATAATTCCACAATGGAATTAAACTAGAAATCAATAACAGAAAGATAACTGGAAAATCACAAAACATATGGAGATGAAACAACACACTTCTAAATAGCATATGGTCAAAAAAGAAATTTCAAGAGGAATTTTAAAAATATTTTGAACTAAATGAGAATAAAAATAAAATTTATCAAATGACTAGAATTCAGTAAAATAGTGCTTAGAGGGAAGATATAACATGGACTGTAGATATTACAAAAGAAGAAAGATCTAAAATCAATAATCTAAGCTTCCACCTTAGGAGACTAGAAAAAGAAGGGCAAGTCAATTCCAAAGTAAACAGAAGAAAACAAATAATGAAAAGTACAGCAAAAACCAGTGATATTGAAAATGGGAAATCAATGGAGAAAATCAACAATATAGGGCTGCTTCTCTGAAAAAGATCAATAAAATGAATAAGCCTCTAAAAAAGATAAAGAAGAAACAAATTACTAATTTCAAAAATAAAAGAGGGGATATACTACAGATCCCATAGATGTTAAAAGGATAATACAGAAATATTAGTAACTATATGCCCATAAATATGATACCCTTGAAGAAATGGATCAATTACTTGAAAGACATAATCTATCAACAACTCATGCAAGAAGAAATAGTCTATCTTATTAGTTTTGTATATGCTAAAAAAATTGAAATCAGTAATTAATAACCTTCCAAAATTGAACTATCCAGTCTCAGATGCATTCACTGGCAAATTCTACCAAACATTTAGGGAAAAAATTACACCAATTTTCTACAGTCTCATTATGAAGGTATAAGTAGAGGAAATACTTCCTAACTCATTCAACATGGACAGCATTACCCTAAACCTGAAACCAGATAAAGAGACTACAAGGAAAGAAAAAAGACAAGTGTCTTTCATGAATAGATGCAAAAGTCCTCAATAAAATGTTAGGCAAATCCAACAATGTATAAAAGAATATACACCATGACCAAGTGGCATTTATCTTGGATATGTAAATCTTATTCAGTATTCAAAAATCAATGTAATTCATCAACAAGCTAAAGCAGAAAAACCACATGATCATACCAGGATGCAGAGAAAGAATTTGAAAAAATGCAACACCCATTCATAATAAAAACTCTCAGCAAAGAAGAACTATAGTAAAATTTCCTCAACTTGATAAAGAACCTCTAGAACCTACTGCTAACATTATACTTAATGATGGAAAACTGGAAGCTTTCCCACTATCAGGTCCAAGGAAAGGATGTCCTCTCTC
This sequence comes from Phataginus tricuspis, assembly GCA_029783875.1. NCBI lineage: Eukaryota > Metazoa > Chordata > Mammalia > Pholidota > Manidae > Phataginus > Phataginus tricuspis. Next base: position 3,127,112 of record JAQQAC010023241.1, read on the forward strand.
ACCACTCCTTTTCAACATTGTACTGGAAATCCAACCTAGTATCATAAGGCAAGGAAAAGAAGTAAAGGTATGCTGAAGGGAGAAATAAAACTGTTAACAGGTGACATGATTTTCTATGTAGAAAATTCAAAAGTGTTGACCAAAAAAGAAAAAAAAAAACTCTTGGAACTAATAAGTGATTTTAGCAACATTGCAGGATACAAGATTAATATACAAAAGCCAATCACCTTCCTATATACTAACAATGAACAAGTGGAATTTGGAATTCAAAACACAATGCCATTTTTACTAGCATGCCCCAAAATAAAATACTTAGGTATAAATCCAACAAAATATATACAAGATTATATTAGGAAAACTACAAAACTCTGATGAATAAAATCAAAGAACTAAACAAAGATATTCCATGTTCATGGATGGGAAGACTCAATATTGTCAAGATGTCAGTTATTCCTGACTTGATCTATAGATTCAATGCAATTTCAGTTAAAATCCCAGCAGTTTATTTTGTGGGTACTGACAAATTGATTCTTAAGTTTATATGGAGAAGCCAAAGATCCAGAATAACCAACACAATACTGAAAAACAAAGTTGGGAGACTAACACTTCAAATCTTACTAAAGCTTCAGTAATCAAGACAGTATGGTATTGGCAAAAGAATAGACAAATCAGTGGAACAGTTTAGAGAGCCCAGAAATAGACCCACATAAATGTAGTCAACTGGTCTTTGACAGAGGATCAAAAAGGCAAATACAATGGTGCAATGATAGTCCTTTCCACAAATGGTGCTATAATAACTGGACATACACATGCAAAAAGTGAATCTAGACACAGACCTTACACTTTTCACATAAATTACCTCAGATGTGTAATATACTTAAATGTAAAATGCAAAACTGTAAAGATCCTAGAAGATAACATAGGAGAAAATCATGACAAGCTTGGGTATGGCAGTGACTTTTTAGATACAATACCAACAGTACAATCCATGAAGAAAGAATAGATAAACTGGATTTCATTAAAATTAAAAACTTCTGCTCTGTGAAAGGCATTGTCAAGAGAATGAGAAGATATGTCATACACTTGGGAAAGATATTTGCAAATAACATATCTGATAAAGTACTATTAATCAAAATGTTCAAAGAACTCTTGAAAATCATAATATGAACAACAGCTTGACTAAAAAAAAGACAAAAATATGAGCAGACACGTCACCAATGAAGATATACAGATATTAAATAAGTATATGAAGATATACTCAACATCATATATCATTAGGGAATTGCAAACTTAAATGACAATAAGATGCCACTACACAAGTAGAATGGCCAAAATCCAGACTATTGACAACACTAAATGCTGACAAGAAGCAACAGGAGCAAAATCTGTAGGACGCAGCAAAGGCCGTGCTAAGAGGAAAGTATATTGCAATGCAGGCCTACCTCAGGAAACAAGAAAATTCCCATATTAGCAATCTAAACTCACAATTAATGAAACTAGAAAAAGAAGAACAAATGAGACCCAAAGTCAGTAGAAGGAGGGACATAATAAAGATTAGAGCAGAAGTAAATAAAATCGAGAAGAATAAAACAATAGAAAGGATCAATGAAAGCAAGAGCTCTTTCTTCAAGAAAATAAACAAAATAGATAAACCCCTAGCCAGACTTATCAAGAAAAAAAGAGAGTCTACTCACATAAACAGAATGAGAAATGAGAAAGGAAAAATCACTACAGACACCACAGAAATACAAAGAACTATTAGACAATACTATGAAAAATTATATGCTAAAAAACTGGATAACCTAGAAGAAATGGACAACTCTCTAGAAAAATACAACCTTCCAAGGCTGACCCAGAAAGAAACAGAAAATCTGAAGAGACCAATTACGAGCAACGAAATTGAACCGGTAATCAAAAACCTACCTAAGAACAAAATCCTGGACCCGATGGCTTCACCACTGAATTTTATCAAACACTTAGTGAAGACCTAATACCCATCCTCCTTAAAGTTTTTCAAGGAGTAGAAGAAGAGGGAATGCTTCCAAACTCCTTCTATGAGGCCAGCACCACTCTAATAACAAAACTGGGCAAAGATACCACAAAAAAAAGAAAACTGCAGACCAATATCCCCGATGAACATAGATGCAAAAATACTCAAGAAAATATTAGCAAACTTAATTCAAAAATACATCAAAAGGATCATCCATCATGATCAAGTAGGGTTTATTCCACAGATGCAAGGATGGTTCAGCATTCGAAAATCCATCAACATCATCCACCATATCAACAAAAAGAAGGACAAAAAACACATGATCATCTCCATAGATGCTGAAAAATCATTTGACAAAATTCAACATCAATTCATGATAAAAACTCAACAAAATGGGTATACAGGGCATGTATCTCAAAATAGTAAAGGCCATATATGACAAACCCACAGCCAACATTATACTTCACAGCGAGAAGCTGAAAGCTTTTCCTTTAAGATCAGCAACAACACAAGGATGCCCTCTCTCCCCACTTCTATTCAACATAGTACTGGAGGTCCTAGCCACGGCAATCAGAGAACACAAAGAAATAAAAGGCATCCAGATTGGCAAGGAAGAAATTAAACTGTCCCTGATTGCAGATGACATGATATTGTACGTAAAAAGCCCTAAAGAATCCACTCCAAAACTACTAGATCTAATATCTGAATTGAGCAAAGTTGCGGGATACAAAATTAATATGCAGAAATCTGTGGCATTCCTATACACTAACAATGAGCTAGAGAGAGAGAAATCAGGAAAACAATTCCATTCAAAGTTGCATCAAAAAGAATAAAATGCCTAGGAATAAACCTAACCAAGGAAGTGAAAGACCTATACTCTGAAAAGTACAGGACACTCATGAGAGAAAATAAAGAAGATGCCAATAAATGGAAACCCATCCCATGCTCATGGATAGGAAGAATGAATATTGTCAAAATGGCCATCCTGCCTAAAGCAATCTAGAGATTCAATGCAATTCCTATCAAAATTCCAACAGCATTTTTCCACAAACGAGAGAAAATCATTCTAAAATTCATATGGAACCACAAAGGACCCCGAATAGCCAAAGCAATCCTGAGAAGGAAGAATAAAGCTGGGAGAATTATGCTCCCGAACTTCAAGCTCTACTACAAAGCCACAGTAATCAAGACAATTTGGTACTGGCACAAGAACAGACCCATAAACCAATGGAACAGACTAGAGTCCTGACATAAACCCAACCATGTATGGTCAATTAATATATGATAAAGGAGCCATGGACATACAATGGGGAAATGATAGCCTTTTCAACAGCTGGTGTTGGCAAAACTGGACAGCTACATGCAAGAGAATAAAATTGGATTATTGTTTAACCACATACAGAAAAGTAAACTTGAAATGGATCAAGGACCTGATGTAAGTCATGAAACCATAAAACTCTTAGAAGACAACATAGCCAAAAATCTCCTGAATATAAGCATGAGCAACTTCTTCCTGAACACATCTCCTCGAGCAAGGGAAACAAAAGCAAAAATGAACTCATGGGACTACATCAAACGAAAAATTTCTGTATGGCAAAGGACACCATCAACAGAAAAAAAAGGCATCCTACAGTATGGGAGAATATATTCATAAATGACATATCCGATAAGGGGTTAACATCCAAAATATATAAAGAACTTACACTCCTCAACACCCAAGAAACAAATAACCCGATTAAAAAATGGGGAGAGCATATGAAGAGACAGTTCTCCAAAGAAGAAATTCAGATGGCCAACAGGCACACGAAAAGATGCTCTACAACCCTAATCATCAGGGAAATGCAAATTAAAACCAACCAGTAAGGATGGCCAGCATCCAAAAGACTAAGAACAACAAATGTTGGCGAGGATGTGGAGAAGGGGGAACCCTCCTACACTGGTGGTGGGAATGTAAGCTAGTTCAACCATTGTGGAAAGCAATATGGAGGTTCCTCAAAAAACTAAAAATAGAAATACCATTTGACCCTGGAATCTCACTCCTTGGAATTTACCCAAAGAATACAACTTTTCAGATTCAAAAAGACATATGCACCCCTATGTTTATCACAGCACTTTTTACAATAGCCAAGGTATGGAAGCAACCTAAGTGTCCATCAGTAGATGAATGGATAAAGAAGAGGTGGTACATATACACAATGGAATAGTGTTCAGCCATAAGAAGGAAACAAATCCTGCCATTTGCAACAACATGGATGGAACTGAAGGATATTATGCTTAGTGAAATAAGCCAGGTGGAGAAAGACAAGTGCCAAATGATTTCCCTCATTTGTGGAGTATAACAATGAAGCAAAACTGAACGAACAAAATAGTAGCAGACTCAGAGACTCCAAGAAGGGACCAGTGGTTACCAAAGGGGAGGAGTGTGGGAGGGTGGGTGGGGAAGCGGGGGAAGGGGATTGAGGGGTATCATGTTTTGTACACATGGTGTGGGGGATCACGGGGAAAACAGTGTAGCACAGGAAGGCAAACAGTGAATCTGTGGCATCTTACTACACTAATGGACAGTGATGACCGCATTGGGGTATGGGTGGGGACTTGATAATCTGGGTAAATGTAGTAACCACATTGTTTTTTCATGTGAAACCTTCATAAGAGTGTATATCAATAATACCTTAATAAAAAATTAAAAAAAAAAAGAAGCACCAGGAACTTTTCATTGATTGCTGGTGGGACAACAAAATAATACAGGCATTTTGGAAAACAGTTTGGCACTTTCTTTCAAAATAAACATACTTGTGCCATACAGTCCAGGGACTGTGCTCCTTGGTTTTTACCTGAAGAGTTGAAAACTTAAGTCCATATGAAAACCTGCGCTCAAACGTTTATAGAAGCTTCATTAATAACTGCCAACACTTGGGAATAATCATGATGTCTTACAGAAGGGGAACCAAGAAATAAAGTATCAGACATTCAGACAGTGGAATATTATTCAACCCTCTGCAAAATGAGGTATCAAGCCCTGAAAAGACATGTAGGAATCTTGAATGTGTATTACTAAGTGAGATTAGCTAACCTGAAAATTCTACATATTATAAGATTCCAACTATATGACAGTCTGGAAAAGGAAACACTATGAAGAGAGTAAAAGGATTTGTGGTTGCCAGCAATTAGTGGGGAGGGAGGCACAGCACAATAAAAACACTGTGTTAGGGCAATGAACCTACTCTGTATGATACTATAATAGTGGATACCTGTTACTATGCATTCATCAAAACTCATAAAGTGTAAACACCAAGAGTGAACCTTCATGTAAACTGTAGACTTGGTTATAATGATTTGTAAATGTAGGTTCATCATTTTAACAAATTACCACACTAGTGCGAGATTTTCATACTGGAGGAACCTGTATGTGGTTCCAGGGGATATATGGAATCTCTCTGCACTTTCCACTCAATTTTGCTGTAAAACTGTAGAAACAAAGTCTATTAAATCGATTATCCAGGTTTGAGTGGGTCTATTATGGACTATATTTTATTCCATTTTTCTTTACGTTTATCTTTACAGCAATGCCACATTATTTTGATTACTGTGCCTATGTAGTAAGTCTTGAAATAAAATTGTGTGAATGTTCCAGTGTTATTCTACCTTTTCAGACATTTTTTGGTATTATGCTCTTCTTTCTTTCAATATACGTTTTAGCATTGTTTTGTGTAGATTTGCCTTTACATTTGGTGTCATTTTCTGTCTGAAGAACGTTTTTTTTAAATTCTTTATTAAAGTATTATTGATATACACTCTTATGAAGGTTTCACATGAAAAAACAATGTGGTTACTACATTTACCCAGATTATCAAGTCCCCACCCATACCCCATTGCAGTCACTGTCCATCAGTGTAGTAAGATGCCATAGATTCACTGTTTGCCTTCTCTGTGCTACACTGGTTTCCCTGTGACTTCCCACACCACGTGTACTAAACATAATACCCCTCAATCCCCTTCTCCCTCCCTTCCCACCGGCCCTCCCACACCCCTCCCCTTTGGTAAGCACTAGTTCCTTCTTGGAGTCTCCGAGTCTGCTGCTATTTTGTTCCTTCACTTTTGCTTCGTCATTATACTCCACAAATAAGGGAAATCATTTGGCACTTGTCTTTCTCCACCTGGCTTATTTCACTAAGCATAATATCCTCCAGCTCCATCCATGTTGTTGCAAATGGCAGGATTTGTTTCCTTCTTATGGCTGAACACTATTCCATTGTGTATATGTACCACCTCTTCTTTATCCATTCATCTCCTGATGGACACTTAGGTTGCTTCCATACCTTGGCTATTGTAAAAAAGTGCTGTGATAAACATAGAGGTGCATATGTCTTTTTGATTCTGAAAAGTTGTATTCTTTGGGTAAATTCCAAGGAGTGGGATTCCAGGGTCAAATAGTATTTCTATTTTTAGTTTTTTGAGGAACCTCCATATTGCTTTCCACAATGGTTGAACTAGCTTACATTCCCACCACCAGTGTAGGAGGGTTCCCCTTTCTCCGCATCCTCGCCAGCATTTGTTGTTCTTAGTCTTTTGGATGCTGGCCATCCTTACTGGTGTGAGGTGATATCTCATTATGGTTTTAATTTGCATTTCCCTGATGATTAGTGATGTAGAGTATCTTTTCATGTGCCTGTTGGCCATCTGAATTTCTTCTTTGGAGAACTGTCTTTTCATATGCTCTCCCCATTTTTTAATCGGGTTATTTGTTTTTTGGGTGTTGAGGAGTGTAAGTTCTTTATATATTTTGGATGTTAACCCCTTATTGGATATGTCATTTACAGATATATTCTCCCATACCGTAGGATACTTTTTTATTCTGTTGATGGTGTCCTTTGCTGTACAGACACTTTTTAGTTTGATGTAGTTCCGTGAATTCATTTTTGCTTTTGTTTCCCTTGCTTGAGGAGATCCGTTCAGGAAGAAGGTGCTCATGCTTGTATTCAGGAGATTTTTGCCTATGTTGTCTTCTAAGAATTTTATGGTTTCATGACTTACATTCAGGTCCTTGATCCATTTCGAGTTTACTTTTGTGTATGGGGTTAAACAATAATCCAATTTCATTCTCTTGCATGTAGCTCTCCAGTTTTGCCCACAACAGTTGTTGAAAAGGCTCTCTTCCCCATTGTATTCCATGGCTCCTTTATCATATATTAATTGACCATATATGGCTGGGTTTATATAAGGGCTCTCTAGTCAGTTCCGTTGGTCTATGGGTCTGTTCTTGTGCCAGTACCAAATTGTCTTGATTACTGTGGCTTTGTAGTAGAGCTTGAAGTTCAGGAGCATAATACCCCAGCTTTATTCTTCCTTCTCAGGATTGCTTTAGCTATTCGGGGTCTTTTGTGGTTCCATATGAATTTTAGAATAATTTTCTCTAGTTGAAGTTTCTCTGTTGAAGAATGCTGTTGGTATTTTGACAGGAATTGCATTGAATTTGTAGCTTGCTTTAGGCAGGATGGCCATTTTGACAATATTCATTCTTCCTATCCATGAGCATGGGATGTGTTTCCATTTCTTGGTATCTTCTTTAATTTCTTTCATGAGTGTCTTGTAGTTTTCAGAGTATAGGTCCTTCACTTCTTTGGTTAGGTTCATTCCTAAGTATTTTATTCTTTTTGATGCAACTTTGAATGGAATTGTTTTCCTGATTTCTCTCTCTGCTAGTTCATTGTTAGTGTATAGGAATGCCACAGATTTCTGTGTATTAATTTTGTATCCCACAACTTTGCTGAATTCAGATATTAGATCTAGTAGTTTGGAGTGGATTCTTTAGGGCTTTTTTATGTAAAATATCATGTCATCTGCAAACAAGGACTGTTTAACTTCTTCCTTGCCAATCTGGATGCCTTTTATTCCTTTGTGCTGTCTGATTGCCATGGCTAGGACCTCCAGTACTATGTTGAGTAGAAGTGGGGAGAGTGGACATCCTTTTCTTGTTCCTGATCTTAAAGAAAAAGCTTTCAGCTTCTCGCTGTTAAGTATAATGTTGGCTGTGCGTTTGTCATATATGGTCTTCATTATGTTGAGGTACTTGTCCTATATACCCATTTTGTTGAGAGTTTTTATCATGAATGACTGTTGAAACTTGTCAAATGCTTTTTCAGCATCTATGGAGATGATCATGTGTTTTTTGTCTTTATTTTTGTTGATTTGGTGGATGATGTTGATGGATTTTCGAATGTTGTACCATCCTTGCATCCCTGTAATAAATCTCACTTGATCATGATGGATGATCCTTTTGATATATTTTTCAATTCGGATTGCTAATATTTTGTTGAGTATTTTTGCATCTATGTTCATCAGGGATATTGGTCTGTAATTTTCTTTTTTTGTGGTGTCTTTGCCTGGTTTGGTATTAGAGTTATGCTGGGCTCATAGAATGAATTTGGAAGTATTCTGTCTTCTACTCCTTGGAAGACTTTAAGGAGGATGGGTATTAGGTCTTCACTAAATGTTTGATAAAATTCAATGGTGAAGCTATCTGGATCAGGCATTTTGTTCTTAGGTAGGTCTTTGATTACCAGTTCAATTTCGTTGCTGGTAAATGGTCTCTTCAGATTTTCTGTTTCTTCCTGGATCAGCCTTGGAAGGTTGTATTTTTCTAGAAAGTTTTCCATTTCTTCTAGGTTATCCAGTTTGTTAGCATATAATTTTTCATACTATTGTCTAATAGTTCTTTGTATTTCTCTGGTGTCCGTGGTGGTTTTTCCTTTCTCATATCTGATTCTGTTTATGTTGAGTAGACTCTCTTTTTTCTTTATAAGTCTGGGTAAGGGTTTATCTATTTTGTTATTTTCTCGAAGAACCAGCTCTTGCTTTCATTGATCCTTTCTATTGTTTTATTCTTCTCGATTTTATTTATTTATGCTCTAATCTTTATTATGTCCCTCTTTCTACTGACTTTGGGTCTCATTTGTTCTTCTTTTTCTAGTTTCGTTAATTGTGAGTTTAGACTACTCATATGGGGTTGTTCTTCTTTCCTGAGGTAGGCGTATATTGCAATATACTTTCCTCTTAGCACAGTCTTCGTTGCATCCCACAGATTTTGCAGTGTTGAATTATTGTTGTCATTTTTCTCCATATATTGCTTGATCTCTGTTTTCATTTGGTCATTGATCCATTGGTTATTTAGGAGCATGTTGTGAAGCCTCCATGTGTTTGTGGACTTTGTCATTTTCTTTGCGTAATTTATTTCTAGTTTCATACCTTTGTGATCTGAGAAACTGGTTGGTAGAATTTCAATCTTTTTGAATTTACTGAGGCTCTTTTTGTGGCCTAGTATATAATCTATTCTTTAAAATGTTCCATGTGCACTTGAGAAGAATGTGTATTCTGCTGCTTTTGGGTGTAGAGTTCTGTAGATGTCTCTTAGGTCCATCTGTTCTAATGTGTTGTTCAGTGCCTCTGTCTCCTTACCTATTTTCTGTCTGGTTGATCTGTCCTTGGAGTGAGTGGAGTGTTGAAGTCTCCTAGAATAAATGCATTGCATTCTATTTGTCCTTTTAAATCTGTTAGTATTTGTTTCACATATGTAGGTGCTCCTGTGTTGGGCACATATATAATAGTTATATTTTCTTCTTGGATTGACCCTTTTATCATTATGCAATGTCCTTCTTTGTCTCTTGTGACTTTCTTTGTTTTGAAGTCTATTTTGTCTGATACAAGTACTGCAAATCCTGCTATTTTCTCCCCATTTGTTGCATGAAATGTCTTTCTTCATCCCTTCACTTTTAGTCTGTGTATGTCTTTGGGTTTAAAGTGAGTCTCTTGTAGGCAGCGTATAGATGGGTCTTTCTTTTTTATCCATTCAGTGACTCTATGTCTTTTGATTGCTGCATTCAGTCCATTTACATTTAGGGTGATTATGGATAGGTATGTACTTATTGGCATTGCAGGCTTTAGATTCGTGGTTACCAAAGGTTCAAGGTTAACTTCCTTACTATCTAAGACTCTACTTAACTCACTTAATATGCTATTACAAACACAATCTAAAGGTTCTTTTTTTTTCTCCTCCTTTTTCTTCATCCTCCATTCTTTGTATATTAGGTATCATATTGTGTACTCTTTGTCTATCCCTTGATTGACTTTGGGGATAGTTAATTTTGCATTTGCTTAGTAATTAGCTGTTCTGCTTTCTTTATTGCAGTTTTATTACCTCTATTGACAGCTATTAAATCATAGGAACACGTCCATCTATACCAGTCCCTCCAAAATACACTGTAGAGATGGTTTATGGGAGGAAAATTCTCTCAGCTTTTGCTTATCTGGGAATTATTTAATCCCTCCTTCAAATTTAAATGATAATCTTGCCAGATAAAGTAATCTTGGTTCAAGGCCCTTCTCCTTCATTGCATTAAGTACATCATGCCACTCCCTTTTGGTCTGTAAGGTTTCTGTGAGAAGTCTGATGATAGCCTGATGGGGTTTCCTTTGTATGTGATCTTATTTTTCTCTCTCTAGCTGCTTTTAATAGTCTGTCCTTATCCTTGATCTTTGCCATTTTAATTACTATATGTCTTGGTGTTGTCTTCCTTGGGTCCCTTGTGTTGGGAGATCTGTACACCTCCATGGCCTGAGAGACTATCTCCTTCCCCGGATTGGGGAAGTTTTCAGCAATTACCTCCTCAAAGACACTCTCTATCCCTTTTTCTCTCTCTTCTTCTTCTGGTACCCCTATAATGCAAACATTGTTCCGTGTGGATTGGTCACACAGTTCTCTCAATATTCTTTCATTCTTAGAGATTCTTTTTTCTGTGTGTGCCTCAGCTTCTTTGTATTCCTCTTCTCTAATTTCTGTTTCATTTATTGTCTCCTCCACCATATCCAATCTGCTTTTAATACCATCCATTGTGTTCTTCCACCATTGGATCTCCTACCAGAGTTCATTCCTGAGTTCTTAAATATCTTTCCATACCTCCATGAGCATGTTAATGATTTTTATTTTGAACTCCCTTTCAGGGAGAGTCATGAGGTTGATATCATTTAAATCTTTCTCAGGCATTGTATTAATAATTTTACTCTGGACGACATTCCTTTGGGTTTCATAGTTCTGTATGGCACCCTGTAGTGCCCAGAAGCTCTACTCTCTGTACCTGCTCAGCTCCTGAAGCAATGTCGGAGGTCGGAGGGGGAGTGGTATTGGTGCCTGTGGGGAGAAAAGAGCTGATTCCTGCTACCTGGCTGCTCTGCCTGTCTCCACTGCCTGAACCAGTGGGCTGAGCACACAGATATAAACCTCTATGCTTTGCATTTGTAGTTGCTGTAGGCAGATCTTCCCTCTGGCTGGCGTAATTGCAGGGCAGGGTTTGCTGGTTTGCAAGCCAGGTGGGGCTGGCCAGGAGAAAGGCGCAGTAGGCTGCCTATCATGGACGGAGTTCTTAGAGCTGTGTAGGCAGCCAAGGAGCGGGAGCCAGGGAGGAAGATTGTGAACACTCCCAATCTGCTGGGCATAGTGCACCCGGACAATTTTGTCTACCTGTCCTTTGTCCTGTGCAGTAAGGTCTGTGCAATCCTTGCCCCTTTAGCAGCTCTCTTGCTAAGGGCTTCCTTGTTAGGAAGTCTCTCGGACTGCCCGCCGTTCTTTTGTCCCAGAGCAGCCAGATATGGATCCCTGCTTTCCACAAGCAGTTGGAATCTCAGTCTCTCCAGGAATTCTGCCTGTCTTAGCTTTCCAATCCCCTAATTATGAGAGTATCATGTAAGCACCATGAAATATAGGTTTGTGCTCCCAGAGCAGATCTCTGGAGTTAGGTATTCAGCAGTCCCAGGTGTCCACTCCCTCCCTGCTCCATTTCTCTTCCTCCCACTGGTGAGCTGCTGTGGGGAAGGGCTTGGGTCCTGCCGGGCCACAGCTTTAGTACATTAACCTGTTCTGTACAGTCTGCTCTTGTCTCCAGGCGTATGCAGTTTGGCGCAGTCCTCTTTCCTGTTGCTCTTTCAGGAGTAGTTGTATTAGTTATATTTTCGTATTATATGCGGTTTTAGGAGGAAGCCTGTGTCTCACCTCTCATGCCCCCATCTTTAATCTCTTTTGAAGAACTTTAACAAAGTTTGTAGTGCTAGTCTACTGGTAGTGAATTCTTTCAGCTTTGATATGAAACATTCTTCATTTTGCCTTCATGTTTTTAAGGGTATGTTCACTGGTATGGAATTCTGGGTTGATAACTTCCCTTTTTCCCCTTTCTATACTTTAAATATGTTGTTCCATTTCCTTTTGGAGTGTATAATTTCCGATCAAAATCTGCTGTTATTACAATATTTGTTCTTCTGTTAATAATGTTTCTTTTACTTTGGCTATCTTCAAGTTTATCTCTTTGGCTTTGGATTTCAGCAGTTTGACTGTGGTGTGATTACATGTATGATGTTTATTTTTTATTTTGCTTTAGGTTCTTTGAGTTGTTTTGATCTGTTCTTTGTGTGTGTGTGTGTGTGTGTGTGTGTGTGTGTTTGTGTGTGTTTTAGTTGATTTTTCCAAATTGTTGGCCATTTTCTCTTCAAATATGTCTTCTGCCTGTTCTGTTTATCTTTTCTTCATGGGTCTCAAATTATACATGTTAGATGATTTAATATTGTTCCACATCTTTTTGATGCTATGTTCTTTTTTTCCACTCCTTTTTTCTCTGGGTTTTCCTTTGAATAATTTTGACTGACAGTTTCTGAATTCCACTAATTCTTTCCTCTGTTGCATCTACTCTGTTGATAAGATTACCATGACTCCTATATAAAGTTCCACATATATAATTGAAATTACCCATTTGTTCATGAATATTTATACTAATCTTTGTGAATATTACCCACCAGTTCTTAGATATTTTAACATATCAATCACAATTATTCTGTAATTGAGATTTTATAAGTTATCTGTCTTTTTCTGTCAGTGTGTGAGCCATGCTTGTACATTTCTACATCTTAAGTGGAGATGTCATTTGTCAATATTTAAGGAGAATAAGAATGCCTTTGAGAATTCTTCCTTATTTTCTAAAGTTAAAAAAAAAGCAATAGTTCTCTTTAAATTTTCTGAAACAGCATGTCATCTCACTTTTTATACCAATGACCCTTATAAATAGGGAACATTTCCCCTCTTATTTTTCGATTAATGGTGTTATTAATTTTATTTGCATGATCTGTTTTTAATTTTTTCAGAGACTTTTTATTTGTCTTTCATGTCTTTAACTCCTTCTTTCATGGTTTTCTTCTCTTTATGTTTTTCCTTTGTGTTCTGGTGTAGTTGCCAGAGTTTCTCAAGACTAAAACAGCAACAGTACCACATATTTGTTGTACCAGGTACTGTTGCTAGTTAATTTACATATTTTATATACTCCATACAGCATCCTTGTGAAACAAGTACTATTGTTACCCTGATTTTATAATCACAAGCTTTTTTCTACATTGTTCGATATGTGATTGACTGTTAAGTTGAAGTTAGAAACATGGCATTCATATTGTTCCCTCTTCATAATAGGTTGTTTAAATTGTTAATGTACTTTTTGTTCTTTTTAATCACATACTTTCTAAAAATGTTCTTATTTCTCTTTGAAGAAAATGTATTTTGGAAAGCATCTTTAAGTCATCCCTTTAGAGAAACATCTCATTTTCAATGTGCTTTTTTTATGTCTTATATTTTCTCTCATCTTCACAGAACTTTCTTAGATAGCCTATTGTGGTCTTTTTTCAGTCCACAGACTTGTTTTGTTTTTGGTCTCCATAAAATTAATTTAGAGCCAACATTTAAAATTAGGCCATTTGATATAAAAATTTGATTCTTCCACTTCTCTTAAATTTGAAGCTCTGGCAACACTGGGTGCACATTTTCACTTGGTGATGACCTACTGAAGTTGAATCATGAGTCACAGCTACCTCAGCTTCACAGATGTACTCATGCCCTGTCATCTGTTATGCCTAACCCATATTTGGTATTTACGTCATCTGTCTGTTCAGGCGGACATCAGACTTTGTGGCTCCTGTCTTATAGCCGAGCAGGAACTGAGCTGACTCGTGTCAGCTTTTAAGGCTCCCTGACCTAATCTTTCCAGAGGTGCCTCAGGTCTAAAATCTAGGAAGGGAAGAAAAGAAAACAAAGCATGTTTGAGTAACCTACTAGCAGTTCGGATGTAATTTTCCCTTGGCAAAAGGTCTTACTGATGGAGTTTTAGGTAGTTACACCAGGAAGCTTCATCACAAGCAGTAGGTATGAGTGGAACGCCTGGGACAGCAGTTGTCTGTGTTTCATTCTCTTCACTCCAACATCCCCATCCATAAACTGATCAAATAAAAGCTGCTGTCTCCAAGACAGTGGGGACTCAAATACTTCCAGTCCGCACGTGTGCAAGTCCAAGTGTTGTGTTTTCTGCCAACTCTGTGTCCTGCCTCAACTCTCACTCTCCTGCTTCTTAGATTTAGGTGACGGCTGCAGGTGAATTTTTCCCTGCTCATTTCCTCAATACACTGCTCTATCAATTGGGGTTGTGCTTCAGACATTAAAACCTTCTTTCAGTGTAGTCTCATCTATAAAATGAGATCTGGCATAAATTCCTCAGAGCCTGTGGCTTATGTATAAGAACTTTCTCTGGTTCCCAGTGAGATTTCATATTTTTCCCTTTTTGTATATTTTATTAGACATTTAATGGGAGGGGAAAGCTAGTTTCTTGTGTTCTTAATGCCTCTTTGACCAGGACCCTACACTTGTACACCCTTCTTTGCAACCCTGAATAGCAAACGGAATCTGATGTAAACATTTTCTTTGGTTCATGGAAATGGGAACATGTTCACAAGCTCTCTATAACTCATACAGGAGCTAAAAAGTTCATATTTACATTCAAACTAAATAATTTGAGTAAGTAATTAAATTAAATAAATGTAAAAATACATTAATTTTTTTAGAAATGACTGCCAGGTGCTATAGAGCTAGGAAAGGAGAAAAAGGTCCTCCTTCTCAGAGGTTTACTAGTTCATCAAAGATGCTGACATGCTGTAAATGATCCAAAAAGAGAAAATCAGTCAGGGGAGGTGGTCATTCAGTAAAGCCTTTAAACACTGTGTCATCGGGCTTGTAACTGTGCCGTAGATTATGCAACCAAACATGTGAAACATTTCCATCAGAGCTGGGAGTGAATGACCATGGCAAGGGGAGGAGTTGGTGAGCAAATTAACCTATTAATGTTGGATGAAAGAGCAGATTGGATGTCTGGGCAGGATGCATCCAAGTTACGGAAAATTTTGAATACAGGGCTAAAAATGTATCTTTTTGATTTAGTGGGCATGTTGTACATCATAAGAATAGTGATTGCATGATGGCAACTTATAGATAAAGGAGTCTTTGCTGTAAGATGTTAGGTGCCATGGATGAGCTGATGGTGCCGGCGGTGATAGAGACAAAGGCATGAAACAGTTCCAGTGGGCCTCCCAAATCACTCCACGCATGGCCAGACCAAACACCTCACTTCCTGATTCTCGGCAGCTGAGTTCTTCATGCTCTCTCTGTTAAATCACATCTGCTTTCTCTAAATCTCTAAGGCTTTTATGGCAAACCTTTGTCTCATCCCTCATGCTTTTGAATAGGTAAGAATCATTTGATAGTGAAAAATAATCCATTGATAATAGAATCATGATTGAAGCTACAGAAGACAGAATATTCATCCCACTTCAGGATGCTTTCCATATAGAACAACTCATGGGACTCTGAGTAATTTCTAAAGAAGTTGTATGTTCTGAGAAACCCATTTCATTTGACAAGTGCTGAAGGTTCTTTATTACCAGTTCAAATATTATTTGAAGTAAGGTACACCTCTGTGTTAAATGACTTCTCCTTGCAAAATTCTTGGGGGGTTTTGGAAACATGAAAAATGTGGTATTCAAAAGGGCAGAAGTGTTTTGGGGTTTTTACCTAGTTGTGGGACAACTGGCATCACTGACTCCCTCCTCATATCAGACTTTACTAATTGCTCACAGCATTTTTTTCTCACTGAGGCCCAGGGCCGCAGGAAGCCCAGCCAGTACCAGCTGATTAAAGCTGGTCCAAGAGAGAAAATCGTTTACTATTCTGGGCTGAGACTTTTGTGTATAGATGTTTTCCTTTCTGTTTGTGGCATGCTATAGGTGTCAGAAACTGTTGGATCCGAGGAAATAAGATTCTGTTTTGAAACACACTTGGTAATTCTATGATGGGAATGAATTCTTCAAAGGCTCTGGGGTTTATTCAGGTTTTGAAACAGGCCTTTTAAAAACCAAGTGGATTGGGGGTACTTTGAAAGGTTTATTTCTTCACAGAGAGATAGTGACTTCCCTTGCTCAGCACAGAACAAGCATCACTTGTCATAGATAGTCTGGTCTGTTGTTATAGCATCTTAGTGTTCTGTTTTTGACACACCTTTTGGTAAAAATAGAGCAATTTGCATTTCTCCCTTCTCATTTGTAAGTCCTGAGTTTTCTAATGGTCGCAGTTTGACTCTATTTTAAAATGCAGCACCTATTAAATGCCATGAATTGAATGAATGTGGTTAGCAAATCAGCAAGGGAGTCCTTAGGAAAAAAGAAAAGTTCATTCATCTACAACCTAACATACTTACCCAGAGCTTATTCCAATTCTTGTTTAATGATGCTTTTGTTTGTGCCTTTTGTGCTTACTCTTTGCATTGCTGGAATTGATTTTTTTTTTTCCTTTTATCTCTGCTGCACCATGATGGATTGATGGGCTCTTGTGAACAATTTAAGCATGTCAGCTGCCTTGCCAGAGATATATTTCTTTCTGTGGGTACTAATATGTATTTATGTCCTTGATTTTTATTCTTCTCACTTTATAGAAGCAGACTGAGGGACTACGTTAATTTTGCTCTCTGGAATATGAATTAGAGGAAAAATTTGATTCCTGTTTCAATTTTATATTTTCTTTGATTCATCCAAGATGGTAAAGCAAGTAATATATAAATGGGTTCCCTTGTTGACTTAAATATTTGACAGTGAGCTACAGAAACAACCAGAATATTTGCTCCCTGGAGAAATGGCTCAGTAGTTAACTAGCTGGGTTTTCCCTATGTCTGGATAAATCATGATTTCTATTTTTTATTATCCCTTACAAAAGGATTCTATTTTATTGATGGCAAGGGGATTCAAAGGTTGAGGTATGTTATTATAATTTAATGTTTCACAAGCATCATTACAATCCATTCGTGGGAGAGGTTTTCCAATATTCTTTTAGGTACTGTAGGGTTGCAGCTAACACAATGGCATATCCCTTGCATTCAGGATTTAAAATCTAACCATAGAATAAACTCATAGTTCTAGAATAGTTTTAGTTCTGAAATGGACATAAGATATCCCCTCATCCAACCCCTTCATTTTATTATTTCACATGAGTAATTGGGGGTCCAGAGAGAGATTAAGTGACTTACATAACACCACACATTCCAGATGCAAATCTTGTCTTTTTCATTTTACCTCTCTGTCATCCTCACTAGCACATTTAAAGGATAAATACATTTTTTCTAGTCCAAAGAACAATTCACAGTCATATAAGATACCTTGCTCACCTACAGTACTTTAATTTTCAAAATAATTTCCCAAGTGTTTTCTCATTTGCCCTTTACTACAGTTCCATGTAACACATGAGGAAGATAATAGCATGTCTGTGCTCCAGTGGTGAATGTGAAGCACAAAGTGCTTAAGTTATTTGCCTAAGGGCTTATGGCTAATTCACATTGTTTTTTCAATTATAAAATGGATTAGTAGTACCTACCACATAGGAATGTTGTCAAAACTAAATGGAATTAGATAACATATATAAAATGCCTAGATCAAGGGGTCTCATTAAAAGGCATGGTGGGCAGAATTCTATTTTGTCCCAAGATTCCTGCCCCCCTGATGTGTCCCCTCGTCAATGGTTTCCACCACTTGAGTGTGGGCGGGACCTGGGAGTATGATAGGCTGTCACTCCTGTGATTAGGTTACATTGTCTACCAAGTGGAAGGGATTTTGTAGAAAAAATGAAGGCCCCTAATCAGTTGACTAAGTTAATCAAAAGCAAGATAACCTGGATGAGTCTGGCCTCATCAGACAAGCCCTTTAAGTGAGGATCTAGAGGTCGAAGACAGTAAAGTAGCAGAAACCTTCCCCTGTTGACTTTGAGGAAGCAAACAGTCATGTTGTGAACTGCCTATGGAGAGGGTCACATGTCAAGGACTGGAGGGTGGCCTCTCAAAGCCAGAATGGACCCTCGCAAAGAGTCAACCAGAAAAGGAGGACTTTAGTCCTACAGCTGTCAGGAACTGAATTCTGCCAACTACCAGTGAGCCTGCAGAGGTCATAAGGTCACAGCTCTGTCCAACACTGTGATGTCGCCTGCTGAGACCCTGAGCAGAAGACCCAGCCACACTGGGCCCATTACTGACCCACAGACAGTGTAAGATCAGACATTTATGTTGTTTAAGTCTCTAAGTTTTTGAGTAATTGTCATCACACTGCAGCAGAAGCCTGATATAAATAGCTATTATTAACATAAATAGGTAATGGTTATGATGATGAAGAAAAGAGTGGTGATCATGTTAACAGTGATAAGTTCAAAAATAAGATCCAAGTCTTAATTCACTCTTATTATTCTAGACTTCAGAGTGTATTTCATGGCTAGAATCACGTCACTTCTAGCTGCAAGAGAGTGGGGATTACATGTCTTTCAGCCGTCTGGGTCACTTGTAAGGAAGTTCTTGCTAGTGGGGAGGAAGGTGGAAATGGGTATTAGGTAGGCGGCTAGTACTTTCTCCCACACTTCCCTTCCCAAAATGTTAAACATATAATTGGTCTCTGTACCCATTACCTGGATGGTCATGATCCTCAAGTGTGGGTTGGATGACTCTGACAGTAGCAGTTGACACTGATTTGGGGAAACAATGGAAAGGATAATGAGAGTTCAGTTGTTCAATCTGGGATTACAGTTGTCAATGAAGTAAGATCTGGACTCAGGGTTCGGTAGTAAGTGCAGAATGTGAACTGTCACATCCAGGAAATGTAGTAAAATCCATATTGTGAGATTCAGTGACTGTCCAGTTTGGAGTGACAGACAGGGGAGGGTGTATGGAGAAGAAAATTCTAGGCCTGGATATAAGCAATGGTGATCCTAGTAGAGAGGGGAGACTAGGCTTGTCCCAGCTGTGCTAGGAGTGTATTGTGTTCTCTGTGGGCAGTTTTGGCCTTTGGATGTTCACTCAGTACTCATTTGTTCTGTATGTAATCAGTTCTATGTGGAAAAGACAGTTACTCACCATAATACATAGTAAAATAAAAGCCTCTGTTTTATCATGTTTAAAATGAGCAACCCTTAAGGTGTGTGAACACAGTGTGATAATATTTGTAAAGTGGCTAGTCAAGTCAGTGCTCAACACAGGGGGACCATCATTGGGGGGGTTGTTTGTGCAAACTTTGCATCACCCCCTGTTTGACCATCGGCTCCTCATGTCATAGACTGTGGTTTATATATGTTTCTTTTTATAGCCTATAAAAAGTCCAGGCTGTTACATTAAAGGTTCCATAAACTTTTAGATTGAATAAATATAGGAGACTGAGAAGAAGCTATAAGAAGGAAAGTAAATGAGAAATTTTTCCAAAAAGTATACATATGTTGTATACTTGTGTGTGTGTGTGTGTGCGTGTTTATCTATGTGCATATAGATCAGTTTGGATGAATGGGACCTGTCAGTCTGTCTTGCTAGCTAATGATCTCATTTTTCCCCAGTACCTATGCCAAAAAGTGGAATATTTTCTTGAATTATAAACATATGATGTTTCCCACCAAAGTAAATAAGAAAAATCTACTTGTAGTGAACAGTGAAGTCTGATTTGTCATGTTTGTTAATATGATCATTCATTTATTTACTGGACATGCAGTGACTACCTGCTCTGAATTAGACCCAGTGCTGGGCACTGGAAGCGGAGCAGTGAGGGTGTTCAAGGTCTGGGAGGGGGAGCAGCATAGGCTGCTATAGGATCAGCTCTGACGGTTCTGGCGGAGCCCAGAGTGTGTCCAAGTCATGTTTACATGTGCCAGTTACAGATGCCCCATGGGCCATGTGCGAAATAGGAACAGAGTACACAGTACCAGTACTGGAAGACATACCTGGTCTTACTGCATTTCTGGAACTATAGGGGCACAGAGTTTAAAAATAGACCTAGAAATAGGACCCATATCAGAGTCAAAGTGATATGATGCAGCTCTTATTTTAGAATGTATGTAAACCTGGATCTCAGAAATGCCCCTATGTTTAACGGGCAAAGAAAAATCCATTGTTTTTTACTTAAAAACAAAGTGTGTGAACCTGTTCTGAAAGGCATAACAAAGTGAGAATTTAGTATGTTTGCATTCATTTTATAATCAAACCCTCAGTTAGTTTGCCCCACACATTCTATCATGGAGGTGTCTAAAATTTCTAAGAAAAAAGTGCTGAAACTAAGATTCTCTTTAGAGAGTTCTTTTATACAAAGCTGAACTTCCCTCTGCATTTTCATCAAAAAGTTCCCAAATACATATGAAGTCTACCACAGAATTTTAGGACTGTTAGACAGTTTTATTTCTACCTCATAAAAATATTTCAAAACCTGTGGGAGTTTTCTGAAGCCAGCACTCATCAATCCATATCCTTCCCAACTCAGGGGCCCTTGAGATGTATCTCAAAGCAATTAGGGATGTTAATTTTGAAACAAACTGTCACACGGTGTAGATATAGATGGCTTCAGTGGGTATAGATGGTTTAAACCCTTGTCTCCCTCCAAAATCTTTATATATATATGTATATATGTGTATTACTTATACACATATATACATATGTGTGTATTTGTGTCCATGTGCATATGTGTATATGTGAGTATAACAAGTAATATATATAAAATAAAATTCAAGACTAATACAGGTATGTTTGAAATACTAAAGTTTTTTTTACAAACTCACTAAAATCATGCCAGTCGGTACTTCCTCTCTCCCTTTCTGCTTCTCTTTGTAGAAATGAAACTGAGCATCGAGCTAAATCTTCAGATAAAATACACAGTACAACTGATAATTTTCTTTCAAAATCCCTATTGAGGTCAATTGTTCTCTTCTTCCTCAAATGTATTTCCTTCTCTAGCCCCAAATAAAAATTAATATAAAAACGTCCTCAACCGCATTATTTTTCCTTAGCACTTTTTTCCTTACTTTGCCTGGAGAGTAATCAGGAGGTTAAGGAGGAAGGAATTGAAAAATGGGGCAAATGCAGTTTACCTTGTTGTGCCCCCTCTCCAAATCTTCATTTGGTAAAGTAATTCTGAATAGTTCCTTTTTGTGATCAATTTGTTTATTTCGTTGGCTGTGTGTATATGGTAAATTGCGGAGCTGTTACAACACCAATTTGTTCCTATGCAATCAAAGCGTAAGGACAACTTCCAGCAAGCGTTTGCTCTTCCCCTTTGTCCAGGCCAGCTTATATCTTCACTCTCCAAGGAAAATACCTGTGTTTTAAAATAACTGTGAAAAGGAAATGCTAATGTCTCCCTAATTGTTACTTTATTGAATCACCAATGTCAGGAGGTTCTTCCTTAAATCGTGCTGAAATCCCAGGGCCTGTGCTAAAGCGTCTTCAGAGTTGGTGGTGCTCAGCTGCTTCTCTTCCCAGTGCAGAAAATTATGGGATGATAAACAGCAAAGGTCATTTCCCTTCCATGTGTTTTTTCCAAGCTTAACTATTTCCTATTCTTTTACCTATTCTTGTGGTCTTCATATATGTTTTATGAGCCGTACTTCTAGAGTGACTCCCAGCCATACCCATCCCGCAGCATCAGCAGGCCCATGCTTGGGGGGGGCAGGTTCACGCAGTTCATGCAGCCTGGAAGCATTACACGTGCCTGTGACATGGGACATTTATTTGGAGGCTCATCCCTGGTGTCCCTGTACCACCCAGCTTCTTACTTGTCTTTCATGAGGCTGTTTCCAGCTCCTCCCAGGTCACTTCTTCTAGGCTTTTGCTCTATTATGTGTTACAAGAAGCCCTGAAACATCCAGTGATGTTGAATGGGGATGAATAAGGGAATGTGGTGACTTGGAAAGCTGGAAACAGCATAATTTATAATAATTATGCAAAACATACCAACCCCATTTTTATGGAGATGGTTGTTCATATGTTTTGCACAGTTAGCTCTACAAATACCTAGGGTGGTAGAGTATACAGAGCACTGAACGAGGGGCTTGGTTCTAGTCTTGGCCCTTTGCGTCAATCTTTCCCATTCTTCCGGTCTTCTTGATCAATAATTTGAAGGGGTGAGTCTGGCTCAGCTATGAGATCTCTTCCAAATCTAAAATAATCTTTCTGGAAGATGGTTTTGCAAACTTTGGTATCTATACATGACAGAATAACTGATGTTGATATCCCAGTGGTCTTTCCCACCCTTGCTTCCTTGAAAAATTTGCCTCCTATTTTACTTTATAGATACAGATAGATATAGAACATATATAAATACATACATCTGTACCTGTTGAAAAATGAATAAGGTTAAGAACCTGAAGTTGAGGCTGTTTCCAGTAGAGCTTAGGAGGGTCCAGGCAGTTTGGATAATCTGTCAAAGTTCAGGTAAGGCCAGGTTCTTTCTAAGAAAAGGTTGTGTGGGGATGTGAGTTTGGGCTAGAAAACATGCAAAGCAGTGTGTGGACTGTGCCAAGCTTCATCCCACCCTCCTTGGGAGAATAAGCATGCTCTCTGGCACCTCTTCGCTTTTCATTGTTGAAGTGAGTATTCATTCCTTCTGTCCTGGCCCTGTGGCTACACTGCCAGTCACTTTTGTGTAACAGCTAGCCTGAAGCTGTTAATTATGCTTAAAAGAAATCACATATGGAGAGTTACTTTCTTTCATACAGGACACACACAGCAGAAGGAATGGAATAGCTTCAAATAGTAAATAAGAATCATCCCTAATAAAATTGGTCAGCATGGGATGATAATGTCACATCTTGGCAAGGCTAGATTTACATTTTGTAGGAGTGTTCCCATTTCCTTCTTTCCTTTCTGTGGTATAGAAACAAAGGATAAAATAAATCTACAAAAATCATTGTTCTTTCTTTACCTCATAGAGAGAGACCAAATTTAAGGTCAGTTCTAATTTTTCCTGGGAATGTGATTTTACTTCAGTCCTTAATCCCCTGATGTATCTGTCATAGTCTGAATATTTGTGTACCCACAAAATTTGTATGTTGAAATCCTCACTGCCAAGGTAATAGCATAAGGAGATGGTGTCTTTGGGAGGTGATTAGGTATGAGGGTGGAGCCCACATGATGGGATTAGTGTCCTTATAAAAGAGACCCCACAAAACCCCCTTGCCCCTTCCACCATATGAGGACATGGTGAGAAGAAGGTGCCAGCTATGAGTGAGAAAGCAGGTTCTCCCCAGACCCTGAATCTGCTGATGTCTTGACCATGAATTTCCTAGCCTCCAGAACTGTGAGCAACTCATTTCTGCTGTTTATACACTGCCCAGTCTGTCTGTGATATTTTGTCATGCAGCCTGAATGGACTGAGACAGGATCTTGGTAAAGGCATACAGTAATAGCAAGCATTCATAAGAATTTTATACTGGCTACTCTAAGTATTTTGCACATAGTATTTCATATATTTACAACAACCCTATGGGGTGTACATATTAAATTATCTTAGAAAAGGAAATTGAGGCTTAATAACTTGCCCGGTGTCATAGTGCAAATACTCAGCAGACTTAGGATTGAAGCTGGCAGTTCTGTGCCAGAGCCCACACCTTTACCTGCTGTTGTGTGCTCTGCAAAACCACCTCCTGTGTACTTGTGGATTCCTAAATAAAGTCGTCTGTGACATTTCCCTTCTTAGGTGTGCATTAAGGAAGGAGCAGTCGCTGAAACACAGTGCCTCGGATCCATACATACTTACTAAATGCCTTTCAGGGCTTGGGTCCTGCACAAGGTGTTCAGAATACACTGGGATAAAAAGTCCCTGCTGTCAGTGGGCTGGACCCAGTGGATGGAGCAAAGGTTAATCAATCAGTCACTTAGATCCACAATCCCAGATGGAGATAGATACATGCTGGGAAGTTGAAGGGGGATGACACCACTCCCCTCTGACTCCACTGTTTCTGATTTGCTGTTTTTACCTCCACCCCTTTTCTACCAATTGCTTTGCCTACTAAAATAGGTAAAGAGGGAAGGTCCCTCAGCACTAGTGAGGTGGGGCTGTCCTTTTGAGATACACTGAAAAGCTAATTAAGTGGAGAGAAGAATTATGTAAGGGGTATTGGGCAAATAAAATTAGGTAAACTTAATTATTTAAATGTATTTAGTTTGAATTTAATTTATTGTCTGCAAAGACCATCCATCATGGGTCTCTTTGTTTTCCAATTAGTAAAAAAGAAGTATTGACATCCTGCTTTGCCGTGTGCAAAGCTGTTTCAAATCTCATTAAGTCCTTACAGCAATACTTAAAAAAAGGTGTCATCATCACCCTTTTACAGAAGAGGAAGCTGAGCTTCTGTGAAGTTAAGTGCCTTCCACAGAATCATTCACTCCAGGAAGCGATGGACCTGGACTCAGTTTCTGCCACCGCTTGTTCCCTTGACCTTTCCTCTGTTCTAAGGGTTGACAATTATTTCCACAGTCATAGTTACCAAATTCTTCTCAGAGTGATTTTTTTCCAGCATTTGCATGTAAAAGGCATGCCTCTGCCATCACAAAATTGTGAATAAAATGCACAGCATAGTCAAGTTCATAGGCTCCAATGCAAAGCCACTCCCTTGCTCACAGAAGCCCCTGCTTCCTGCTCTGTGAATGCCCAGCCCGTAGCATCTGGCTGTCACATTAGCTGCCACACGTGAGTGCAGTGACTTGTGTGCTCTTTCTTTCCCCGGTCCCTGTGTCTGTCCTCACAGGGGTGTCCCTGGTGCCTGGCACAGAGCAGGGAGCCAATGAATGGACTCTAAGGAAAATAAAACTCCCTAGTGCCAAAAGAACTTTTCTGTTATTGGGGGAGCTGTTTGAAGAGAAAAACAGAGTTCTAAGATCAAGGGAATAAGAGGACTACTCCTTGGTGCTAGGGGAGGGCAGGCCTGAAGAGGAGGACCAGCTCCGCTTCCTTGGAGCAGGAAGGGAACTCCAAGGGGAAAAGAGAGGAGCAGAGAACACATTTATCCCTGCACCGGAACCTTCCTGCAAAATTGGTGGGGAATCAGGAAAGTAAGGAATGCGGCCGCGGTGCCTTGAGCTCGCTGGGAAGTCACTGCGCCCGCGCACCAGGAGGCCACCTGGAGGCTGAGGCGCCCCGGTGTGCACCCGGGCATCAGTCTCGCCTCCTACCTGCCTGGCATGGCTCGCAGCCTCGGTGAGAACTGGCGCTCTTCAGTTCCCTTCCAGATGCTGCGCTCAGGCTCTTAGACCTTCTCTGTAGGGGAGATAAAGGAAATGCACTTCCATTCCTAGGACAGTGAAGCCTGCAAAAATAAAACCACTGCCTCCACCCAGGGTAACGTTTGCTCTTCTAGACTACGTGAGCAGTCACAGATTAACCTGCGCACACTTGGCTCATTCATTTGTATAGTTGATTTTAAGATAATGAATAACTCATCTTCTCAAATAAAACATTTGGTGAATTAAATGATAAAAATCTTGAGAGAAAAGCACAGAGTCCTTTACTAGATTCAGCTTTCAGAAGGCAACGGTAGCTTCTACTGATGGTGATTGAAAAGGTAAATACATAGACGTTTCTTCTCTGTGTGTGAGGACAGGTCAGTGTTGGCCAGGTGTGGTGGAAGGAGAGGAAGGGCCCAGGCCCCACACTGCTCACAGCAGGGATGTGGATTTCGGTGCCCAATTCTCCCACCCTGAGTGCAGTGCACTGACCGCCGACTGGCACCTGTGCTGCTTGCAGCCTAAATCTTAAGTATCTCACTATTTTCATTTCATCTCATTTTTCTGTTTCTTCAGGGGGCTATCTTTAATATTTACCGAATTTATTTCAGTCAATTTGATCTCTTATGTCATATTTACATATCTTACACCTTTTAAACCACTGATTACATAAACACTAAGAAATGCAGTTCTTATCATCATCAAGCATTACATTGCCTTCAGAAGAGACAACACATGTTTGATGTTACATCTTATAAATCCTAAACTTGATTTCAGAAAGATTAAGGAAATACATCCTCAGAAAAGGTTAAGTAGTTGCATTCTCATAAGTATGTTCAATTAGTTTGAAATTCCCCCACCTGCACCCCATCCCCCATCAGTATCAATGCTTACGTGTGATAGGCAAGGTTTCTGTGTGACCATCAGGTGCTGCTCTGTCTGTTGGCCTGAGTGATCACAGGTCACCACGTCCATCTAGCTGGACCCTGGGGACAAATATAGTGAAATTGACTTCTGCACCCCGCCATGGAGCCCCCTGCTGTGGAGTGACTTGGTTGTCTGATGTCTCTTTCATAGGAACCATGGAGCACACAGCACATCCCGGCGCTGTTCTCAGCCTTCTGTGGCCTCCTGGTTGCGCTTTCCTACCACCTGAGCAGGCAGAGCAGTGACCCCTCTGTGCTCCTGTGAGTGACACGCACCCACACAGCCACGCGGGCTTCCGGCAGCCTCGCCATGTCACGGAGCGGGGAGAGAGCCCATCAGTGCTCGTGGTGGTCGGGGTTCTCTTGCAGCTAAACTAGATGGCTACTAGGCCAGGGTGGGGGAAATGCAGACCAACCAGAAGCTAGTGAAAGTCTAGGGTCAACTTCCAGTAAACACTTAACCTTTGCTCTGGTGCTTTTGGATTAAAATGCACAATGCCAGAAACAGCAGGCTGCCAGCACCCACCCGTGGTCTCTGACTTTCCCCTGGGTGGAGCTGTGTGAGAAGCCCCAACCTCAACAACAACCCTCTCTGGGCCTGTGAAATGATATTGCTGCCTTTTTTCTGGGCAGCGACCCTGGGGAGACCAGACCAGCACTTCTGAAAGGTTTTTGTTTACCTCTGTTGCTTTTTGTTCCCAATACAGCCAGTGGCCTCTGGATTTAAAGTGAAGCATGTGCCAAAGTTTTAAAACGTATTTGATGATAATGTTTAGTCACTTGAAAATATGCTTTCCAGCCTTCCCTTTAACCATGTCTTTTAAATCTTTGATAAATGTGCACTTTGGAAGTGAAAACCCTTCATATGATGCCTGTTTCTGATATCAGTCAATTGTAATCAGATGTCAATCATCTCATGTAGTTTGTTCAACTTACAGAAGATTTAGACTTAAGGTAACCATACTGTTTGGGGGCCAGAGAAACCATAATGTCAGGCTGTCAGGTATAGCAAAATGAAAGTCATAGAAAAATGGGGAAAAGTCAAATATTGTTTACACAAGTTTTCCTGTCAAATATTTCACTGGAATGTTGAGTTTTTCTGCCATTTTTTGGTGATGAGGAAGCTAAGCGGGCTGTCAGAAATAGAGAATCTCCGTGAACTGAGTTAGCTG
The DNA here is from genome assembly GCA_029783875.1 of Phataginus tricuspis. Taxonomy (NCBI): domain Eukaryota; kingdom Metazoa; phylum Chordata; class Mammalia; order Pholidota; family Manidae; genus Phataginus; species Phataginus tricuspis. Next base: position 3,154,608 of record JAQQAC010023241.1, read on the forward strand.
TTGACAGAGGGGGTGACCATGCCTCTTTGAGGGACTTGCCCACCTGAATCAGAATGAAAATTGAAACATTATGTTTGTGACCACTTGCCTATACACCTCTTTTTCTTTATCATGAGTTATTTAAAGGAGAGAGCCCTTGCTTTCATGATTTGTGAGTGTGAGGTCTAGGGTGAGGTTGTTTTGCTCAAACATTATAGTAATCACATATTTTAAAAAGTAAAACCTGTGTGTTTGTCCATTTTCAGGTCCTTTGTTCAATGCAGATTGCTTCCTAAATTTTTACACCAAAACCTGGAAGAATTGCCTGCAGACCCTCTGCCCCAGAAGATGAAAGAGTCAGTGGTGAGATATTTGTGTTGAGCACTGTATGCAAAGATTCTGCTTGCTGGGGCGTGGAGCTTGTCCACAAAGCTCAGGTTCTCACAGGGGCTCTTACTGGACCAGAAGGAGAGTAACCAGTGCAGAAAGGGGTGCCTCCTGTTGGCCCAAACCTGGCACGACTGTTGAGCTGCCTGCCGGGTGTGGACCTTTTAGAGCTTCTCGAAGGTAGATGCTGCGCATACACATGCCACAAGTGTTCAGTGGGTCCTCCGCTGGTGGCGGTTTGCCTGGATATTCCATGAAGCTCACTCAGCCAGTCCGTCCCCTGCTGGCGCCAAGCAGCAGGCTACTGTGCATGATTAAAAAGTTTGTGAAGTACACATGCAGCCCAAATGCGTTCCTGAAGTGCACCACACAGTCCTCCCTGCATCGTCTAGCCTCAGCCTCATGCTGAGCTCAGGGCGCTCTTTCTGGGGTCTTTTGGCTCAAGGTTGACATTGTTAGGGGCCCTTGGGCTTTCGATTTATGTCTGGGGTGTTGGAGAAAGGAGCAAGCATGTTGGTTGGAGCACATGAGGGGAAAAGGAAGATGGAACAGCAGAGAGGAAGAAGCCTTTGTACAGGAGTAAAAGAAAGATGTTAATTTCTCTGTCACCAGGAAAATGGCTTGGGGGCAGTTTCAAACATCCTTTGAGCAGGTGTAGCCTGTTTGATATCAGCTTCCAAACATTACTTTGAAAAACAATGCTCATTGATGATGCAATCTCATCATTTGGCTACTGAGCTTAGAGCAGTCTGATGTCTCAGAGTCAGGCTTTTCCTGTTTTGAGGAATGACAGATCACAGGACAAGTATTTAAAGGCCTATTGATTGCAAGCTCCTCTAGCCAGCAGCCATGTCTCTTTTGCCTTGGTTACTGAAGTGCCTGACACATAGTAGGGGTGCAGTACATTCCACTGCATTTAGAGGAGTTAAATTGCAATCCATTTCAAGACAATGTGCCCGATTCAGTCAACGTGATAGCAGTTTTAAGGATTCATAGCCAGCACCCTGTTCCTTTGAGTGTGGCCATCATTCAAGCTAAAGCTTTGTTGTCACCAGGAGGGAGTCAATGCACAAATCACTTAGAAAAGGAGGGTGTGGCTCATGCATTTTGAAAACAGAGATATGTTTAAAATTAGGGTAAGAGGTAAAGAGAGCTGAAGAGGTGGAAGCTAGAAGAGAAACATTTGACCTCCAAACACAGCATTAATAACCTGATCTCCAATGTTTATGCAGGAGACCTAAAGGGAGAAGATCCCACGGACACCCTCAGATCAGCTTCTGTAAACCCACAGTGTTGCCCGAAGTGTACCCACACATTTTCTCATGATATCAGAGAAAAACTGTCCCCTACAAAGTTCCTTGATTTCATGAATGAGGACGATTACAGTAAAAATAACGTATGAATTACAATGAAATCCACCCAGAAATTTGCATAGCAGACACTGATGGCATTTCATTAGTGTAATTAGATGTGATGGTGTAGGTGCTGCCTCTCAGCTTTCATGCACTTTGAAAAGCTTTGTCCAAGGCAGAGCACGTAACTCATAGGTGATTTAATATGATGTGTGTGTTTGTTTCTCTGAAAGGTCTTCTGGTCTAATTATAATATTTTAATGGGACTATCAGATGCAGCTTTTACAATTTGATGCATTAATACCTTTTGTACCATGGTGCACATATAAAATTTCTTTCCTTGTCTCTGATTTTGTTTCTCTGTCTCTCTCTGTCCCTCTTATTCTCTCTCTGTCTCTTTTCTTAAATTTTACCTTGTACAGGAAGCCCCTAAAGAGCCCCATTAGTTCAGTTTTCCAGCTCTTCCTCAGGGGAATCTGCATATTTGCAAGACTGTCCCTCCAGGCGATTCTGTTCAGGTGACCCGCAGACCATGCTTTAAGGGACAGCGATCCAGAAACAGAGATACCTAAGCTCTCTGTCAGCTCATTTCCATGTGAACACATAAGTTGTGCACATAGTTTATTACCGAAGTTAGAAAGTTAAGAAAAATAGAAACTGGTTGGCCAGCTCGGGGGCCTTCCTGTCCTGTGGGCATGGTCCTTCAGTTTCTATGCTCATGCATCATCAATTTCAACCTTCTTTCCATCACATAGAGATTTGTCCCTTGTATTATATCTATTTTTCTCAGTTCTTATAGACAACAAGCTAGCCAACAAGCAAAACTACCTAATTTTTCATCTCTACAATTCAAACAGCTTCTTTTAAACCATTGGTTGCCTGGTGGAAACTTCTTGAGGCCCCCTTGCTTCTAAATCTGCTGGGTGTGCGGTGTTGACCAGGGCTTCTTAAGCTTCTTTTTAGGGTTGGAATATGAAGTGCTACTAGAACGCCGTGGTATATTTGAAACATTCACACCTGCATGTCCCATTGAAATATGGGACAAAACATTAATATTATTGAATATTGTTTCAGAAGTTTGGGCTGGTATAAGTCCTGAAAGAAAAAAATGTGGATTGCATTATTGTATGCATATAGAAAGCACAGAAAAGTATATTGAAATTGACTATGATTAATAAGAGGATTCACGGATGCCACCAGGTCCAAGAACACCCTACCACATCAGAGATGACCTTAGAAAATACAACACAAACATGATTTAACTCACGATAGTGACAAAATAGATGAGTTGATAATAGGAATGATGTTAACTGGTGTCAGAAATAAAGAAAATGACAGCAGTCTATTAAATGTAGATGAGGTCCTGAATAAGTGGTGATACATAGATATTACCTGATTTTGGAGAGGAAGGCCGGGATTTATTAAATGCCGATCCTTTCTAATAAATGTATAGGTTTAATATAGTTAAAAATAGTTCCAAAGGAATTATATTCACAGTTTGGGGAAATGATTCTAAGATTCATTCAGAAAAATAGTTAATAATAGCCTTAAAAATCTGAAAAAGAATAAGAAAGAGGATCTTAGCACTTTGAGATTAAACTTAGCACTTTAATTTTAAAGACTGAGTAGTCAGAAAAAAAATGGGACTCATCCAAGATTTGAGAATGGGATTAGTGAATCTGTAAGACACAGAAAAGAGACGAATTATTTATGTGAATGTATTATGTGAAAATTAAATGTCACAATCAAGAACTGATTAATCAGTGTATGGTGTTGAGGTGATTGTTTAGCAGTGGGAGGGAAGAAAGGGTTTATGTGCTAATCCGTCAGAAGATACCAACGGAAGTTGGAGAGAATAAGACCGATGGAGAGATGGAGAGACAGGAGGTCAAATGAGACTTCTCTATCTCTGATGTAATGGCAGGCTAATTTATCATAACCAAACTTTCTACTGATTAAAACAAAATTCTTAATAAAATACAAAAAAAAATCCTTCTTAAATGTGACAAGGGGCTGACAAAATAATAAGAAATTATCAAGTTAAAATTTGACTGAACAGGGGAACCTGGAAGACACAGAGCAGGAAGCTTCTCTTGCCCCAAGGGCACCTGCCCAATTGGGGGACCTTGAACCTCAGCTTTCAGCCCTTATGCTATGGGGAGGAGAGATTAAAGCCCAAACGTGCTGTGGTGGGTTCTGTGGGAGACCCTCTGCTCATGAAGCTGGGATGCTAAGGGGCCCTCCCTCAGTGGGAGGAAGAACCAGAGGATTTCAGCTCCATCCTCCTCAGGGCCTGGGGAATGCAGGCAGACCTCCTCAGTGAGCAACATGCCTGCAACAGAATAGTCTTTGAGATGTTGCAGCTTTTCATGGATTTACAGTACAAGTTCTAACATCTGGATGGCACAAACCCCTTAAGGTATGACTATAAAGAGCCCCCCAACTGGAAATATCTCTGGAAAAAAAACAATCATGAATCTTCTCGGGAGGATTCCTCTCTCTAGGTCTCCACGTATTCCCCAAACCAATTTTTAGCTTTCAATGAAAAATTTTAAACCACACAAGAAAACAAGGAACCAGCAGAAACAAGTCTGCAAATACTTCAGATATTGGAACTATCAGACACAGATTTTAAAACAACCATATACTTACATTATGTTTAAAGAAGTAAAAGGCTTAAAATTTTTAGAAAATAGGAAGTATTTTAAAAGATGCAGCATGTTTGAAAGAGAACAAAGTAGACCTTCCTAAACAAGTCAGTCAACAAAATGAAGCAATCGAAGTAAAAAGACACATATGGGAGAATGGATGCCTTGGAAGAGGAAATTAGTAAAAAATAAAGTGAAAGATAAAGACAGGAGACAGTATACAGGATGCAACACTGATAGACAAAAAATTAGGAAAGATGAAAGAGATAAATTCCAGAAAAAACGGAGACTGAAACATAGTCAGTATTTAATGAAATAATATCTCAGAATTTACCAGAATTGAATGAAGACACTGATCTAGAGATTCAAGAATCCCAGTGAATCCCAAGCAGGATAAATTAAAAAAGAAAGAGTCCACACTGGATGAACCATTGTGAGATGATGCAAAGACACAGACCATCTTGAAGCAGTTAAATGAACGGATTGCACTCAAATGAATGACAGACTGAAAGCTCCTTTATTAAAAGCAATCCACAGAAGCCAGAAGACAGTAGTTTGATACATTTAATGTTTCTCAAAAAAAGTAAGTGGCAATTGAGAATTGTATGCCCAGTGAAAATATCTTTCAAGATTGAGGGTGAAATAAAAACATTTTAGACAAACAAAAGCTCAGAGACACTCACAAAATGTAATTCTGAAGAATATTCTTCAACGGAAAGACTTCAGATGGAAGGCCTAATTTTCAGGAAAGAACAAAAAGCAAACAAAATGGCAGATACATTGGTAAATCTAAACAAACATTAATTGTATAAAACCATGATAACAGTGTATAGTTGGTTTAAAAAATGTAAGGTAGAATTAAAATGTTCTGTGTGAAGACATTAATAATAGAGTTCAATAATTTGATAAAATATAAAAATAGTTAAATATTAAGAATAATGGGATTAAAATATTATGTTATTGTAACTACAAATAACATACAACTTTGCATGGGAGGAGAAATGAACTACAAAACTTGTGAGTTCTTAGTAATGTCCAAGAGATGAATAACTATATTTATTAACTTAAGATTGATAAGTGTGTGTCTTGGAATGTTTAGTATAACATCTAAAGGAATAGAGACAGAGCATATAACTTTCAAACCTGTACTGAGGGAAAAATGGAATTATAAAAAAAGTAGAATTTCTTCATAAATAACCAAATACAATAGGACTCCTCTCCCACACTTCCTTTAATTCCAGATGGATTATAAACCTGAGTATGAGATGACAAAACCAGAAAGTGCTTAGAATCATTATAAAGGAAATTATCACTAGGGTAGTTCTAAGTTCTGAAAGAATTTTTTTAAACAACACAAAAATTCAAATTTATAAAATCATGACCTTTGATGTATCAAATAATACCCAAACTGAGACTTAAAAAAACAAACTACAGAATGGGAAACAATTCTTTAAATAGGTATAGTTGGTAAAGCACTAGCGTCAAGATGAATATAAATTCCTATAAATCTACAAGAAAGCCAGATATCTTAAAAATGAGCAAAAGACTTGTACATGCACTTGGCAAAAGAAAAAATAGAAATGACCAAAAGCATGAATATATATGCCACCTTATTATTAATGAGAAAACTCCAAACTAGAAGCACACTGGTGCCATTTCACACCTGCCTGGCTGACAAAAATTAAGAGTTCTCATAGTACTAAGTGTGTTGACAAAATTATAGAGCATGGGAACTCATGGTGGTGGTGTGAATTACTATCCGTTTTGGAAGCAGTTTGATATCGTAAAGTTGAAAATACATATACACTACAGCCAGCAATTCTACTGGTAGATATTTACCCTCAAACAAATCTTGCACATTTGTACCAGAATATGCATGTAAATTGCATTGCCCATTGTGGCATTAGTCCAGAAGAGAATCAAGCTGAAGCCACTGGAAATCCCATCAACAGTAGAATGTGTAGTGTATAGCAAAGAAAAAGCCCTTACTAGAGGCATGTGCAATTTCATAGGTGAATCTTAACTACATGCTACTGAGTAAAGGAAGCAAGACACAAAGGAGTACATCCAGTCTGATGCCATCTATTGATAAAAATCGGCAACAACTGAACTGCTTACAACTGCATACATAGGTAGCAAAATTCTCTTTCTAAACAAAGCAAAAAAATTACTTTCACCAGAGTCAGAAATAGTTGACAGGGACGCCAAGAGGGGAAAGAAGGGTTTATCATTGGAGCCACATACAATAGGACTTCCTGCACCCTGGGAATGGTAGATTTCTTGACCCAGCTGTTGGATACTGATGTGTTTACTTTATAATTATTCTTTAAATTGTACATATGTATTTTATGCACTTTTTTGTATGCATGGTTCACATTTTTAAAAGCATAAGAGGAATTTTCAAAAAACGATATCAAATCAAATCAAACATTTATTCAAATTCTAAAGAGGGAATGATTTTCCAGACTTGGAATCTATAAAATAAAGATAAAAAAAGACACACACATGCACACACAGATTTGAGTACATAAAAAATTTTAATTCCTATATGTTTAGAAAAGCAATAAAATTCAAATAATTTTATTTGAATAAAGTAAAAGTTTGTTGCAAATCTGACAGTTAAGTATCTTTCTCATACCAACAATTCTTACACCTTAAAAATTTTTAAACTCTATAAGCAAATGATATTAATATATATATTTCACTAAGGGATGAAACATTTAGTCAGTAAGGGTATGAAATTATTTACCCTTCTTGTAAATAAAGAATTGCAAATTAACGAAGATGGCATTTTTTTGTCCACTCAATTAGCATAGGATAAATTAATGACATTGCCAATTGTGACAAGATAAGAGCTCTTAGACGATGTTTGCATTTGTGTGAATTATTGCAATCATCTGGGAAAAGAAAATTTATCAAGGGCTTTAAAAAATATTCATAACCTATGATCCAGTAAACTTATTTGTCAGAGTTTAGAATTTCAAGAGAATAATTCAAAATAAGAAAAAAGATTTAGGTGCATAAAGATAGTGATTGTAGCATACTTCATCATGGTAAAAAATGGAAGGCAATCTACTATCTATCAGTCCGAGAATGTTTGCACTAACTATAGCTGATTCACTTTCTTCACTGAATTAATGCTTTGATTCACTGTGGACACTGTATGTGTATGTGTGTATGTATATGGCACCAGTGACTGTTGGTAAGTTTATGTAATAGTGTGTATAAAATGCTAACAAAAGGAAGTACTGTTGAAAAAAGTAGATTATATGCACACTAAGATTAGACCTTTATATAATATGCTAGAAAAATCCATATACATCATGATTACAGCTAGAACCATGGCTCAGCATTCTCAGGCAAAAAGCAGCCCAGATAACACAAAAAATGCTCATATTGTTAGTGTCTGATTGTAATGATCCTGAATGATCTTTCCCCTTTCTTTATGTTTTAGAGTGCTACCAATTATCCTATAATAGAAACCTATAATTAATGCTAAAATGTTACAGAGTCCTTGTAAATTTGCATTTTGCTTAGATATTTGGTATTCTCATTTTTGGAAGACCTAACATTGTACAGTGCTCTTTTAAGACAGAATATTTATTAAAATGAAACAAGATTCTAAAACTCTTGTTGAAATAAATAATTCAGCAGTCACAGAGTTTTTAGCCCTCAAGCAAGTGAAAGAATAGGGAAGTACCAGTGATTGATTGTCCTTTGGAATAACAAAACTAAAACTGGATCAAAAAACACCCAAAAAAACTCATATATAGTTACATCTTTTAGAAACATATAAAATATACATTTAAATGAGCAAAAAATTATTTAATGAGAAAACCAATCAAAACTACAAACTTTCTACAATGTTAAAGACAACTTCCACAAGATACAGCAATAATCTCTGAGGCCTGGGTGTCTTTCAAGATTCCTTTTAAAAAATAGTATTTTCAAAAATAAAAATTTTCTGCAGAGTAATATCTGCTTTCTGGTGGCTATAGGGAAAGAAGAAACCACTGTTTTTGTATTTCACTGATGTTACTTTCACCAATATTTAGAGAGTGGTCTATAGCTTCATTAATTAACACCGTGAGTGCAAAGTTCAGTAACTACCATTTGCCATCTCTTTTGATGAAGGGTATGTTAAAAACTTTTGCCCATCTGCTGCTGGGAATGGGGTGGACAGAACTGTTTGACTTCTTATAATTGAGTTGTAAAGTTCTTTATTTATTAAAGATAAAAGTCTTTTGTTGGATATATGTTTTAGAAATAATTTTTCCCAGTCTTTGCTTCCCTTTTCATTCTATAACAATGTCTTTTAAAGAGCAAATGTTTAAAATTTTCATGAGGTCCAATTTAAGTACCTTTTTTCTTTCACAGTTCCAGCTTTTAGTGTCCTATTTAAGAAAGCTTTGCCAAGCCCAAGGTCACTAAGATTTCCTTTTATTTTTCTTTGAGATGTTGGGCAGTTTAAATTAGGCTTATGGTGCACATTGTTTTATATGTGATGTGAAGTAGATTTCAAGTTTTTTTGTTGTTGTTAGTTTTTTTTGTAGATGGCTATCTAATTGTTCCAGCACCACTTGTTAAAAAATTATCCTTTACCTCACTTAGAGATTGTCTTATGTATTGTAGAATGTTTAGCTGCATCCTTGGCCTCTATCCACCAGTATCACTCCTTCCTCCTCCTGAAATGTAACAATCAAACATGTCTCCAGATGTTGCCAAATGTTATTTGGGAGGTAAAGTTGTCTCTGGTTGAGAACCACTACATTACACTGGAATGGCTAAAATAAAAAAAAAATACTGACTACCGCAAGTATTGTCAAGGATATGGAGCAATTGGAACTCTCATACACCACGAGTGAGAATGTAAAATGGTTACAACTTTGGGATACTGTATGGCAGCTTCTTAAAAAGTTAAGCTTAAACTCACTCTATATGATCCAGCCATTCTACTAATGGGTATTAGTAGAAAAGTAAGAGAAACAAAGCACATGTCAAAGATATGTCCATGAATATTCATAGCAGCTTTATTTGCAATAGCCAAAAACTATAAACGACTAGTATGTCTACCCAAGGTGACTGAGCCAACACGGTACAGCATATCCATGCAAAGGAATATTATGCAGCCATAAAAAGCTATTGATATAGACAACAAGTTGGATTAATCTCAGAATAAATACACCAAGTGAAAGAAGCCAGACCCCAAAAGAATATGTATTCTACAGTTCCATTTATATAACATTCTAGGAAATAAAAACAAACTACAGTGATGGTGCAGATCAGTGGTTGCCTGAGGACAATGAGAAGAGAAGCAGGGGATAGATTAGAGAAGATCCGGAGAGGAAACCTTGAAGCGTGATGGGTATGCTACTTGTCTTCATTATAGTGACAGTTTCATGGGGCTATACATAATGTCAAAATCTATCACATTGCACACTTTAAGTGTGCAGGTTTTTTGTATGTTAGTTATAACTCATTAGAGCTGTTTAAAAGTTACAATACAGGAGAGAAATGGGCAGAAAGAACATTTTAATAAAGGCTTTGTAATGGTTTGTATTTACAAAGGATACTCATGACACTGAGTAATAGCAGTGGAATTCCTGTATATAACCCAGCTCTGAAATATAATTAACAATAATTGGAGCTTATTCTCTTGCTTTAAGAAACCTAGAAATGTAATGCTCTTCCCCATAGCAGTTGCCCTGGCTGCCCACTATTTTGCCTTTAGAAAAGGGTGATTGGTCATTTAAAGATGACACTTAATGTTAAATTAGAATATTTGGGAAAATGTTTATCTTCCTTGTGGATAAACACTCAGTAATTTTTAAATGACATAAAACCATGTCAGTGAAAAACAGGAAAGAAAATTAACCTATCTCCGTAGCCATAAGACTCAGTAAATTACAGAACTTCCCTCTGGGAAGATCTGGACTTAAGTGTTTGGGATGTAAGGAGATAACCTGATTTCTGGCCATTAAGTAACAGTAAAGTTTTAGTAAAAACCTCTGATCACAAAAATTTTATAGGTTCAGAATTAAAAACCAGTGATTTTCCCTGCACAATAATCAGATTACCATTACTAAGAATAAATCTAGAATTTAGTTTACTACTATGATTCTTCCTATATTCAATACTCGTACATGAATTGTAAACTTTTGAGATATGAATTTCAAAACGTTAGCAGGTGATTGATAAATTAATGTGGAGAATGTATCTCTTCCCTGTATTATTAATTGCTCTAACCAAGCCATGTTGATTATTTCATTAGATGGTTCAGGTCATTATTCCTCCACTTAGGCTTTCCTGATTTCTTCCTGTCAATTGAATGTTAATTCAGTCAGAAAGCCAGCAGCATGACTTGCAAAAAGCTCCATATTTTAATTTTAAAAACAAATGAAAAACATTGGGGGAATGTAGGGAAACAGGTAATTTTCTGTACAATTGACTGAACATTCAAACTAGTATTTAAGAGGTATAATTCCTTTTCAGTATGAGATATTGATATATTGATAGTTTCAGAGTTTTCACATAACAGTGTGATATCTTAAAATGTTCAATAATTGTGTCCTGCAGCTAATGGCTTCTATAGAAAGAAAAAAACTGATGATCCCTATGGCCCTTTTAGATCTTTTAGTCAGCAATATTGTGCCCAGTTTGAGCTAACAGGCCATTGTCCATGTATCTGCAGTATTACTAACATTCTTTAGCCTAACTTTGCTTTGTTTTTTCCCTGGCCTCTGCACACACCACAGTTCTGTGTGATAAAAAATTATTAGCAAGTTACTGACATTTATTTTTCTGCATATTTGTACATAATACATATTTAAATTATTTGGAAATGGCCTTTACCCAATCTGACTGTAAAATGTAAAACATAAAAATCTGTTCTGGTCTGAAGAAATCGGTAAATGTGTCAGAGGCTTCTATTTGGCCTACCTAGGCTGTCTGCATGTTAAAATACAAGCTGCCATAAAGCAGAGGTTACTAGAGGTCATTAGCACATTACCCTCCTTTATCAAACCTGGGCATCTTGTACCATGCAGAGAAGAGCTTCATCCCTCTCACACATGCAGAAAACCTCTCGGCTTTCTGCGGTCAGCAGATGTCGGCTCCCCTTGCAGTGTGCTGTTCCCTCCCCGACCCTCTGCCTTGGTCTCCCTGATATTCTCCAAGCAGGAGGTAATAAATGGGCCACCCAGATTGCGCCGTGGGGAATATAACAGGCTGAAAGAGTAGTTTATCCAGGATCAATATCTTGTCACCCAATTTACGGGTGACACAGATTTGCTGAGAGAAACAGAGAAGAGCAAACTTCACAGCCGCTTTTCTTTTGGCATTATTTACAGAAGGATATCTTGAAATCAGACCTCATCATCTGCTCCGTGGCCGCCGTGCTGTCATTTGCAGTCAGTGCCAGCACCGTGTTCCTGTCCTTGCGAGTATGTATCCATTCCACTTTATACTCCTCCCACCTCCTGCTTCTCCTTAATAACAGAGCCTGTGGTGGGGCGCTGGGATATTGACAGGACAGTGGGGCAGCAGGGGGAAAACAAAAGCAGTTGAGAGGTTTAAGGAAGCACATGCTGTCAGGAATTGTGTCCAAGATGAGATTTGGTCACATCGCAGATCTGGTTGAACTGTTTCACCTTCTCTCCTTCCCCAGCTGGGGAGGTGCTGTGTGTGCAAGAGCAGTAGTGCCCCTCATGGAATCCACGGGCAGAGAGACAGGCTGACGGCACACTTCCATGAGCAGAGGAGGGAGGAGTTACCACGCCAGGAGGGAGCTGGCGCTCACAGGGCCAAGGAGATGACTGGAACATAATTTTCATAATTTTCATAATGGAAAACAAAAGTAGAGAGCTCTAGATGGGATTTCTATCTTAAGGTTCTAACAGTTGTCTCTCTATAAAAAGCATTATATATTTATGACCTCTCCTTTCAATGAGGGAAAGTCTGTTCGTTAAATTTGTCATTCTCCACCTCTTCTCTTAAAACACCAAAATGTATTCCAATGGGCAGAATTTCCTTGACCTCCGGACTCCCACAGGTCACTTCTCCACCCCCGGCTGAGTCGTTCTCCACAGAGATGGGTTTCATGCTGCATGGAAGAGATTTTCAGAGGCCTGAAACAACTGAGTTTGGCTATCTGTTCTTTAAGAGTGAAGAAGGGAAAGACAATAGTGTTATGTATTATTCATGGGCACCCCTCCCTCATCCTTCTACACAAAATAATGAGATTTACCCTCTTTGTTGCAGCCATTTCTCAGCATCGTGCTGTCCGCCTTGGCTGGCTCTGTGGGATTTGTAACCCATTACATGCTCCCCCAGCTCCGGAAGCACCATCCCTGGATGTGGATTTCACACCCGGTCCTTAAGAACAGAGAGTACCAGCAGCGGGAAGTGAGAGGTCAGTGACACATCCCTCATACAAAAATGACATAGTGGCAGGCAGACTTCAAACCAGAGGGCATGCGCAGCAGTGTGACTGTGCCCAGCGCCACAGGCTGCACACTTCAGGCGGCCGCCACGGCAGGTGTTGGCACTGTGTGTCCCTTCACCACTGGGAAGAAAAGGAGAGCCTGGTCCTTGGAGTGACACTGTTATGCCCGGAACAAGAGAGCTGAAGTGCGCTCAATGGGCAGTATGTTTTATAAAAATAGTAATTGGTTATTAGTATTAAGGAAAAATTGATTTATATCACTCATACCTGAAGATTGTGCCATTCTAGTTTAAACTGACTGGGAACCACGAAGAACGTCGTTTATCCACCCCGCCATCTGCCACAAAATGGGGTGGGGGTGTGTGTATGTAGCAGAGCCTGCCTTTAACTTTCTGGATCCCCGAGACCTTCAATTTCATTTAACTTGCTTTGTTTATCTGTACCTGGACCTGTTTTGGATTGACCTAGCAGTTCCCAGGGCAGTCTCTGGTCACAGTCATGTGATCGCCTGGTAACCGTGGCAATGCCAGAGCCTCTCGGTAGGAAGCCTGCCATGGATTTCTGTGCTCAGTCTCCCCTTCCTCCGTGACTGGGCAGATGGCAGAAGGATTGATACATCCGATTTTCAGACACACCAGGAGATATTGGTCATGCTTTATAGCTGGTAGTTTATAACTATCTAATGCTGCTAATCTGCACCGAACTTCCAGCCCATTCTAACTTCTCTGTTGCTAAGCGAGTTATCTAGTCATCTCCACGCCCCCGCACCAGGGAACGGGAGTGGCACCCAGGTTTGCTGACTCGCAGGAATGTCCTGGACTCAGCCAGGTTTGTCACCAGTGAGTTCAGTGGACTAGCATGACAAAAGAGAAAGGGGAGAAAATAATAAAAACTGAAGCAGCCAAAGAATCACTTAAGATGCTGTCAAGTGCAGAGACTTCAAGGAACATCTCTGGGTGGGTACGAGCTGCTGCCTTAATTTGAAATAACCAACTCAAGGAAAACGGGGCTGTCTAGTGGAAAAAACTGGTGCAGTGAGCCTGCTGCCAGCATCAGGCTTAGCACGTGGAGAAGGGAACTCAGATTCTCTGCCCTCAGCGACTTGCTCTTCGCACCCACAGTACGAGGGGTGAGCCCAAGGACCAAGCTGCATCATATATTTTTTAAACACTCTGTCATTTCAGGTGCCACTTAAAGGCAAATTATTATCAGTATTATAGAAACTAAAGGAAGTATTGTAAAAAATAAAGGCTCAGGGTAGGTGCAATTTCTAATGGTTAGTTCATTCACAGCTCACTTGTAGAGAAAGGCGCATCCCACACAGGTGTGCCTGCTCGTGTAAAGACAGCACAGCCTGGGGAAAGGCAGGTTTCTGCAGGACTTCTCAGTGGTAAGGTCGTGTTCCCCTTTCTTTTTCTAATTCTTTATAAAGACTAAGTTTTGGTGAAATTAGTGAAGTATTGGGGTGTTTGTAATTTTGGCATCATTATTTTGGCATTAACTCTTGTTGGAAACTGCATATCTTTTTCATCTCTACCTCTACTTCTCCCCACACCTAGGTGTTTAAATGCCTTTGGGTGAGGACAGAGAACTTGTCAAATTGAGAGAAAGGAAAGTAGGACATTAGGCTTGGGTCCCCCTTCGTGTGGCAGTTGAGAGTGTGGAGTTCAATGATGAAAGATAAGAATGGGCTTTTGGTTTTGAATTTTTGCTGTTTTTTGTTTTTTGTTGTGTGTGTGTGTATGTGTGCATGTGTGGTGGTCTTCTTCCCTGACTCTAACAGAGCCCACTTAAAATCAGAATCATTTAGATATTTTAACCTGCATGGACTTGTCAGGAAACATTCAAGAACAAATAAGGGGACTGTGCTTGTATGTTGACTCCGCCTCTTTGGAGGCAAGCAGCAGGCGGCCCTGGGCCTCGCTCCTGCACGGCAGGCTGAGGGAAGATCACACCTGTTAGCACAGGCTCACGCAGGGGCTCCGGGGAGGTTTTTCACCTGTCCACATTAGCTGTTTATAAGCCTCCTGAAATCTAGCCAAGAGTAATAGATTTGGCAAACCAGGCACTTAATGAAATCAGATTGCATTTCAAAATTATGTGTGTTGGAAGGAAAATAAAACATTTAAATTATGTTGGTATGAACTTATTGAAGATCCATTACCCAAATGGCAATATTACATTGGTAATAAATACAAAATTTTGGTATCACCCATGTCCCAAGCAAGTTTCCTTGCTTCCTCTTCCTGGCCTTCTGCCTTATAAGTATTTCACTCTTCATTTTTCCTACTGTCAAGAAAACATGCACAGGAAGATTAGGCCAATCATATATCTTTCAGTGTGAAAGCTATGCTCAAATCTCCTTTCTCCTTGGGTCACAGAATAGCATAACTGGAAAAGAAAAAAGAGCAGAGCAGGGCTAGTACGTCTGTAGCATGCCCCTGGAATACCCCCATCCTGGCAGACACGACCAGCTGAGAACTGTGCTAAAACCGGCAGACATTGCTGGTCCATTGGAATCAGCTCAGCAGGGGAGGCACATGCGCTGTCCCTGTCTCATCTGATGTACTCCTGTCCCACCAGTTCACGCGGGAGAAAACCGAAGTCTCAGGAGATAACTTGGGTCCCACCAAGTCTGTGGCCCAGTGAGTGACCAGCGTCCAGGTCATCTCGCTCCCTCCAGCCAGAAGCTCTTTCTGCTGCCTGTGCCGCTCGCTCTCAGTCTGGCAGGCAGATGGCGTGCAGTTTGCACGTGCCTCTCAGGCTGTCGTTGCAGTCGTTACCCAGCAGGGCCTTATCACTTCCGCAGGGCTGCAAAGTCTAATATGCCACAGTCTCATGTTATCTCTGCAAAGCCTGCATCCCTGTCTTGAAACAGACTTGCAACAATAAATTCTGGACATTCTTGGGATTTTCCCAAAGCCCCACATTCTCTCCTCTCCTTGCCGCTCCCCTTGCCTGGGATGCTCTTCCTCCTGCTTCACTAGACATGCCAGATAATCCACCCTGCAGGTCTCTACTTAAAAATCCGTCCTTTCCTGACCGCCTTGGCCAGACTAACTTCCTGGCTGCCGCCCTGCATCTCCTTTTCCGTAACATTCTCTAAGGTGACTGTGAGCCACGTGTCTGCTTGCTCAGGACCTCCCTGCACATTGTGGTGCAGGCGCTGAGCTGCGCCCACCAAACTGCTGTTCATGGAAATGTCATCAGCCCTCTATTGGCTGGAACAAACTTGAAACTCAGTACCTACGCTTTCTTTCAGTTTACTTTCCTTTCTGCATACCTCTGACATAATTTTTCTGATATGTAAGTTCACTTGGAGATACAAAATTAATTTTGATCTAAAATTCAAACTATGGTATAGTGGAACCATGTTTACCACTCAAAATGAAGAGCATAAATGGAAATATATTTTTTAGCCAATTCAGTTCTTTACTTTTGAGACTACTTTAAGTAAGCTTTATCCCATCCTTGCCTCAGTGACGTATTTCCTGAGCTAAAAGAAAAGAATAAAATTCTATCAGTCATTCTATAGCCCAGCAGTCAAATGAACCATGGTGGTGATCACTAAGTTATATTAATGGGTATTCATGAAGTGGTTTTTTTTTTTCTCTATTCCCCAGCAATCTAAGTGAATCATGTGAGAAATAACAGAGAGTGCTACAAATAGCACCATATTGTTCATGTATGGAACTTCAAGACTAAATGTTTAAGGCTAGTCAGGGGTGTGCTCAGCCATGTCTCAGTTGGCTAAGTGAGATTTTTAGAAAATAACTGATTTTTAAACAATAAAACAAAACTCTTATCCTGAATTATGATGATGATTCTAGACAAATGACTGCATTGGTTGGCCCCTGTTGTAAATGAGTAAGAAGTTGGATCTGTTCGAAACTGTTTTTTATCTAAGAACTTCCCAAAGGATTTATGTCATTACAAAAGGGAATAATGGAGTTGAGTCACATTTTATATGGTCCTTCAAGGAGAAATTTCTATAATATTATCATTCTTGGCTCAAGAAATTTAAGAAAAATTGAAGTGATCTGATTAGATGACCATACTCTTACCATAAATGTGGGTTTTAATGAGGTTAAAGGGATTGAGATAAAGAATAAGTTCATTATCGGTATTCACTTGTTATTTATTCTTTCAGAAAATGCTTATGCATATACTATTCATTATAAAAGTAATTATTGAGTTCCTATATGATGCCAAGCCTGTGGACCAGTGAGACAGGATGACTAAGACACGGCTTCTGTCATTGAGTTTCTGACTTGGTACTCAAACCTATGGCTGTGCCAGAATAGAAAAGCCGTAACTGCTGCACACACAGTGATATGGGCTCAGCACTGTGCTCAGCCTTGCAGGAAATACAAAGAAGTAGAAGGCCCAGATCCTCAGTGAAAAGGTTATAATTAATTTCATGTTCATTGGTTAAGTTTTTCCAACTGGTTGGCAATGCATTATAATATAGAAAATATATGGATATTATTTAATTGTTGAATTAATGTCTGAGGCGTACTAGGTGTTCAGTTATATTGGTTGAATGAACAAAACAATGATCAGTGCTTTGTAAATTCACTGAAGGAAGAATTCCTCATAGGCTGACATGGGCAGAAAAAAGCTTGTGAGATAAAGGCTTCTTTGAAGGACTCAAGTTTACATACATATAGTAAAATACATACAGACAGGCTCATCCCTCTGAAAAGATGGTTGCTGAAAAGTTTAAGCTGTAATTTTTGAATACATTAGAATAAGTGGATAAAAGGTTACAGAAATTATTTAAAAATTAGTCAAAAGTCTATTTAAATTGTAATTTTAAAAATTCACAATTTTGAAACTAATTCACACTGAATTTGTAATTCATAAATGAGATTTAAGTCCTGAATTTCTAATTCGTCAATGAGATTTACTTTGCATTTTAGCAAATCTTGCTTGTTGGTTTGCAGGTAGACTGGTTTCTGTGAGAGACAAAGTCTTTGTATCAAAAGAGATTACTTTTCCTAATTTTTTGTTTATATCAAAGTATTACATAATGGTAAAAATCAAATAGAACAAGTTGTAATGAAAAGCAGCAGACCTCTGTCTGTCAACTTATTCCCATCTCTGATTCTCCCTCTCCAGAAAAAAAAATCACTTTCTACTCTGCAGAAATCCACAGATATTTCTGCAGGTACCTACCATAATTCTTCTAAATAATGTGCAATTTTGCTCTATCATGATATTTCAGATTTGCCTATCTACTGACTTCCTATTATGAGCAATAAGGATTTATCTCTGTTATCATTTCCTCATTCACTAACATTTTCCCTTTCTCATTTTCTCAATATAGTTTTAATATTTTTGTTGAACAAATATTCATTTTCTTTAATATTAAGTCAAATTGTTCACTTCTAGTTCAGTAGGAAACCATGATTACATTTCATTTCTTGTTGAGATTTCAGTTTTTGCATTTGCTAGCCTTTCCACTAGCTATGTAAAAATATCTCTCAGTTAATTTTCCCCAAAAGCAAAACTATCACATAATCTGTTAGTTCCATGTCCTAGAGACTCTCCCCCGGAACCTGCTCCAATTCTGTTTACTCCCTTTGTTTGAATGAAGCAGGCTCTCCAGTCACTCCAGGGAAAAGGGCATGGCAAGGAAACATTCTGAAACTTTGTTTCAAAGTTCTTTTATTCTACTGTGCACTTAATTGATAGTCTGTAGTGCTGTCAGGATATAAACACTTCTTTCAGAATTCTAAGGTAATTTTCCAATGTCTTCCAGCTTCCACTGCTGCTGTTGAGAAGTATGTCTTTCCGACCCGCTGGTCCCAGAGAATGGGCTCTGGAACAAGGCTGGGTGGGCTCAAATCCTGGCTCTGTCACATATTAGCTGTGCTTATTTATCTTCAACTTTGTCATCTGTAATTGGGAATTCCAACAGTAAAGATTTGTTGGGGGGTGAAATTAATCAAGATAATAGATGTAGAGCATTTGGTATAGTCCCTGGAGGCAGAACATACTCAATAGATGAATCCCCCTCCTCTTCTCCAAGGTTCTGAAATTCAATCATTTCACACCTTGTTCTGTACCTTGTTTTACCCATCGTGTTAGGCAGTTGTGGTGGTCCTTAATAATCTGGATGTATATGAACTAGTTTGAAATTTTTGTCTATAGGTGATAGTACTATCTGAATGACCTAGTTCCCAGAATTTCCATGGTAATTAAATCAAAACCAATAGTACATGTAAAAATCCTTGGAAATACAGATAGTGCTTTATAAAAGTATGTGGCATGACAGTGTCTGATTTCAGAGCATAAAGGCTCTGCTGGGGTCTTTGGGAAGTATGATGAGATGCCATACTTCTGGGAAGAAGAATCTTGTCCTTTCTATCTCCTTTTCCCCACATAGAAAAGATGCTAGCATCATGCGGTAGTTAGAGACTTGGAAACCCCTGCAATGCCTCTTGAATTCCAAGTGGCTAAAATAATTTGAAGTGTGAACTGAACCAGTGCTCGCTGACATCATCTCATTTGCTACAATGGTGAATCTTTACCAAAAATGCCTTCCCTTAATATACAGTGCGTGCACCTGGGTGTGCTGGGCTATGCAGACAGCAAAAACGCAGTTGCTGTATTCTCATCAAGAGATTCAGAATTAATCAGGGGAAGGCATGGGGCAGTGGAGGGGGGAGTTCTATTGCACATTTAAATGTCCAGGGTCACCACCTTCATTTCTCTTAGTGCCACAGGTGGTAAACTAAAGCTGAATTATGCAGTGCCATCTGGCTTCCAGCTCAGTCTTTTTTGTATCTCAACAGGTGTTAACTAACAAAAAATTAGGAAAGGTTTTAGTAACTTAGGAACAAATTGGTTTCTAGTTCTCTAGAGCTCCTTTACTCCTTCTGAAGTCTGACACAGAACTCCTTTGTAGCTATCACCTTGTTTTGATTGTAACTACATACCCAATTATTGATCCGGGGCCTTCATTGTTCATATAAGTTATTGTGGCCGAATTGAATGCAGCCCCTGTGAACTCACTGCTGCAAAGTCAGACAGCATAATAGTGCTTGCACACCAGGACTCCCTATAGCCTAAATTCCTTAGCCACCCGCCTTAAAGTTGTGTTTATGATACAGTTTCACACATATACTCCAGGTACCTCAGAGGAGAGAGAGTCTCACTGAATAAGTACTTGCACTCACACATATTTGGAAAGACATGGATGGTGAAATCAGAGTTTATCAGTGATTTCTATATCATTTGGAATTCATTGCTCTATGTGTTTCTGGGATGGATAAACTGAAATTCTTACGGCAAACCCATACTTGGTATCATTTTCTGTAGTAAATCCTTGTAGACCACAGTGAGATGGTGTCCTGCGCTCAGATCATCTCTTTCCCCACTAGCTGGAAAACACCATCTTCTAGAAGCAAATGAGACAAGTGTTTGAAAGTCTGGATCACATTCCCCCATCCAAAAGGCACCCAGGTCCTTCTGTCGTGAGGAGCTGCACAAATGTGTCTTTTAACGCAAATGTTTTTCTAACAGCACTAAAGGATGAGATAGGCTTATAGCCTCATGATTCCGTATCTTTGCAGGAATCTGTGAAGGTCGTTGTGTTTCTCCGAATTGATGGCAAATGTTGATAGAACCCTGGAAGTGTATTTTTATAAGCACTGCATTTGATGTGACAGCCCCAGTCTGATACTATTGGACTCATATACAGTGAGAAATCAGAAAAAAATAATTTTGTCTAGAAGGAAACCTAACTGTAGCTGATTGTACTTTAACTGAGATTAAAATAGGAAATGTTTAATATGTCACAATTAGAAAACTTTTTGTTCTGTAATCAAAAAGTATTCCAAGGGGCTGCTTTTTTTAGTCCCACTTTGTTCAGTGTCATTATTCAGGGTTCCCTCAACCACTGAAAATGATAAGATTGCAAATGAACATTTACTGAACCATAGCTCTAGGCCAGGCATTCTGCTAGGTACTTGGTATACTAAACCGATTAAGACATGGCAACTACTCTCGACACCTCACAATCTAGTGGGAAGATTAGCATTAAATGAATACTTCCTCTAGGGGTGACAGATACTGTAACTGTAGAATTCACAGTGTACACTGAAGGCACAACAGAATAATATATCTTGATTTAGACCTAAAGGTAATGGTATAGAATGGCTGGCTCATGTTTGGCAGGCACCTAATGGGCACCGGCGTCTGGCAGTGGAGGACCACAGGTGGGGCAACGGCAGGGTTCTGCCCAGGAGCGGGGGATTTAAAAGTAACAAGACCAATTAAAAGTTGGTGTCCTTCTTACTGTCACCATGTGCCCACAATTTTAACCAATGTCAGTGATAAACCCTGCTCCCGCTGGGATGGGTACCTCGAATGCCCAGCCCCTGGCCATTGTTGGTAGTGCCTGTACTGGGGCAGCGAGGGAGGTGGGGAAGGGGCCAAAGGAAGCTCCAAGGGCAGGCCCCCAGGCTCTGCAAAGTGATCAGGAGCTTCTCGAGCAGGAAACGTGGAAGGGCCTTCCAGGAAGGCACCGGCACGTAAAAGGCATATAAAACAGCATAATACACTGCAGTCCAGGGGTAAATGGAAGTTATTTTCAATAAATGGTGATGGTCAATTAGGTATCCACAAGGAAAAAAAATATAGGTCTCAACCGCTATCTTACCCTACATACCATAATCAGTTCTAGGTAGCTTGCAGATCTAAATGTGAACTATCAAGCAATAAAGGTCTTCGAGGAAAGCATAAGAAAATGTGGTCATGATCTTTGTCTTTTAAACAGAACACAAAAGACTCTAAAAGGAATAAAAGAAATAGGAGCAAATGAAAACTAAGTATTTCTTTTCTACAAAAGGTACTATTAAGAGAGTGAAGAACAACCCATAAAGTGGGAGGTTTTCCTCATGCATTTTTTTGACCAAAGACTCATATCTGGGAGGTATAAAGAACTCCTGAAGATCAGTAAGGAAAAGACATATAATCCAATAGGAAAAAGAACCCAGCAGTAGATGTGGAGAACATCTCACAAAAGTGTAAATGGCCAGGAAACATATGAAAAGGTACTCCACTGCATTAGTCATCAGGGAGATGCAAAATCAAACCATAATATGATATCACTCTGCACCCACCAGTGTAGCTAAAATGAAAGCGAGAGAAAATGTTTTGGCAAGGACGTGGAACCAACAGAAGGAACTCTTTGCACTGATTGTGGGAGTGTAAATTGGCCCAGTAACTTTGGGAAATTGTTTGGCAGTGTCTCCTGGTGCTTCCTATGTGTATGCTTGATAACTGAGCAACTCCACACCTAGACAGATACTCCACAGAAATGCTCACATGTTCACAAAAGTTCACAGCAGCATTCTTCACAATAGACGTAAACTGTAAACTAGCCCAATGCCCAGAAACCATAGCCTGGAAAATGATGTATAGTCATAGAGTAGATTGCTCTACAGCAGTGAGGATGAACACGACTACACCCAAAAATGGATGAATCTCACAAGTAGTGTTGAACAAAAGCCCCAAAAGAACAGGAAGCCAGACCACACAGTGGCGGTCAGGGTCATGGTGCTGGTTTCCTTGGGGACTTCAAGGGTATTTCTTCATTAAGGTGCTGGGGACATAATTCTACATGTGTGATCTGTGAGTGTTTCTCTATATAAAAAAGTTAAATTAAAAGGTTTTTTAAAAACCAGCCTGGCTAATTCAGGTAAACAGTTCACTATAGAATATACATGGAAAACGGATGGAAAGTGATCTAGGGAGTTAGGAAGTGGCAGATTACAGAAGGGGCCACATTACAGTACGTGGATGTGTGCACAGGCACAGTGGGGAATGACTGAAGGCTGTGAGCAAAAGAAATGCCATGGCTAGATGTGCATGTGAAGCAGATCTTTGGTGGCAACAGGGCAGAGAAAACAGATGGCCTATAAAGAAGCTGGAGCTAAGATCTCTCATTCATTACTCAACAAATATTTGGCAACCTTGGGAATACAGCAGTGAACAAGATAAAGTCTTACCCTCATGGAGTTTATGCCGTAGTGGGGAAAGCAGACAATAAATAAACACACAAATAGATAGGATATCAAGTTGAGATATGTTTTAAAAAGAAAAATTCATGAGAGTGAAAAAATAGGTAGTGAAAGAAAGAGACTGGTTCAGAAGTGGTGGTCAGGAGGGGCCCCATTGAGGATGGACAGTTAAACGGGATGAGGGAGAGACCCCAGAAGTATCTGGAGAAGGGAGTCCCAGAAAGAATGAAGAGCAAATGCAAAGCTTATGAAAGGGAACAGACGTGGCATATTTAATATTCAGGGAACATCACCAAGGATGAGAGTGCATAATGGAGGAAGTGGTTGGAAATAAGACTGAAAAGGTAACCAGGTGCCAAAGCATTTAAGCTCTTCTAAGGCATGGTAAAGACTTGGCAATTTTTTATTAGTTAAGGGGCAGGCAGAGGCTAAATAACATGGCAAGTAATGCCAAATCTCAGTGGCTTAGCAAAATAAAAGCTTATTTTTTGTGCATACAAAGTCCAATGGGAATTTGGTCAAAAGGTTTTTCCTAGTGACTGTCCCTTGGATAATGAAGGGCTATGGTCACTTGAAGACCAGGCTTCTTCCATCCTGTGACTCTGTCATATTGTGGTCTTATCATTCTTGAATCCTAACATTCTTGAGCCAGCAGAGAGAAGGAAGAGGCATGGCAGATCATGCACCTAGTTGTTAACCATTTGACCTGGAAGTGATACACATAACTTCTGCTCTCATTCTCTTTGCAGGAATGAGTCATGTGGGCCTCCCATATGCAAGGAATAACCAGGAAATGTAATCCACTCCCTAACATCAGCTTTATGCAATGGGGAGTATGAATCTTTGGAGATCAGCTAAATACAATTTGTTTGCCTCAGGTTTTATTATAATTAGGATGGAAAGCCATTGGAGACTCTTTAATAGGGTAGAGACAAAGTCTCATAAATCTCTCTAGTGGCTGGTTGGATTAGACACTGGAGGTGTAGAGACATTAAAGAAGCAAGGAGACCAGTTTTAAGGAAGTTTCACTAGTCTGGATAAGAAATGATGGTGTCATGGACCAGAGTGATGGCAGCACAGGAAGAGAAATGTGATTAGATTTGGGATAGATTTTGAAGGTAAAGCTAATAAGATTTGTTTATAGGTCAGATATATTGGGTATGAAACAAAGTGTGGGGAAAGGATTTTGGCAGTAGAAACTAGGTGGTTGGGTGGTGCCGTTTACCGAGATGATGTTCAAATGGCATTTTGCTTCTCAAATGGCATCTTCTCAATTCTGCCGACCATGTCATCCTATTTTTCCATTGTAGTCCACATAAACCACTCTAGAACTCTTATCCTCTTCACTGCACTCTGTTTTTACTGAGCACTCATCACCTGTCACCTTCTGATAGATTATGTAATTTACTTATTATATTGATAGTTTATTGTCCTACTAGAATATAAGTTCCATTGGGGCAAGGTTTTTTTTAATGTTTTGAGCACCAATTATCCCTTGTGCCTAAAAAAAGGTGTCTGGCATATAGCTGGCCCTGAGTAATGAACTGTGGAATAGATGAAGGTGAATACAGGGGAGGGGTGGGTGCAGGAGAGAGAGCATGGAATGAAGGCCTTTGCTCAAGATGCTTATTAGACATTCAAGGTGTGGTGAATAGGTAGTTGGATATACTGGTTTGGAGTCCAGTAAAGAGGTCATGGGTAGAGGGATGCTTGTTTAGCAGTCAACAACATCATGTTGGTACTTAAAGACATGGAATTAGATAAGATCATGTACAGCATTACAAGAAGGAGAAAGCAACTACCAGGGTCCAGCAGTTCTGGGAGGTTAAGATGAGGACTGAGACCAGCCATCAGATATATCCAAAGTGGAACCAAGCAACTCCTTAACAAAGCGGTTTCCTAGAGCATTAGGCTGAGGCTCTGATCGGAGTAGACTCAGAGAAAGGGAGAAGAGAAAGGCAAATAAACTGTAGAGAAAGTGTATGTAACCAAAACTTTTTTGAGATATTGTTACAAGGGGCTGCAAAGAAATGGAGTGGTGTCTGGAAAATATCCAACATCTGGACGTAAAGGGTCAAGGGGCACTATTTTTTTTAAAGGATGGAAGATACGACAGTGTTATTTGTATTATGATGAGAATGGTAAAGAGAAAACACAGGTAATGCAGAATGGGCAATAACCCGCAAAACCGAAGAAAGTCCTTAAGTAGGTAAGATATACTAGTGTCCAGTGCATACAAGTGGCAGGCTCAGGAAAGAGATTTCATTTATATAAAAGACAACTGCAGTTTTTGACAAGAGAATTGAGGATCTGAGCAGTGAAGGTAGAAAGGGAGAAGTAGATAGACAAGAAGTAAGCACATAGAATCAATACAGTTGACTCCTGTAGAAAGGACAGTCATCTAGAGGTTCGCAAACCTGAGCATATATCACAATCAGGTCTTGTGAAAATACAGATTACTAGGCTTAACCCACAGATTTCTGACTCACCATGACTGGATCTGAGGATGTGCATGCGTAGCAAGTTCCTAGGGGTCATGCTCACACTGCTGGCCTGAGAATCAGGAAGCTTATCACACTTGCAGAATGTCTGGCTCCACTCCAGACCCACTGGATCTGATTCTGCACTCTAACAAGTGACTTATTTGAGTGTCAGAGTTTGAGAATTATATGTAGGACAGTGTTTTTTAGCCTTGTCCGCAGGTAATTCCAACATGCAGCTATGATCGAGAAGAACTGACTTAGGATGACTCCAGGACACATTGCCTACGTGACTAAGTGAACGGAAGCGTCCCTAAATAAAATAAAGAATGCATGAGGGTGAGCAGGCGGGTGGAGGCTGACAGTTCAGCTTGGGACATGTGGTACTTGCAGATTCCTTTGGGACATCAGATGAAGCTATTCGGTTGAGTTTTTAGATTTGGAGGCCAGGAGAGAAATGGAAGATTGAGTTATAGATCTGAGGGTCATCAGCCTGCGAATAATAAAGTTATGGGTGTCGAGGACATGAGCTCAAGAAAATCAGAAAAATAAGATCCAAGTAAAGCAAGTGACCAAGGTTTTGGAAAGAGGAGCCTGCAGAAGAAGTGGGAGGACCAGTGTGAAAGGTTTGAGCACAAGCAGGAGCTGGTGGGATGGGGAAGCTAAGGACAGACAGAGTTTTAAGAAGAAGGAAGGATCAGCAAGAATTTTTGCCCCAGAATCAGTATGTCAGGCTGAGAAGGGTCAGCTGTTCGTGGGTTAGGAGGTCGCAGGTAGCCTCGCCACACATGGTCTGGGTCGGGGTAGCTGCAGACACCCAGGGGAAGACGTGTCAGCGGCAAGTAGAAGACAAGGAGCCGGGGGTGTCGGACACTGACCACCTGTGGGGAAGCTTGGCTGTGCAGAAGAGACAGAGTGAGCACTGGAGGAGGCGCCCGCCGGAAGGCACGTTTTCACTTTGGCAAAGGCTGGAACCTTGCCACTTGCCATCAGGGAAGAGCTATTGGTGAGTTGGGGGGCATGACCGCTGACCCAGGACGTTAGGAAGAACGGGGCCCAGCCTCAGGAGGAGCAAGAAGGTGATGTGACTATAGATACATTTGTGGTTGAGGGGTGGGGAGGTGAGGCATTCTGGGGAGGTGTGTCTAACCCTCGATTTTCTCTAGGAAGTAGGGGTCAAAGTCATTTGCTTGGATGGAGTGGGAGCAGGATTGTGATTATTTGTTTTTCTTAGTTTAAATATGCTTTCACAACAGATAAAAAAAAACCTTTTATCTGTTATGTAAAATATACAATATGCCTAGATTTCATGAATTACATATCATTAACTTCATTCCCTATGGAATAACCCATTTCCAAATGTACACCAGAAAACATTACACACACTGACCATTAACAAAATTTAGTTCCTGCCCAATATCCTTACTTTTTCAGCTTAATACTCCTCCAGCTCTTCCTCCCTGTTTCATTTATCAGTAAAGTTTCTCTTTCTTTTGTCTTGCTAATTTCTCACTGTATCTCTCTTCTACTTAGTAAGCTCATCCTTGTGGTGTTTGTCCTTATTATTTCTCTTGTCACAAAGTAGTTCCACTCTGTGCATTCTCATTATTCCTATCTCATTTGAATAAATTATTTTCAAGTAAGATTCTGAGTGCCAAACCTCTCCTCATATTTTAATCCAGTAAAGACAGCTTTTGTGTTTTCAAGTTCTAAAGATAATATATTCTCCCAGAGAAATGTACACCATGAAAAACAAAGTAAAATACCAGTTCTCAGTTTTGTGTGTGTGGCACGTGTGCGTGTTTGTGCTGAGTCCTGAGATCCTCCCCATCGAGTCCCAGTGAAGAATGTTGGAAACAGGTAGTTTGTCTCCTAATTCTGGATAAGCCGACTATTCAAACGGGACAGCCTATTTTATGCCACTGCTGTATCACTCTGCAGTGTGTGAACTGTTTCCCTTTTATGAGTTGGTTCTTGTGTGACCCAAACAACGTAAAAACTACACAGATCTCTTGGTTCTCACTGATGACTGGGCTCTGAGTTTTATTATAAATTGCTGAAGAATGTGATTCCAGAAGTTTCATGGAGTCACCTGCCCCCTTTGCAGATTTGGACATTGAGGGTCTCCATGGAGAGCATCGAGTCCCTGGCAAGTCTGGCCCATTTGCCCAGATATCTGCTGGTGGACTGTGGTCCACCTCAGCCTCCCAGTGACTAGCAACCAGAGACCTGAACTGGGCCTTCCTGAGGCCCCTGGGCCTGAGCCTGGTGTGTTCTACTCATGGAGGGGGAAGCAGAGGAGAGGCCCTGCTCTTGTTCTGCAGCCCTGTGGCAGGGACTCAGCATTCCTACCCACCAGTCTCTGCCCAGTACCTTGGCCTAAGGAAGTTTGTGCTCTGACCGGTTGGACCAGCTGCTCCTCCTCCCCAGAGAAAAATAGAGACAGGCCAGGAGGCCCTGTAAGCATGCAATCCACAAACCCCAGCGTGGGCTGCGGAAGAGCAGATTTCTCCTCTGCCATGAGTAGTAGGAAAGAGAGGCCATCACTTTGCCAGGAGCAGACTTAGAGTTTGGGTGGGCCACACAAAACCAAGGCTCAGAAAAAGGAAGTTCACGGTGCCCAGCCTCCCGGTCATCACTGGCAGAGTCTGAATGCAAACCCGGATGGGTCTGACTTAGCCCCTCAGCCTTTGGGGGACAGACCACTCTCTCTAGGGCGCTTTCTTCCTCGCCAAGGATCACAAGAATACAATACATTCATAGCAACAGGGGGTTGGGGATCAGCTTTCTCTAGTGTTTGTATATTGCCCAGGGGTTGATGGTGAATTTAAAGACACAAAGAGGGAGTGGACAGGACAGAAACTGCCCAGCCTCAGCGTGACCCCAAGCTCAAGAGCAGACGGGCCCAGGGGGCGTCTTCTAATTCCTCACTTCCTAATCTTAGTCTGAGATGTCCTGATGTTATATGACAGCTCTTTTTCATTGCATCCAGTAATAATTTTGTACAGAAAAATTAACTGGCACACTGGTCCATATTACTGTATATTATTATTGTAGAAACAAAACCAAGAGTTGCTTACTGGAAAGAAAATTGGTATGTCGTGTCTAGTATCAGAGTTCTTGATCAGTTTTGAATTAAAGGGAGGATATCATTATTACATGTACTTAAAAATAATTCGATCAGTTAGTTGCTGTTCTAAGTGTTTTTTGTGTTTCTTTCAGATATCGCCCACTTAATGTGGTTTGAAAGACTCTATGTTTGGCTTCACTGTTTTGAAAAATATGTATTATACCCAGCAATAATTTTGAATGCCCTCACTATTGATGCATTTTCAATAAGCAATTACCGGAGACTCGGTACCCAGTAAGTGCATAATAGTTTATTCTCATAATGATTTGGATCACAGCATTTTCAAAATCTAGCAAATTTTCTTCTAACAGGCTACAGCAGAAGCCAACTTCCATCTACTAATTACTGACCCTGTGAAAGGAAGCCGTGGTGGTCTTTCACCCAAACTCACGACAGCTATATGGCTATTGTCGAGTGACCGGGGTGCAAATGAAGTTAGGTCTGCTTGAAGTGATGTTGTGAATAAATGTCAGTGGATTTGAAAATCATCCCCCAAAAGCTTAGTCCCTGAGCCTTAATAAGACGACGGAAGCACAGTGCGATCCCGGGGCCCCTGGGGCTCTTACCATCATGCCTAGAGCCTTACGCACTGCCTCCTGTCATCTCATTTGGCAAATACTCTATCATTTTGTGCTTGAGGGAGGGGGAAGTTAATCACTGTCACTGCTCTCTTTGCATTTATCAGAGAAGACTCATAATTACAAAAAAGGAGCACAGAGACTTCATGCTGTCAAGATGGCCGTGTTTTTGCAAAGAATTAACGATTTATGGTGGAGTTATTGGTCTCATGTATTAAAATTAACTCTGAATTTACAAATGGAAATCTTGTGGCTCTGTTGTTCTGACAAAAGGTTGATGTTTTTGGCCGAATACGTTAGACCAGGAGGATGCCCAAGAGAATCTTCCCCAGGTTTGCTTAGTAGTTACGTTGCTCGAGAATTGTGTGCCCAAGTCCCCCCGATGCATAATCCCAGGCACGCTAATTCCAGCCTCCTCTTGCTTTCAGGGTGTGATAAGGGCAAATTAATAAATATTTGACAAAGGTTGAGCAAGCCAAGATAAAAGGCATTTGATAATTCTGTTGGACTTTGAGTAGATCGTAGTCACACAGAGCAGACACTAAATGAAATGATCCTGCAACCCGCCTGTCCTTACCACACTCTGCCTTTTTCCCAATCTAGACCTGTTTCAGTTAGGCCAAGGCAAGGAGTCCATGCCCTTTAGTATATAAAAATCCTAGACTTCACATCCACGGATGAAAATTAGTCCCACTGGATAAAGAAGGCAAATGACAGACGTCCCAATCCAGGAGATAACTCTGCATCTAAGACATCGAGTACTTTTCCTGGTGGCAGGTGTTTGTAGGATGGTACCATCTTGGCTGACCCCTTGACAACCTCCGATTCAGATCCCCAGTTTCTAGAACATGGGCTCAGAATCAGAACCAATGTAGCAAAGATGGTACCAGAGCTGCCCAAGGTGATGGGTAAAGAATTTAAAGCGTTCCTTTTCTAACATCAGGATCAGGACCTTGGCTAAGCCTGCAGGTTGAGGCCAAGCTGTTCTGGATGTTGGCAGAGGGCAGGTGCAAGGTCAGGGAATCAGGTAGGGTCAAATAAATAATCCAGAGAGAGTCCACTTTGAAGAAATCTCACTCTCTGTCCTTTGCAGTTTTTTTTTCCAAACACTAAAATTAGAAGGTAGCACCTTACTTAAATGTGCCACCACATATTCTCAACCCAGATGATACCAATACAATTATTTTTTTAGAATCCAAAGCTGACAATTCCTTCCTATTCTTGAGGCATCCATCTGAAGACTTAAAATCTCTCAAGATTTCAAGCACCCCACTAGACCAACTGCTCTCAAACAGGACAACAGGAGGCTGTATATCAGCCTGTATATCGTCTAAAGGCCTGTTTCAAGCCATATAAGCCTAACCTCTTCCTGCCTTCATTAAGAAACACTGTG
The DNA here is from genome assembly GCA_029783875.1 of Phataginus tricuspis. Taxonomy (NCBI): domain Eukaryota; kingdom Metazoa; phylum Chordata; class Mammalia; order Pholidota; family Manidae; genus Phataginus; species Phataginus tricuspis. Next base: position 3,185,029 of record JAQQAC010023241.1, read on the forward strand.
CCCCCTAGTCAGATGGTGAACTCAAGAGCAGGCACTGTTTCTCATCCAACTTGGAATACCAACCCCCTAGCAGTGGTGGGAGGATGGGGGATGGAGGACTGAGTGGGGCCTGGTAAACGGATGGGTGGTTGAGTCGTGATGTCTTGTTAGGTATTTATATTTATGTTTATTTATAAATGGATGCTTTGTAGCTATTCCAGGTCATTGTTCATGGCTACATAAGCCTTTATAAAACCTTCAGCTAAGCCTACAATGGTCTATGAGCTGTGGGTCACTAGCTGTAACCATTACTGTTACAGCATTATAAAGGCCATAAACATCCATCCTTAAGATCTCCCTTGGTCTTAACCAGTCACCATGATTAAACATAGCATGAATATTGTCCAGTTTAACCACAGTGACAGAAAACAAAGTGTTGACCCTTATCTAGATTTGGCTTGAATAACCCAGAAAATCACCAATCTCAGCTGCAAACCAAAATATCACTAGTCTTGAGACACTTGTCACCGGGGACCCTCCGAGGGCTTTGTCTATCCCACAGAGATTCTTGTACCCTGGGCTGTTGTCAAAGGCAACTGGACCTGAAGTTGGGTTTGTACCCTAAATTTCATCCTGGCCATTCGTTGTCCACTGGAAAAGAAAGACAGGGAGCGAGCAGTGTTCAACCTTGCTGCAGGGACACAGGGGCTTTAAGTTGAGGTTATGAAAAACCACGCCCACTCTCCCCAAATCTGCATGTAATCAAGGGCTAGTTTTTCTCAGAAGGGCTTTGGGCAAACCTCATTGGTCTTATCCTGGGGCAGAAGGGAAAAAAAATCACAGCCTTAGGTCAGAAAGCGTATAAAACATTAGCTCAAGACAAATTCAATTCCCAGCGTTAGATCTTTTTGATGACAAAAATGACAATTTTGCACCTGATAGTTGCAAACACTTTGAAAGCACTGTTTAAATGTCCCAATCCTGACAGAGGATTTTAATAATTCTGGTAAGGGTCCAGAGCCCAGGATCCCGCTAGGCTTAGGGAAACTGAGGCACAGCCACAGTTTTCTGTACTTAGCCAGACAAAGAAAATCTTTCTCTCAGAGTGCAGCGTATTTCCACCTCTGTCTCTATTTTGAGTTCCCAAATAGGATGTCATATTTGGAGGGGAACTTGCTTAAAATGTGCAAAACCTTCCTTCAGCAAGACAGGCCCCTCAAGGAGGTGCTTGCCTGCCCTGTCAGGCTGTTCAGAGCTGTTCTCCTTCCCGTCCCAGTCTCAGGGTAGGTAGGTTGCTCGTTGTTGACTTCATCATGTGGTGGAACTGTACACAGAACGCATGCTCCCTCCAGGGGTTAATAATCTGACTCCCTAGACAAGAGCATTCAGTTTAGTCCTCAAAGCAAAGTCCTGGTATTTCTTTGCCAAACTGCCTTGGTGAGCTTCTGAACTAAAAGGGCCTATGCCATGGGGAAACTATTTTTTGATAATATCATTTTCAGCAGACAGGAAGCTATATTCACCAGGATGACAGATACACTGAAAAACAATGAAAGTTCATATATAAAAAGTAAAAATGGCTTTATTAAGATGCTGGGATTTTTCCTCTCTTTCGAATTTAGTATTAATTATGATTACATCATGGCTGCCATAAGATTCTTTTAAAATAAAAAGACATACATGGAGCAGATGCTACCAGGGACAGCATGCCTTCTGTTTTCTCACTTACCATCAAGCTTTCTATGGAAACTGTCACCACCGTAGTCCTTCAGATAAGTTCCCAGGAAGCACTGTGCCCTTGGCTGAAGGACAAAGGATGAAGAAAAGCATATGGTAGAAAGGAACCGCTTCTCATGGCAGAGTACATGCTCCAGGGTCCCTTGGGACTGAGTTTCAATCCCCATGAGAATTTAGACAGGTGACTCAAACTCTGACTTGGTTTACTGCTCTGTCAAATATAGACAGTAACAAAGCCCACCATCTTGGCTTTTATGCTTATAAAGTACAGTATAAATAATGCACAGTAACTGTTCAGGAGACATTAGCTGTTGTAACTCACCAAGTGGGTTACCCCACCCTCACTGATTGCTTCTTTTCTTTCCCTTCCAACAGCTGGGACATTTTTCTGACGACGGCTGCTGGCATGAAGCTGTTACGTACCTCTTTCTGTAACCCAGTTCACCAGTTCATTCACTTGAGTTTCACCGTGATCTTTTTCCGTTTTGACTACAAAGATATTTCAGAGAGTTTCTTACTGGATTTCTTCATGGTGTCCATTTTATTTACCAAGGCAAGTTAATTAGCCATTTTCTTCATTTTAAAATTTAAAAGGTGCATTTCTTATCAAAGGTTTTAAGAGTTACAAACATTTTCCTTTTTTAAAAAATAATAGAATGAAATTAAGTTGAATTACACATGCATGCTACATTCCCGTTGCCATTTTAGGGACCTTTCCTGTGGAATGTAAGTATGCCAAGTTATTTACCAAAAATCACTAATTAAAATGAATTAGTCATTAGTGTGGCTTGAAATTTATGATCTTTGTCTCATAAATAATCTCATTATAGAACTTCCCCATAACTCAAAATGCTCTGAATTAAAGATCAGCAACTGGACTTTTTTTTTCTTTTACTTAGCTAACATCTTCCTTTTTGAGGTAAAATTGAAAACTGGTACCTGAGAGCCAGGTCCTTGGAGTATTTTCATTCCATTCATTTGTCTCAGGTCAAAATTCCATCTGTTGTAAATTCATACCTGGGCGATGAGAAATCCCAACCAGGCACATATGTGGGGATGGTAGCTACTGTGTAATGTGAGGGAGGTAAAATCCCTTGCTACTCGCCTGACCATATTCTGAACACCTAACAGTATAGGTCTGCAAACAGAAATGAAAGGAAATGTGAACAACTCACAGTGAATAAGGTCAGAGACACCACCCCTCTCCCGCCGAGTTTCCTCATGCGCTCAGTGTGAGGCAGCAGCTGGGGGCTTTCTGCCCCGAGATGGGCTTAACCAACATCTCTCCCCTTTGGTTCATCGTTTTCAAATTCTAAGGTTTTTCACCTGACCTTTTTTTTTTTTTTTACCTCTTTTCCAAACTGTTCTTTTTCTTTTTACTATTTACTCTTTCCTTCTACTGGCTTTCTCTTGGGTTGTTTTTTGTAACAAAAATTCAAGACTCTTATGTGGCACTGAGGAAGTGCCTGAGGGGCTGTGGTCACCCCTCACTGCCTGTGCGTTTCCCCTGTGACGCCGGTGACCACTCATTCTTCCATTGCTGAGTCGCTCCTTGTGTCCTCCGCTGGCTCCTGACTGTCACTCCCGCAGCCTCGCCACCTCCCACATCTTAGCCAGGGTCCTGGCCGCAGCCCCTTACCCACAGACCTTTGTTCTCTGTTTGTCTGAGTTGTGTTTGGTCTTGATAAATTTATCCCATTCCTTCGATGGCCCAAATCACAGGCTTCAGTATTCTCTTTCCCTTCATTATGTATAGCATCCCATTATCTCACATAATAAATATAAAATTATACCCTATGATCTTTAAGGCATTTATGAAGTTATTATAAATAATTTTACCCATCACAGAGGCAAGAGCTTATTATCAGATGCAAAATGTGCTGGGATAAGGTTGAATTTCTGCCTCTGCCATTATCTATATTTTGACATGGTAATTTATGTTTCTCTCTGAACCTATTTCCTCTAAAATTGAAAATAATGATGCCAGTTTCACCTGGGTGTTCAGAGGAGTCATATAATTATGAAAGATTGAAGCTTAAAAACTAATAGAACGAGCTTTCCAAATACAAGGTAGAATATTCAGAGACATTGCAACTAGAGAAAGAGAAGGGAGGCACTGCAGAGTGCGTGAGGGGTGTGGTTGGTGTTCGGCCCTGGACTGCCCGCTTAAGCGTCATCCTGTAAAGGGCGGGGCCTCGGGTGAACAGAAGCGTGGCAGAGAGGAGGAAGGGTCTTGAAGTCTTAGGAGCACAGCTTCTAGATGATGCTACATCTGCAGTGGGAACCTTGACTTTCATTTCCTGGAGCACAGGCGGCCTTGCCCTGCGGAGCTGCCTGCTGTCCCCTGAGGGCAGACCACTGCTGAACGCTCGTGGCTGATGCAGGCATCTGGACAGAGAGGCTGCTGGGGGTGAAGAAAGGAATTGTGTGTAGCTGTTCATTCTTCCTGGCGCTTCATGCCATCCCGTGCATAGTGTGGAGAGTGGGACCTGGCGGAATACAGTCGCACTAAACGGGTCAAAAGTTAGTTGCTGCAGGCATTTGACTTTCACTTACTGTAATCTTTTCGAACTGCCAATTAAAACACTTAGTAATTTCAGACAGAACCATAGGAGCAGCATTCTTACTTCCTCTAATCGCGGGAGCACCAGCACACGTGATTTGAACAGTCTGCTTTAGGCTGCGGATAATAGCTCCGTCTAAAAGAAAAAAAGCGGCGGTGCAAGTGAGACAAAAGCTAGAAAAATCAGCGCACGGTGCAGCCGGGCCTGACACGTCCCGAGCTCCTGGCCGAGCCCCTCTCACTCGTTATCTTCAGAGAGCTAATAACAGAGTATTTTCTGGAATGAGAAACAAGATAGGATTCCTTGACCAAAAATAAATAAATAAAGCAAAAGACAGCACTTGAGATCTTCTTGGGGAAAAACACCCCTAGAAATGAGTGACAGAAGGCGGTGGTAGCAAGGAGGAAACCCACAGTTAATGTTTCCCATGAAGATCCAGCCAGTAAATCCCAACTGATGCGTCCTGTTCTTTCTCCTCATTTTTATGTATCTCTTTAAAAATTGTCTCTATCAATATATTTCCTGGAGGCTTTCTAGAAAACTCCAATATTGTTTTTGCAGGCAATACTGCTCTATAGGGTTATTCATTGCACAATATGAAATTTTATTTGTTCAGTAGACTCACCAGAGTCCTGCTTATGACATGTCCTATCATCTGACCACTGCAGAAGTCTGTAAGCCCTTTCCCCAGCCCTGCTCCTTTCCTGCTAAATAGAGAGCCATCATTAGCCTGGCAGCCCACCTCACAGAAGGGCTTCAAAGTTAATGAAGAGATTGGGAGGGCATCCTTGGAAGAAGGAGTTTTGTGAACATAGGACTCATTATTACTAGAAGTCAGTTGCCCTAACGTTTCAGTCTCTATGGGTAGGAAGAAAGGTGAGACTCGATTGGAGAGGTGATCTACAGAGTGAGATCCCTGCACCAGGAGTCCAGAGGGTGAAACAGATGGCTTCCAGAGGGCCCTGCCATCATGCTCCTCTCTGTTTCCCTGAATCCCCAAGCCCTCCGAGGTCTACAAGATGAATGGGGCTCATCTCTTCAGTCTGCCAGACCTGGTGAAAATTGGAAATAATGAGTTCAGGGGCCAGAGACCCAGGGGAAAGACTTAGGGCAGCCCATACATTGACATGGAGTGGGGAGGTTCATAGTGGATGTGTCCTGGCCTTGGTATGGGGGCCAGGGGAGAGAAGGGCCCCAAGCACCCCATCTGGAGCTGTGTGATGCCCTGCACAGCTCATTCCCTTTGGAAGTCAGGCCACCCCTTTTTGCAGTCCCCTTCCTTCAACCATTCTCCTAAGAATGAACTAGTGTACTTAATTTGTAACACACCTAATGTGCCTAGTTCTTTGGGGGACCATAGGACACACACCAGGTGTGGCTATTTGGTTGTGAGGAATATTTGGCTGTGACAGGAACAAATGACAAGGCTCTTTAATGCTCTCCCACTGTCCTGGAAAAGTTATTAGAAATCATCTTGTCTTAAAATATCTAGTCACTTTTAGCTGCAGAAGCAGGACTTGAAAAATCAGAGAATAATTCTTCCAGCATTTCCAGAATACATTAAACATGAAATTCTACAGGTCATTAGTTCAACGTGGGGACTAGTACTGTTACCATTTAGGAAATGAAAATGAAGGGGCGAGGTTCTCCTATAAAGCTGTATGAATAATAGCACCTGAGCCATGGTGAGCAGCCATGTTATAGATGACTTCAATTAGCATTCAATCAGAGGTTCCAAATGTCATTTTCCCTTATTTTCTGGATGCAGATAGAAAGTCTTGCATTCGAATCAAATGGCTTTTTTGGGAATGCAAGTTTTTACAGAAATATATATTCAAAATGCTTTGTTCAAAAAAGTCCTTAAGTACTGGGCACTGTCCTAGGCACAAAGAGTGCTCCGAAAACAAATGATAGCAAATCCTTAGCTGGTGCTTTCCACGGGCCAGACACTATTTTCAGCATTTTGCACATATTGACCTGCTTCATCCTCCTGACAGTTTTGTGGTTGGGTTCCCCTCATGGTAGAGATGAGGAAACAGAGGCCCAGAAATGAGCTGTCCGAAGGTCTCAAGATGGTAGAGCAGAATTCTGCTCTGTGAGCTACTTGACCCTGCTTGGGGAGTCTGGAAAGCAGACACATAGGTAAAGAGATATTCACGGTCAAGATCATCAGGGAGGTGGCGGTGGCAGAGAACTTAAAGAGCACATGTAAGAATGGTGCCCAGTCCCCCCAGGAGGATCAGAAACGGGGATGCTTACCTCGAGCTTTGAAGAATGAAGGAGTAAGTCAAGCAGGGAGGGCAGAGAGAAGTGGGCTGCACGCAGGGAGCTGCCTGTGCAAGGGCACAGAAGCCAGCATGCGCCATGTTCTGGGAATGGGGAGATGTGTGCCAAGCATGAAGGCATGAAAGGAGAGCGGGGAGAGATGAGACTCGGGGGTCGTCACAAGTCACGCGGCAGAGGGCCCAGCGTGCCATGCTTAGAGTTTGGACTGCTTCCCACATCAGGTGCAGGTTGTTAGGCGGGGAGTAATAGGATCAGAATTGCATTTTAGAAACCCCTCCTTGTGGGAGTGAGCGAAAGAGCATGGGGTGTTGGACTGGGAAGGAGACTGCCGCTAATGATAATTGTAATAATCCAGGCAACTCGAAGCGCAGTGGACAGAGAGGAGGGGACAAACTCGGGAGGTGTTTATGGCTGGCGTTGCTGACATTTAGTGACCGTTAGGATACTGGGGGAAGTGGGCAGAAAGAGGAGGAGCCACGCACTGGAGAGCTCTCCAAACACTTTAGTGACCAGACGGTGTCATTAACTAGATTACGAGTGTCCACTTTAAAAATAAGGTAAGTTATATTACCGGCAAAGTGTGTTTACTTGGGAATAGCAGAGAACTACGATTTGGGACAAGCAAGCTCTGGTAAAACCACAAACGTGGGAGAACAAAGGAGGGGAGTGCTGTTTTATAGAAGAAAGGGAGAGAGTTGGAGTCCCATGTGTTGTGGCTGCTTATTGGCTGAGTTGTAAGTCTCTCATTGGCTGGGCCGTTGCCAGGCTGTTGCTGGTGGAAGCAGAAATTCTTACCTCCTCCTACTGGGTGGTAAAGACGTCAGAATAGTAGAGTTGCAAGGTGTCCATCTCTTCTTCCTGTGGAGCCTGCAACTAACCAGGAGTGATGGTCCTGAGCGCTACCTCTGCAGGCCTCGGGACCCCGCGCCAGTGAGGTACATTTTTGGAGGAAAAAGAATGTTGGTTTTAGATGTGTTCAACTGTGGAATGAGAAGCAATGTGAACCAAAAGTAAAGACCTAGGGAACAAGATTTTTCCCCATTTAAATATTTTAATTTACATAAGATACATAAATGTGTGCTCATTGTAATAAAATTAGAAAAATAATGGGAAAACGGAGAAAATCTTTGTGCACATCCCTTACTCCTTAAACTCATTGTAGAACAATTCCTTCCAGTTTGTTTTCCTAGAATTCACCCCTACACACACACATATCACACGCATTTAAAATATTAATAGGACCATTCTTTCACATTTTTACTTCCCTTTTCTATTTAAAAATATATCTCAGCAAACTTCTGTGACATTACGTATCACGTTGCCTCTTCCTTTTGGCACCTGTGTAGTATCCATAGAACGTATCACAATTGGACTAGCCATTCCCCTGTTGATAGATGTTTAGTTTATCTCCAATTTTTTTCCTGAGGTAGTTGGTACCATTATGTTCACAAATTCCAGAAACCTAGATGAAACCAGCTTAGTGAAAAAGGGGGGATTTAATAGTTTGCATAACTGATTGGGTGATTCAGAGGCTTAAATGATGGCGCTGACATTTTTTGAATTCCTCGTTCTGGTCCGTCTATTGACAGTTCTTCTCTTCTCCATTGACTTCATTTTCAAATTAGCTTTATCCACCTGGGGTAACTTTGGCCCTAGCAGTTCTAAGTTTATAGCATTCTTGCAGCCAATAATCCCGGAAAGAAGAGAAAGCACCTTTCCTGGTAAGTCCAGCCCAAGTCCTGGAGGAGAGTTGCATTGACTCCTTTTGCGTCATGTGTTCATTCATGAACCAGGTACAGGGGCCAGAGAAATACAAGTCCTCTTATCAATGACTTCTTGCCAACCCCTCAAGTCCTAACCAGTCTACCGGGACTGGGGGTCAGAGAGGGAATAAAGAGAGAGTAAACAAGAAATGCGACCAACTACACAAAGGTCATATATAACATTTTAGTGTTACAAAACACACAAGTGTTTCAGAAACATAGATTACCATGGGGGGAATTGCAGGTTCACAAAAGGGTCTCAACAGAGAATCCTTCCTAAGACTTGCATTGCTTCCAGCAAGAACGACCAGCATTTAAGAAACAGGTGGAGAAGGAAGATGAAACAAGAGATACTGAGAAGTCACCTATGAAACATGATAAAGTATGGTGTAATGTCATGGTAAGCAAGAAAGGAAGCAGTTTCAAGAAAGAATTCACCGAGATCAAGGGCCAAGACTGAAAAGTGGACATGGGTTTAGCAAAGGAGGGGTCACTGATGAAATTGCTGGCACAGTGAGGATGACACTGGTCATGCCAGTTCTCTGAGGTCAGGGACCTAGTGTCAGTCCTGTTTTCTAGCCTCTTGTGCTGACTGTGGCGCTCTTTGTATAATGGCCCCTCAATACGTGTTTGTAAATGGCTGAGTGTATTCACTGACCACAGGTCAGTGTATTTAAATGTGGCTATTTTGGGGAACTTTATAGTGTGCTATTCAGTGAAGCTGTCTTTAAGAGAAAACTCCACAATGACAACCACACGGGCTGTTGATATTTTGTTGGCTTAGAAGAGGTGAATAGCTTCAGACACGATATTCTCCTTATGTATAAACGATTTAGTGTCCTGCCCTTGCCAGGAATAAACGTGCTAAATGTGTGTGATGTGAGGGGCTAGTGCACAATGTTTATATAATGCCACAATCTCAAAAATTTAAATGCAGGGCTGATAATACAAGGATTGAGTTATTAGGCATCCACAGGGAGGAAATCATGAATAACAAATACTGTGTCCTTTGGAGACATTCACTTTAGCAGGGCTCGCATCGGCCGCCTCTGAATTTCTGGATGGTAACGTCTGCAGCCACCTCCTTCACAGGGTCATCATGTGGACTAATTCTCATCATCTTGAAATAAGGTGATGGTTGTAGCATCGCTATGTTATCTTTTTGGCTAAATAATGTTGACTGATGCTCCGTTTTCAACTCTCCATATATTTTTAGCTCACTTTCCCTCACCAAGCTGAGGAATAGATTTGTCAGGTTTATTGATCTTTTTCATAATTCTGGAATCTTCCCAGTTGTCTTGCAGTTTCATTTTTACTAGAAAAGACCAACTCTCATAATAACATCAATCCATAAGGACCGGAATGCTGTTTATACTCTACAATGCCCTATCTTTAAGATGAATCTTCTCTGAAAACCTTTTAAATCATCTGTAACTTTCTATAGGAAATCTATTTGGATTACATACTAGCAGCCTGGTTGTGATTTAAAAGTATGGGTGAGAAAGAAACAGAGAGGAAAGAACGGGGATGACTGGGAAGGAGGCTCACAGAGGAGTAGAAACTTACTATCCAACTAAATTTGGCAAGGGGATCGGTTGGTTACTTAAAGTGAAGCAGGAAATAATAATAAATGATACCTACATACCTATCTCATAATTTTATAGTAGCCTAAAATTTATACATGAACTCTTATTACCAGCCTTTTCTTTGAGTAAGAATCTACTGAATGAGGACTATATGGTCTTATTGCGTGACCCATGCCCATGTTTCCTAAGATGTTCAGTTTCCATTTCCATTTTAAAAATTCTTCTTGAACCGAGAAGTTAAAGTCACCTGTGAAGCAGTCTGACAGCAGTTCACATTTTCTTTGTTCCCCAAACTTCTCATTCATATCTGAGTCCATAGCAATATTTTTAGAGATTTGCCTTCATCACATCATTAACATTCAACCTTGTGATAGAAACAACTCTTTTTCATTTGCACTCATACTGCATCAGTTTGTATGATATTCAATTGAAGTATAAAGTCATTATACTGTCACATAAAGTTGATATAAACAGTTTGGGCGACAAGCATAACCACTACTGGTTAAGCATTCAACTCAAGCGGTAGGATTGATAGGGAGAATACAAATGAACCACAAATCAACTTCCTGCCTGGGAGTATTCTCTGGATTGCGGGACTCATCCATAAGTTTTGTAGTGCAAAAATAACCATCTCTCCCCTTTTCTGGTAGTAGGGTCATCCATCTGTTTCCTCCCCGACCTGACCCTGTTGACGATATTTTTTTCTCTCTTAGGTGAGATGAGCTGGAGGGAAAGTAATTCCCTTCCTCCACCTGGGATAAGGCTCAGGCAAAGCCCTTGACCCTTTAGGGTGGGCCACTGTGTCTGACAGTGCTTAAACATCCCTCCCTCTGCCTGACCCAAGAGATGATCTTCCTTGACTCTTCACCAGGAGAGCCTACTGGGATTTCTGGAGGCAAGACCGTGAAAGTATGGAGGGCCCCTTAGGACTGTGGTGTTTGGGGCTTTCTGAATCTCATGCTAGCCCACACAGCCTCCAGCACTTTGTCAAGGTCACCATTCACCATGTGCCCTCCACCGGGCAGCTCTAGAAGCTCCTGCCCCGGTTATGTGGGTTTCACTGGTGCTTTGGAGTCCCCTGTCCCTCCAGATCCCAGAATGGCAGCTTTCCCCATGACATCAATTGTCTAATGGGTCTAAGGAGAGTCACTGATTTTCAGTTTGTCCAACTTTTTCTTGTTGTAAAAGTGGAGTGAAAACTTCTACTCTTATTTCGTGTTGGAGATGAGACAGGAAGCCCCTCAAGTTATTCTTTTAAAATGCAAACCAGATCTTGTCCCTGCTGAGAACCCATAAATGGCTCCCCATTTCATACCGAGTAAAAGCCCCATCCCATACACTGGCCCTCGGAACAGCACCAGCCGGTTCCCCGTGACGACTTTGACCACCTCGCTAATTCTCCCCCTTGTTTAATCCTTGCAATTCTTCGTTGCTCTTGCTGTTGCCTCTAAAAAATCCGCTCCACAGATACCCACTGGGCTCACTCCATCAGTTCTCTGAAAGCTTTGCTCAGATTTCACCTTCTCAGTCAGACCCTCCCTGACTACCCAGCTCCATGTTGCATCTTACCTCTACTCTGCCCTGCACCCCCGCCTCCCAGTACTTTTGTGTTGCACTATTTTTACCATTTTGCCATAGCACTCATCATCTATGTACTCTATCACTGACTTGTCATTTTATTGTCCCTCCCACTTGAATGTGAGTTCCATGAGGGCAAACATCCTTGCCTCTGTTGTTTACTGATATGTCCCAGTTTCCCGAACAGGGTCAGGCACACAGTATTACACAATCAATCCCTGTGACATGTTGAATGTTGCTCTTTTGTACCAATTATTCAGTAATTTATTCAGAGTCACTCTCACAGAGCCAGACTTGGACTGGGTCCTATTCCCAGTCTCACTAGCACAGGAGTAAAGAATGGTTTGCAGAAGGTTCACAAACCACTGCGGGAACGGGGCGCACCTTCTGGGCTCTCGGGCACACGTTCCCTGTAGTTGCCACCTCGGGTGGTTCAGAAGAATCTCCCAAGCTCTACACTGTGTCCAGAAACAAATAACACGGCTCAGTATGTTTGTGTTTCTAAGATCAGGAACTCCTTGAATGGTGGGACAATGGCTGTGCTTATTTATCCCCTGCCTCCTGCAACCTCTAACAAAACGCAGGACATAGTGCTTACTCAGTACATATGGATCGAATTCAGCGGAGAGCTCAGAGATGGAAAAACTGGTTTATGAGAAATGAAGTCTCAGCTTGGTTGCAGTGGTTGGGTGATATTTTATTATTCCAGAGAGATGATATTCACAGTGCGGGGGCAGGGGAGTATGTAGGAGGACGAAGGTTTTAGATTGAGCAAATGGGTCATTTAGAGTTCCCTCCTCAATCTTTGCATGGTGTGTGTTTTGATTTTCTTGGCTTCCCATAAACCTTATTTAGCTGTCTCACTGTTGTCTGTTCACCATGAGGGAGTTAACACATGGACAGCAGCAGCCCTGGCCTCTCTGATGTGAATGTGTTGCTCTTTCTCTCTGATCAGCTGAGCCCCTCTCGCAAAACTGAGAGGAGTAAATCACAATCTGTGTCCGGCTGTATATCTACCCCAGTGGTGACAGGCTGATGTCATCCAACTGGCCAGCTTACTACATGAGGCCAGAGCCATGACTCTGCTCTTAATTGTGTCATGAACTGCTGGGATGTGCCTGGACAGCCCCAGACACCCTTTAGTCAAGATTTATAGCCTAACACATCAGCTTTCATGTCGTCCACCCCCCCAGCACAGGACCCACGCATCAGGGGGATGGGATTCCCTTAACTTGAACCATGCATGTCACTGTAATTGATCTCCTGGGAAGGGTCGGAGGGCTGAGATAATGTAGCAGCTCCTCTGCCCCTCAACCTTCAAAATAAGGATTCATTTTTTCCTCTTCTTTTGGGGCATCAAGGCTGGTATACAGGAGTGATACCTTTTTTTTTCCCTTTCATTTTTCCTTTATTCTCATGCCAAAGTATACTTTAATACATATATGGATTTAGTCATGTTATTCAAAGATCTACCTAGTTAAGGGTCCCTGTCAATATGTCATAGAACTATTTCCAGGTTCCCATCATTTAAAAAAGCCCACCAAAGGACGCTGCTCCCCGGCTCAGTGATCCCGCCCTCCCGCCGGGACAGTGGGGGTGCCACCAGCAGGGGGATTGCGGCGTCCGTGCCGATGAATGTCCGCAGCACCGGGAAGCTGCTGTGTGTTTAAGGTACACGAAACCCACTGGAGGGGCCTCAGGGGACTCAGGAGAGGTGACAGCTCTAGACTCTTCCCTGAAAGAACTATAGAAAGCTACCTTACTCAGCCAACTGGAGAGCCCTTTCAAAGGCCCCCTTGAGAGGCTTCCCGAAGAGAGAGCTCAGTGTGCTCATGCGTCAGGGCAGCATCTTCTTTCCAGGCCCACCACCGGCATTTGCCATCTTTTGCCAGTCAGAGGCTTCTGGTCCTGCAGGACGGACATATGTGAACCTGAAGAGTCCAGAGAGTCTTCTTTACCAGTTGCTCATATTTGGGACAAGATCTTCAAGGTCACAGACTTCCCCATCCTTTCTTTTTTTGAGCTACCAGTTTTGGAAGTACTCTGAGTTGATCAAATCATGGTCCTCCTGCCTCAGGTGAAGAAAGGCTATTGATGAGGGTGAGATTGTTCCTGGATGAGTTTAAGACATTCAGGGAGACGAAGTGGACAAAAACCTCCCTTGTAAGGAAAATCTGTGGCAATCACAAAGCTCTCGCTTATAAATGAGAATCAGCGGATAACAAGAGAAACTCCCCTGAGCTCGTGCCACTCTAGCTGTGCGTGTGTCACTCGGTGAGCTGGGAAAATATCCGAAGCTTTATTTCACTCGTTGTTTCACTTTCTGAAAAACACTCAGTGCACTTCCATCCATTATGTGCCTATCCTACTTATCTGCTAGAGGACAGTATCCAACTACAAATAACACCCAGTGCCTGCAGCCTGGGAGCAGAAACTCCAGTGGGGGAGGCAGGGGAGAAAAAATACACAAGAAATACTTGGTTTCAAAAGTGCAGTAAATGAAATTATCTGTATTTATTGAGTGCTTACTATATGCTGAGTCCTGAGATAAAAATTTACATGAAATATCTCATTTAATCTTCACAATAAATGTCTGAGATAGGTGCCTTTACCATATATACTTTGCCCATGGAAATTCTAAGACTCAGTGGAGTGAACTTGTCCGTGATCACACAATCACTGAGAGGCAGAGCTGGAATAGGAACCCAGGTCCGTCTAAATGCAAAGCCCATTTTGTCATTAGGATGCTGCCTGACTTTTCATGTGATATGAAGTTATAAGTCACATATTGTGGGGGCCTCCAGAGAGAGATGCTAATTAAAACTGTCGGGGAAAGAGTAGTGGGAAAAATGTGGAGGGAATGTCACTTTGAACTACTTTTTAATTCCATTTTATTTCTCCAATTGACTTATTACTTAGGCCTCTTTTTAAAAAGCCATTGCTCTTACATTAAAAATGTAATTCTTTAATTCGTCAGAAGCTACCTTCAAATATTCTACCACTTCATGTATAGCGTAAAGAATTTCAGCAATTCCCTCTTTCCCATTCTTTGTGCTATTGTCAGACATTTCATTTTTACGTATGCTACAGTCACATAATACACGGTTACTCTTTTTGCTTTAGAGCAAAACTGCTCCTTTAGAACAATCGAAAATAATACAAAAACCATTTTATTGTCACTGATTCCATTTCTGATGCCTTATTTCTTTGTGTACATCCGGGTTTCTAACCTATATCATATCATATTCTGCTTGAGCCCCCTTGAGCAGTTTGTGAAGTGCGGGTCTATTGGCAATGACTCCTGTCAGTTTGGTTGGCCTGAGCACTTAAAAAAATGTCACTCTGTTATCTTCTGGTTTGCATGGTTTCTCATAAAAGTCTTCTGTAATTTTTACTCTTGTTTTTCTCTACGTAATATGTCCCTTTTTTCCAGTTGCCTCCAAGATTTTTTCTTTGTCTTTTCCGAGTGACATGACTAGTTGTTGTGTATGGTTTGTTGTTTCTGTTTGTTTATTCACTTGTTAGTTTATTTGGGTTTTTGTCCTTTTTGGTGTTATCTGATCTTGAATCTGTTGCTTGGTGTCTGTCATTATATTGGAAATTTCTTGGCCATAATTTCTTCACATACTTTTACCTGTTCTCTTTCTCTTCTCTTTCTGCAGTTCTAAGTATGCAAATGTTAGTTTGATATTGTTATGCAGCTCTTGGATATTCAATAATATTTTCTGTTTTGAATTCACTCAGTTTTTTCTTTGTGTCTCCGTTTTAGTCAGTTCTATTGGTTCTTTCCCCGACTCTGTTAGTGTGATAAGCATACTGAAAGCATCCTATGTCTCTGTTACTGTGTTTCCCATTTCCATCATTCCCATTTGAGTCTTTCTGTTATGGTTTCTGTCTCTCTGCTGAAATTGTCTGTCTAATCTTTCATATTGTATACTCTTTCCATTGGAGCCTTTAACATATTAATCATAGTTCTTTCAATTTTTCCATCAGATAGTTCTAACATATGTGTCATATTTTAGTCTTGTTCTGATTGTGCTTTATCTTTGAGGAGTGTATTTTTCTTTCCTTTTTTGTATATCTCATAATTTTTTGTTGAAATCTGGACATCTTGTGGAGGACCATATAGAATTAAATGAATAGTTTTTATGACTGGAACTGAGCATGCCTTTACTTCTGCTGGATTTTTGATGCAGGGATGTACCTATTGTTTATATCTCAGACTCTGCTTATTTGTACAGCAACTATCATGTACAGAAGGGGATGTCAGAATATGACCAGCCAAGTCTAGACCATGTGTTCAAGGTCAGGGGAGGGCACTATGTTAATAGCCACTGCCCTAGCTTTGTATGATCTCTTAGATGAATGTATGAAGTTTTCTTTATAGTTTTAAATAATTTTGCAACCTTGATATCTATCAGTAGTGTAATGATTCAACAGATTGTCTAGCCAAACCATGGAGTACTATACAGCTAATTAGATGTGAGGTAGAGCAATTTGTACCAATGTTCAAAAATGTTCATGATATATGAGGTATAAAAATCAAGATTCAGAATATTATACATTGCTAATTCAATTTAAGTTAAATTTATATATATAAACATGTATCGTGCATGTGCACATGTAGAAAAATTCCAAGAAGGGTAACTCCTCAAACAATCACTAACTGTGGCTAGGGCTGGAAGTTGGGTCAGAGTGAAGTATGTAACAGGAAACTTTTGCTTATACTTTATGCAATTCTGAACTATTTGGTATTTTCAAAAGTGAGCCTGCATTATTATATTTTTATTTAAAAAACAAATCTTGAAAGTTTAGGTGCTTAAAGCAGATGGAACATCACTGTATGAATCACCTTATTCCTGCAGTTACTGGATTGATGACATGTTTTTATGAGTATAAAATCTCAGAGTATTATGTTAGGTACTCTGGAGGTATGTGAGGGATGGGATGGACAGGAGGGCATTAAAAGAAGATGGGGGAAAAACTGCCTCAGAGCTGCATACATTAGCATTATTTGCCTCTCTTATTAAAACGCTATATAAGTAAAAGCAGCAGCATGTATCCTGATGGGAGACTTATGAACTTGGCCTCATACCCTCTTCCTAAAGGCAGTATTTGCCACCCAGAGGATTATAATGGAATTTTGAGATGGGAGAATTCCCTAAACAGAATCTAGAAACCTGCCTTTTCTTAAATAAAGTGTGAAACAAAGAGAAACTGTATCCTATATAGTTAGATGAAGTCTAACATAAGGAATTTAAAAGATTAACAGAGTGAATGCATAAACTATATTGTTCACTTCAAGGTCAATCTGGACAGGCTGCTTAAAGAACTATCACCAGGAACTTTCATCATGTCCTCTTTCTTCCATGCTGAACTCCACACTTGCCTTCTTCCTCCGTGACCCACGTCCCCACACACCTGCACCTGCACGCCTGCTGCCCACCACAAGCAGAAACACATACTTAGATGCAGGGTTACATTTAATTCCTAATTCTCAGGGGCCTCAACAAGACCTTTTAGGTTTGTGCATTCCTACCTCTTGGTAGGTTATAAAATTTCAGTGTGCAGTAGTGACTTCATTTGCATTTATGGATACACTAATTAGCAGCTATGAAATAGGAACCTAACTAACCTTTTTTGTCATGTTCTCCTTGGGGTCCAAATTTGTCTGACTGCATAAGACTGGCTAATCAAAGGATCAGGGCTTGTTGCATTTTCCTTTATTAGCTGCAGAATCATTTGCCTAAGTAGCCCACCCCTGCTGGGTACTCTCATCCTTGCATTATCCTATTTCTCTTCTTGTAACAATTTCCCAAAGTCTCATTCACAGATGATAAACTATTACCCTGGGTTCCTTCTCCCTCCTTATATTTTAGTCTCCCTTAATGGTTCTGTTTTCACTTATCTGTTGTACGTTAATCAGATTCATCTTGCTTGATGCCTCTTGTCTGAATAATCCTGATATTTTACATTTTACTAGTAGATATGGTTTTTGCTGTAATATAGCTCTGATATCTTCTATCACCTTTGAGAAGAACTCTTTTATTCCTAGGTTGCAGGGATTTTTTTGAGTGAATGTTGAATTTATTTCTCAACATCCTTCCTGTCTCAATTGGATATCATATGGTTTTTCTTTGTTTACTTTCTTCATTTTGTGAATTATAATGACATTTTTTCTAATATTAAACTATTATGGGATGAAACAAATTTCATCATGATGTATCTTTATACATTCATATATTCATTTTGTAAATATTTTACTGAGGAGTTCTGCATTTGTATTAATAGACAAGAACATCTATATTTTCCTTTCTCATATTTTTGTTCATTTTTTTGTATTAAGAATAGCTTTCCAATATAAACCATTCAGTTTTCTAAGATGTACATTTTAAGGCTATATCTTTTCCTTTACAAACAGCTTTAACTGATTTCCACAAATTATTGGTACTACTGTTTTTTGTCACTCATTGAAAAATGTTTCCTAATTTTGATTGTCATTTATTCTTAGTTAATTCAATGTTGTTTATGTTGATGTTATATCCAAATGCAAAGTTTGTGCTCGTTGTTGCTATTATTATTAGTCATCTATTAATAATTGACTTCTAATTTTATTGCAAATAAACTTGCATTCTATCATTTCTTGGCATAGCTTAAGACCTCTTTTGTAGTTTAGTAAGTCATCAATTCTTGTAAGTGTACCTAAGCTTGTTAATTGCCTTGGTCAGATATTTTATGTGCTTTTTTACTTATTCTTTAGTTACACTATCATTTCTGAGATATGTGTCTTACTAATCTCTCCTTATGATTGTAGATGTGTAACCTCACCTTGTAATTCTGTCCATTTCCACTTTAGATATTTTGAGACTGTGTGGCCAAGTACTTATGTTCCAATCATATCTTCCTGGTGACTCTTCCTTTTTATCATTACATACTTATTTTATCCTTTTTTTGAGTAAAAGTCTATTTCCTTCAGTACTAATTCAGACAAGCAAGCTTTCTTTTGATTAGGATTCACCTGGTGTCTTTTTTTTTTCATTTTCTTACCTTAAACTTTCTAAGTCTGTTTAATATTTCTCATAAAAGCACTAGTGAGACTTTCCTTTTTAATACAGACTTAGAAACTGTATTAAATAGGTGCATTTTATCCATTCACATTCACTGCAATTACAGTTGTGTGTGGATTTCTTTCTTTTATGATATTTTTGGGTTTATGTCTATGATGCTTTGTCTTCCCTCCCCTTCTTTTTTGCCTTTTATTGAATAGAATGGACTTTCTTTAATCCTTTTTTCCCTCTAGTGCTTTGAAAATTGAATATTGTGTTTGTAATCCTTTAATGCAATGAATTTCAATGTGTGGTCACCAGATGACCAGCTTTAGCATCGCATGGGAAGTTGTTCTGGGTTCCACCCTAAACCTACCGAATCAGAGCCTCTGCCAGTGTAGAATAGAATCTTTGTTTTACAAGCTCCCCTGGTGATTCTGGTGCACATTAAGATTTGAAAATTTTAGTGGTTTAGCAGTTACTCTTAAATTATTAATAAACATACTTGATTACCTTATAATAATTAATATCTCTTCCATCTTCTCAAACAGTCCAACTTAACATTCTAACTCAATATCTTAAATACTTAATGATATCTAGTACTTGGTTGTATCTCCAAATGAGTCACTACCTTTATGATTATTTTTATAATTAGTCTTCATATTGACATTCTAACATTTTAGGACTTTCTTTTCTCACCTTTATTTTTGGATATCCTTTCTTCCTTTGGGGATAAATTTCCTTCTTACTGAAGTACATTCTTTAATTGTTCTTTCTGCAAAGTTCTTTGAGTAATCAATTATCTGTCTTTGTCTGAAAAGGTCTTTATTTCCATCTCACACTTTAAATGATGCCGGAGTTCTCTACAAAATTCTAACTTGATAGATATTTTTCTTAACAACTTATTTCATTGTCCTTTGGCATATATTGTTGCTTATGAGAAAGCTGCTGTCCATCCATAATTCCTTTGTAGGTAATTTGTAAGAAACATTTTTCTCTTTGACCTTGATGTTATGCACTTTCACTACCATATGCAGTAGGTGTGGATTTTATTTATCTTCTACAGGATTTGACATATTTCTTTTTTTATTATTAAGGTATTATTGATATACACTCTTATGAAGGTTTCACATGAAAAAATAATGTGGTTACTACATTTACCCATATTATCAAGTCCACACTCATACCCCACTGCAGTCACTGTCCATCAGTGTAGTAAGATGACACAGATTCACTGTTTGCCTTCTCTGCGCTACACTGTTTTCCCCGTGATCCCCCACACCATGTGTACTAAACATAATACCCCACAATCCCCTTCTTGCACCCTCCCACCTGCCCTCCCACACCCCTCCCCTTTGGTAACCACTAGTTCCTTCTTGGAGTCTCTGAGTCTGCTGCTATTTTGTTCCTTCAGCTTTGCTTCATTGTTATAATCCACAAATAAGGGAAATCATTTGGCACTTGTCTTTCTCCACCTGGCTTATTTCACTGAGCATAATATCCTCAAGCTCCATCCATGTTGTTGCAAATGGCAGGATTTGTTTCCTTCTTATGGCTGAATAATATTCCATTGTGTATATGTACCACCTCCTCTTTATCCATTCATCTACTGATGGACACTTAGGTTGCTTCCATATCCTGGCTATTGTAAAAAGTGCTGCAATAAACATAGGGGTGCATATGTCTTTTTGAATCTGAGAAGTTGTATTCTCTGGGTAAATTCTGAAGAGTGGGATTCCTGGGTCAAATTTGACATATTTCTTCAATGAAGGACTAATGTTTTTCTCAGTTTTGGAAAGGTTTGAGCCATTTTCCCTTTGAATATTTTCTCTCCCCTTTCTCTCTATACTTTCTGGAACTCCAATTGGTGTATGTTATATCTTCTTATTTTGTTACATACAGTTCTTAGCCTCTCAGATTTTTAACTCTTTTTTTTCTCTGTGCTGTGTTCTAAGTAATTTACTTAGACCTTCCATTTCTCTACTTTTCTGATTTTCTATAACTAATCTGCTTATAAACCATCAACAGGGGGAGGGAGGTATTTATTTTAGTGATTTCATCTTCAGTTTCTACAATTGGCACTTCTTTCTTTTCCAATACCATGTCTTCATTTTTCATGTAATTTTACTCTTGTATTGTTTCTTTTTTTATGTCAGTTCTTTATTCATTTATTTAGATTATTTTATGTTTTTGTATTCAAATTCTTGGGGTACAATTTATCTTGTGTATTGTATCTATTGACTTTTTCTCATTTGCTTATTTCCTAGTGTAGTTTGTAATTTTCACTGGACTGACCTCCAGAAGGAGATTTTTGTTTTATCTGTGGGGAACCTGTATATCCTGGTTGTAGAGTCTCTACAATCTGTTTATGCATTTTCTTTTGCAAGTAAGTTTTGTCATCTTCCACTACTTTTTATGTTAGTCTCTTGGTTTTACATTCCTGTTCTTCTGTAATAGTTGAAATTTAAACTCCACTCCCCTACATTGTGATGGCTAAGGTTTTGGTATATTGTGGGGGCCAGATTTTTATCTAGTCTATACATACAGAAGGCAAACTTTATCCCAGCACTGGTAGAGCAACTTTTCTGATTCACTTTTTTTGCGAGCATGGCAGACCCTCAAGTCCATTGAAAGCCAAGTCTTCAGCCCTTAATGCCCGTGTCTGTTTCTGTGCCCTCTCGGGGTCATCGTGGTTTCAGTTCAGACTTAAATCCTCATTTTAAAGTCTCTCTTTCATTCTGTTAGAGGTTTTCCCTTCCTTTGGACTCAACTATTAATTCCATTTTTTCTTACAATCTTTCATATTTACATTATTTTTGTAGTGGAGGGGTGAACTGTCTGCATTAATATGCTCCCTGAAGCCCATTGATCTTTTGCTAAATTGTGTGCTATTTAATAGGCTCCCAACCCATATTCTATATTAAGATAGAGTCTGTTTTTGAACTCCTGAAATTCAGTTTTGTAACCAGTTATAACCATTGTCTAAATATGTTTAATTTACTCATAAAATTCTAACATATGTTGTCAGCTCCTGTTTGAGAATATTTGTTTTAAAGCTAATGTCCCAAAATTTAATTATAGTATTTGTCATTATCAATCCATTATTCTATAAACCTGGTGCTCTTCCTCTCCAAAAAGTGGCATCCCACATATGAGATGTGCCTAGCTTTACTTTTTCCATTCTTTCTTGAACATTTGTCTATTGCCCCCATCACCACCTGTGCCTTAAAATGTCTGATAGTTTTCCCCAATTCTTTTTTATTCCTGGCATTTGAATCCCTCAGCTAGGTTCCCACCTGAGTTTATTAACCTATTCCCCTTGAACCTCCAAATTTCCTCCCATCTGTCTGCCCCTCTTTCAAGCACTCAGTGCCTGTGCTCCCTCAGGGTTCTCTCATTTTTAACTCAATTCACCTTTAATCCAGCAGCCAGTTTCTGGGATTCCTTTCAGTCCTACATGCTTCTTCAAGTTCAACCATTGATAGTCACAAGTTGCATATATTTCTGAGAAGGAAAGTAGCTCAATCTGACAACAAAATGCAAAAAAATGCTAAATGATAGAACTCATCCAGGAGACTAGTAAAGTTGGCACAATAGGAGGAAGGGTGGTGATGAGACTGGGAAGAAAATTACCGTTTGATCAAATGGACGAGCACATGTGCAGCTCCCTGCGACAATGCCCAATAGGAGAGTGTCCGATAAATGGTGAGGTTTTCACTGCAGGTTGGTAGAGGGAGTATCCAGAGGAAAGATGGCATATGCCGTATTTCAGAATGTATTAGCAAGGAAATACGTTGGGGTCATCTTTACTTGGTGATATTTCTCTTAAGACGGTTTGTGAATTTATGCAGATCGGGTTTCCTTTCAATAGCAGAGACATAACAGCATGTCTATGCCTAATTCAGAAGATATTTCCAAAAAAAAGGTCATTAGAAATGAGAGTATTCGTGGTATCTTTCTTTGGGCAGCAGCCAGAATTACTGCATTGTGACTTTCTTTACTGTTTTTCTAGTGTTTTTCGTGGAAAAGACCCAAATGATTATGTTTTCTTGTGTAGTTATGCTTGGGTGACTTGTGAAGTTTTTTATGCTTTAATAGAGCTGAGATTTAAGATCTTGGAAGCAAAACATTAGGAGTAAGATAAGCTTTATAAAAACAGAGGCCTCAAACTGTCCAAGGAGATGCAAATTCATAGCTAATTTAAATGGGATTTCTGTATAAGGTCCTTCAATGCAATGTTACTGCATGTGGGAGTAACTACTAGAAAGGCGTTGGTGTTGCTGTTTCATTAAATCTTACCTTAAATGTTTCATTATTTTATACACATGGCCTAATATGGTACCTACCTAAAATGCCTCTTCATACAATTCTCATTAATGATCAATATTTAGATTTCCTTTTGTGGTCAGATATCACTTTTTGGATACCCACACATTTTTTATTCTTTCACCTGGTTTCACCCTTGAAGAGAAGGAAAAAGTTTAAAGGGAAAATATGAAGTTGACTCTTTTTAACCTGGAGCACCCCTCTCCACACTTTTAGGAATAAAATATGTAAGCCACATCAATCTTCTTAGAGCCGTGCATTCAAGAAACACAGATGTAGCCTGCCACCTGCCTTGGTGAGATCCACATGAATGTCCCCAGGCTGTTGGGTGGTATTATATTTTGTTAATTGGGCATTTATACTGAAAAGCACACCCTGTGGCCCTTTATCATTGTGCACACAGAGAAAAGGTCCCAGATAGTGGCTGCAGCCACAGTCTGTTATGTCCATGCCTGTGACCCCTGCCTCAGTGCCATCAGCAGGAAAGCCTAAGTGGAGGAGACCTGTCCTCAGCTACCTCACATCAGGCAGGTTTTCTTGCTACTGTCCTTCAAGGAAGGCTCATGGCCTTGCAGAGACATGGTAAGGTTTGGTGGTCAGAAATATCTATCACTGAGGGGAGAACCAGGAGCTTTGATCTCTAGTTTCACATGAGCCAAGGACTCACTGTCTGACCTGAGTAGCCCACTTAACCTCTCTGAGTCTGCTTTCCTCATCTGAAATACAAGAAGACCTGGACTTGGTAAGTTTCAGTTGTTTTAGAAGATGGCTCTAGAATTTCCTGATTGTGAGCTAAGTACATCCTCAAAATAAGATATCCTCTTGTCCTAACATTTATTTATTAAACACTTAACATTGCACTTATAGTTTCCCAGGCACTATTCTAGGTCCTTAACAAAGATGAAGTCATTGAGTCCTCTAGCGACACCTAGGAGATACTATCATCATCCCCATGAAAGGTGCTGGCTGGGATTCAAACCAGGCAGTGTGGACTCAAGCCCATGCTCTTAATCATTGTGACGTGTTGACACCTGGCACATTTATACCACATATTTTTTTCTGGTGGGCTTTTTTCTTAAGAGCATTAAATTAGTGTGGAAGAATCATAGATACAAAGAACTGGCACTCAGGAGATCTGGCTTCTTCAGTGACTGAGAACAGCAGAGTCTGTTTCATGAGCTGCATATTGGAAATCTTCTAGAACCCTTGTATTTTACTCTTCACAATGTGCATGAAAAAACCGAGGAATAGGGAGACATAGGAAAAAGAGTGAAGATACTGGGGCCTTGGCTGCAATTAGACCATGAGAGTGCATATGTCTGATTGCTCGTTTTGTTTATTTGTAAATACAAGTTGCTGTTGTAAGCAAAAAAATAATTGTGATAGATTCATTGAATCATAATGCAGCAAAGTTTAACTTGTTCAGGCTTTAAACTTGCAGATGAGGCTCCCCTAGGGCTGCCTGTCTGATTGTAGTTGCTCTGCCTGACCTACTTACCAGCTTTGTCAGAAGGTAGCTCAAAAACAGGATATAGTCATATACTGAAAACCCAGCAGGAGTAACTTTCCATAAACCCATGATTCATTTGTAGGGTATTTCGGGGTCAAATATCACATAAGGTAATCTTGTTTATGCTTGCGATTTTCACCAAGGCATGAATCACAAGGTTAATTCTTAATAACTAGACTAAGAATTCTTAACATTAGAGTGCTAGTGAGTTTCAAATCCAGAAGTATTTTGTCTGATAGGTTTGGTTAGACCTAAATGAACAACTTAATACGAGAGAGTCCACCACCATGTCTTAGAACTAGTGCTTTTGATGTAACCTAGAGTTACGTGCTTGGATGTCTTCTCTTTTGTAATTATCATGTCTCCCTTCAGATTGGGTTAATGGTGGGGATGAAAGGAAATGATACTGGCCTTTAAAGAAAATCATATCTTTTAACAGAAGGGAGTCAAGAGGTTGAGTCTGTGTTAGAACTGTCAGTCGCAGTTTGTACGGGTCACCTATGGACTGGCAAAAGGTGAGGTGGTGGGGAGAGACTTTTTTATGTGAACCTAAGACATGTGACCTCAAGCTGATATAACAGATTCAACTGCTGTTCTCGCAACTGTCAGAAGCTCAAAAGCGCTGGGAGCTGTGGAGTCCCATCCAGAGTGGATTAAGAAAGTTTAAACCAATCCTAGTTCTAAACTAAAGTGGCCTTTCTGAAAGAAAGAAGTTGGGAGCCCATTGAAATCAGCCTTCTGTGGCTGATGCACATGAGCAACAGTAAAGAGAGTGAAAAGTTATTAGCAAAAATGAAACATCTGTTTTTGTTTCCCAGAGTCCATATTCCTTTAATTCGATTCTATCATTTCTTTCTCCTCCATTTTTGCTTTCTTTTTTTATCCTCCCAACTTTCTCCGTATCTTTATATCCCTCTCATTCTCTCCTCTCTCCCCCTGCCCTTCTCTCCACCTCTGATTGTGCATGGCTAGGTCTGTGACTAGTCCCTAGAGGACACACTGAGAGCCCAGGGGTCCTGTCATAACCAGATGTTGCTTCTTAAGAACTCCATTTTTGCTGTGCCTTTGAGAGAACTTTTGTCCTTGATTCATCATCTGTGGGCTGTCTAATATTGTTTAATTCTACTTTAAATTTGTTTTCCAAACCAAGATATTCATGAGAAATGGTGAGATGAGAAAAATGAGAGGAAGATGTGGCGAGGATTCTAACTAACCTCCACTTGTCTCATGACACTTGCATGGACCAGTGTAAAGTCACCTCATCTTTTGGCTGCAAAGTCGCCAGGCCTTTCACTGCAGGACTAGTGTGTCTTGTTTCCTTGGACCTTTCCTATTGGCCCTACTTCCCAACCTTTGCCTTCTTGTCGCTGTGGTCTTATACAGAACATAGATGTTCACCTATGAGCTGAACACCTATGTAACATTGATTGAGCTGAATTAAGAACTCTATTTTTTCTTCTCTTTTCAAATCTTGGCCTTGGTGAATGTATTTTATTGTCTCATACGCAAGCCAATCTAAGAACGAACACATCTTGCCACTTGAAGTTTCCATCATGGATGAAGAGTGGATGTGGAGTTTTGGGGAACATCCTGGTAGGACACTTACTAACTATATGTAGAAGTGACAGCACTAGAATTTCTCATCCAGAAGCCAGCAGTTGCCTCTCACCACACAGCAGAGGTCTACTGCTAGGCAGTCCATCTTCTCCATCCTTCTCGGCACATTCGTGTTTTGCATCTCAGCCAAAACCACTGAGCACGTCTCCCCTTCCTGTTCATCCTTAGTCCATATAACGTTTCTCTCTTTCACCCCCTACTCTTCCCCAGAACTCAGTTTTTTCCTGCGCTGGCTTGTCTAGCAAATGCAACAGCTTCCATATCCTTTCTTGGCTTTCTAAATAAAGTACATTGTAACTTCCAATCCAATGGTATGGAACTGTTTTCTCCAAGAAAGCAGCTGAAGAGGTAAGATGAACTTAACACACGAAAACATGAACAATGTCAGAGATGATAGGTTTTTGTATCAGTCTTCCTCTAGAAGATCCTCTGTGAAGGAGGGAAGAACAAGCTGTGAGTGGTCCTCTAAGAAAGGCAGAGACGCACCATATATCTATTGGCTGAAATAATTCACCTGCTGAGATGAACCACATTAAGGTTTTATCTGATCATCTTGTTGCTATTTTAAAATATCCTTAAACAGCTAGCTGAATTGAATTTAGGACAAAGGAAGGTAAGAGCGAGAGGGGAAACCATGGTTTAGGGCCCCTTCCTAAATTTAGCACATACCCCTTAAACGACCTTGACACAGCTGCCACTGTGGTGTCGTCTCTGATGAATCCTTCTCTTTTGTTTTCAGCTCGGGGACCTGCTTCACAAGTTACAGTTCGTCATGACATATGTGGCTCCTTGGCAGATGGCTTGGGGGTCTTCGTTTCACGTGTTTGCTCAGCTCTTTGCAATCCCTCGTATCCTTTCTGCTGCTATTTTCACCCACAAGCTGAGCTCCACATTTTTTGGATGCAGGCTTTTCATTGAACACTGGCAATAGAGAGAGTTTAAAGTCTTTAAGATCACATTTTAATGGGGACATGGGGAGGCACTTCGGGTTCCCTTTAGGCCACTGAGCCTTAAAAGATGTTTCTTAATTTTGAACTCTTCCTGCTTCCTCATGCATATTCAGGAGTTACTTTATTTTTTCTGATTCATTTCCCATGCCCAGATCTGCATTAAGATATCCTGTCTTTCAAATGAAAACTTACTACTTCAGTGACTCATTTGACTTGTGTAAAATAGTGCAAATTGATTTGCTATTATTAAACATTGTGAATAGGGTTGATATGTTTGACATATTATCATAGATTATGTAACATTACAGTATGATATAGTTTGGCTATCGTATACTTTTGACTAATATTCAAAAACCCAGAATTAGGGACAAATAGAATTACCCAAATAGTTTTGAAGATAAAAACGTGCTTATGGGTTTTTTTTCTGTAGTTGCTATTATCCGAGGAGCCTAATTTTACCATTTGTATCTTCATTTAGTTTCTTTATATGTTTTTAAGTGTTTCCATAGTGATAATTACCTTTAATTTACTTCAAAACAAGTTTGAGATGCTCCTTCTAAAGATCACATCGACACCTGACTAAATTGTATGTGGTGGAGGAGAGGGGTGGAGAGACTAATAAATAATATCCTTGAAGTGAGAGATTAAACAAAAATATTCTTGAGTCAGGCCTAAAATATGCCCTCAAAGGCTTTCCTTTCCACTAAATTTATACTTTCTAAACTTGCGTTTTCCAAGATATGGCTCAGGGACCACTTGCCTCAGAATCCCTGGAGGAGCTTGTTAAATAAGTAGATTCCTGATCCCAGCACATACTTTAAAAATCACATTTCAGAGGGTGGCTCCTGGAATCTCATCTGTCACAAGCTTTCCTGGGATTCTTCTCCCACTGAATGTGTGAACCCCCGTTCTAGACTCCAGCATTCCATTATGGGTGCTATTAGCTAGTATCAATAACCACTCAGAGCTTTCTTTCATAAGAAATTTACATAAGACCCATTAAGATAATTCATAAAGAATTCTTGGTGTCTGAAGTTTATGTACAGGGATGGAAACTCACTTGGGATAATCACTAAGTTATAATATATTCTAGATTTTTTTTAAATGCTCTCCTCCAGACTCATTTGTTTAAAAAATGTTTTTAAGCACATTGTTTTATGTTCCTATTCTTAGACCTGCATTGATATTTCTAAGGTATTTCAAGGTTATTTAGCAGAACAAGCTAAGAAAAAAAATTTTGCTGGAGTGTGAGCTTGTATACCAGACTTTACATTTAACTGCAGTCATTTTCTATTATACCAGTAACTTCAGCTTTTCCAAGCAGAGTCCTTTAAAGTAAAGACAGTGAAATGAAAGGGAGAGGTGATTTTTATTTCTGAAGTGTGTCTAAAGTATCCTGTCTGGAACTTAAAGCCTGTTTATTAAATAAAAATTATTTGATTGATGCAAGTTTTCAGTTGAGGAGTTGCACTAAGAATTTCAAATCAGACGTTATGATTCCCAATTTTATCCTATCTTTGGTCTGATGTAGATCGGTAGCATTTCTTGTGGCTATTTATGTCTTGTTAGGTGAGTTCAGTAATACTAATTACTCCTTGTAGTTCCACAAGTGAATCAAGTCTGTTCTGGGAGCCATAACTCTCAATTACATGAGCTAAAATGTGTGATGAGGGTTCAAACACAAGCATATCATATCTGGCACTTAATATCTCCTTTAAGGATGAAAGCAGCATTACCATCGATGTCAGATTGCACTCAGTGCACGTTAAATCTAAGTACTTTTCATGATGGGAGGACTCATTCTCTTAAGAAATTGAACACATCTGAGATGTAAATTTTACTGGGCACTTGGCAGTTCTGTTTCAGAACACTTAGTTGATCCCCATGCGTTGTTCCTATAACTGTCCCTGTGTGTGACACCCACTTGCTTCCTTCTGTGAAGATAACAGGAGTGATCTTCCTTCGAAGTGATGGTGGAGCTGGCCCACTGCAGCGTGTGATGGCGTCCGGGGCCTCCAGGGCCCTGCCTGCTGTCCAAAGACACCTTCCCCTCCTCGACCAGTTCTAAAGGTAGAGATTCATTATTTGGAATCCAACATCATCCCATTCAGAATATAATGAGATAAGTAGTTTAGAAAACTGGATATAGATGCCATCAAGACAAAGCCATCAGGTTTCTAAGTGCCAGCCTTGGGTCTGGAGTAATTTTGACATGCTAATTATTTTATCACTCTATTAAGAAGCTGTGGGTGCCATCATGGCATTGAGAAAGGACTAATTTGCTCCATTTTGGAATTGAATTCGCTTCCGGGCCAGCGGGGCACCGTTTAGAAAATTGCTTTTTCCAGCACTAGCATGTTTTTTCCCCAGGTAGCCTCTCCTGGTCTCTGAGCTTGTCACCTCCAGGGACCGAGGTGGATGCTCACCCTTTGAATACATAGAGAGAGAGAGAGAGAGAGAGAGAGAGAGAGAGAGAGAGAGAGAGAGAGAGAGAGAGAAAACCCCTGCAAGACCATTATCTTCTAATAATTAGATTTAGCCAGATTGTCTGTGTTAACTGTGTACATTGGGAAGGCTGCTTTCTGTTCAGTACATCCTTTTGAGTTTCTAATGATTTTTTTTAACTTTAAGCATTGATGTAGATGTTTTCCTATTAAATGTACTCAAACCTGACACTTTGAAAGAAGTCACACCTGCCTCTTAGGCTAACCTCTTGGCTTTTTCTTGGCAAGAAATAAAGAGGGCCCCATGTGCCTGCTCCCTAGGGGTCCCCACTTCTTGACGCTGCCTCAGAAGGTATAGTCACAGCCTTTCATATTTGCCCTGGTGATCTATTACTTTATTGATCTTCCCTGAATAAAATAACCTCCTAGGCCATCTATTCACTTCTGCCCTACTTCTGACCTCTTAAACTTCATTACCTTTCCTACCACATTGAACTTTGCCCTCCGCACTTACTTCTCAATTTCTGGGTAATTGTTTCTGGCATTTAAAAAATGGACAACATAATCTTTGGGGAAAGGTTAAGAATCGAAAAGAAGAGCTGGGCCAATCCCTCTAGCATCCTGCAGCTCTACCTTCTTGTGGCTTTGTCCCATTTCTGCAAAGTGCCCTCTGTCGCCCCTCCCTCTGCCCATGACAGAAATCCCCCTGTGACCTGCCTTCTCACATTTCTTCAGTACCTTCCCCAGTGACATCTCCCATGCAGCTCCCTTTTCTTCCAGTGACAAGGGGCATTGTTAATCTGGTATGTTTTGTGACCAAGGAATCTAGATATTTTCAGCTTTCATATGGAGAGGAAACGAGTGGGTGATAATAGCTATCACAGTAGCTCATTGTTTTGTGGGTCTCCATTTGAACCTGGGTCAGAATAGAGGGAATTGAATTTAAGTTGTAGCACAATCGAGCTATTTTTGATACCCAAACAATTCAACATCTGAAGGAGGAGGATCTGTCATTTCACTCCTGAAGATGCTTGGAAGTAAATAGCAAGTTAAAAAAAGAAATGACACCGTCAGTCCTGAAGCAAACCTCTGAGCTCAAATCTATGAAATTGCATGGAGATGTGCTGAGGACCACTCAAGCGCAGTCCCTTTTCTGGATTTATATCTAAGTGTGGCTCTGAAGGTCTGCCTCCACCTCCCTTATCACATAACTAAGCCATGCCACTGTCATCTGTAAAAGCACTTAGAAGCCTGAGCTACTTCTTCTATTTTGTGACTGATCATGAGACCTAGGGTCTTCCCGTCTGTGCCAAGCATTTTGTTTTCACTTTCTGCCAGAAACTATTGAACACAGGCCAAAGAGACAAGACCTCCATTTATGGAGTGGTGAGAAGGAGGTGCATGTCCCTTTGCAGGTGGGAAGATCAGTCTTGTAGGGGATCAGACCAGACTAGCAGCAGAAGCCTCCAAGCCCTTGCCCCACAGGACAAGAAGCACCATGCATATATAGGACTTGGGCAGTCTGGTCCCCACTGAACCTCACCACTTCTGTTCCCCCTTGTTCTTCCAGCCCTGGGTCCCACAATCACCTCTGCATCATGGTGACGCAGGTGTGACTGGCAGCTGGGAGCTGGGAAGTTGGAGACGGGGGAGGGACAAGCCCTTCCCGCACCTCCCTCAGATTTCCGGGGATCAATTAATTGGACTTACGCCAAAAATTACAGCCATACCAATTTTAATATTGAACAGTTGTGTTTCTGATCAGTCCGGGTGTGTAAAACTGAGGGACTCCAGTGAGGAACCCATACAGGGTGCTAAAGACCCAGCCCACAAAATACTGTGACTTCTCATGTATGTGTTTTTAGCTTATAAACCAGACATGACTTGGATGGAGCCATCAGTGTTCAGTGTATGACAAAGAATATATATTTTTGAATTGTGGGAAAAGATGTTTTGAGAAACAGAGATAGATGTACCTTTGCAAACAGTGCTGTTTATTTATTTTTAAAAGTGTCATTTAATTGTCATTATTTATAAAACTACTTAATACTTTAGTAAATTCACCACAGTGTGTTTTGTTCAGCTAATGGTATCTTAGTAAAAAAAAAAAATCCTGTTCTTTTCAAACTGTAAATATTAAATCTTTGCCATGAGCCATACTGAGAATGCTGGGATTCTTATGAGAGTCCTTTGGTTTTCTTAGTTTTCATAGTGGAGAAATGAGACCTAGCAGGATACTACTGAAAGTTTTATGTCTTCAAATATGCACACAGAGAGATCGAGTGTATATCCTTCTATACCCTTCTTTCTTTCCTTGGTGAGAAAATGGCTTTAATGTAAACTAGTCAAAATCTGAACTGATATTTAGAAATATAATGATGAAAGATTTTTTGCCTTAACTCAAAATTCTCAGATTCTGCCATGCTTTTCTTTCAGACCATCGCCACGTCAGTCTTTTCTACTCCACTGAGCCCATTTCTCGGAAGTGTCATTTTTATCACATCCTATGTTAGGCCAGTGAAATTCTGGGAGAAAAACTACAAGTAAGATCCCAAGATTGATGCTATCTTGCCTTGTTTTATCTGTGCTTCAGGACGCACCCCTGGCCCTCCTGTGGGTAAAGGTTGGGTGGGGCTGCGTCTCCCTCCGTTCACACCCTCAGCACAGGAGCTCTGGGCAGAACATGACTAATGTGCAATCAGGTACTAGTCCAGGTTGCACCAGGTGTGAAGGAAACATGAGTTATCACTGCCCAATGCTATGAAAGGTTGGCTAAGGAGCCAGGGTCGTGTCATTTGCTATTCAGAGATGGCCCTGGATGTACCCCTTCTGTGAGCATTTTAAATGTGGGTGTGGTGACAAGTGTGCACGCATCATAACTCAGCGTAAACGAGAACATCAATTTTCTGAGCACCATTCAACTTGTAAAAGATGATGTATGTACTTTTTCTTGACTGTTTGGACTGGTCAGTCATACATTCCCTCAAGCAAACAGTGAAATGGCGGCAGTTATTTCACAAGGGAAGGTGTGAAGGGGGAGTAATGGTTCGCTCAGTCATTCTCAAGAACTCTTAATGGTCTGTGGAAGGAGGGCCTGAGAGCAGGCAGAGCAGGGGGGAAGTGTAGGGAGCCAGCCTGCCTTTAGTTCGGGGCAGAGGAGACACTTCTTGCATTGACAGCTGGACTTCCATTTCAGATCCCCTTTGCCCTAATTTACCAGCCATGCCTCTGCCACTCCATTCCCGGAAAGCCTACAGTGTGTCTACGTTTTGCACAGCTCAGGCATTTGACAGTGTGCCTTTTGTGTCTCACAGAGGACATTAACTCAAGACATCCGGGTTTCTGTTTCTCCCCAAGATGGCTCATGCCAATATAAAATCCATCCTTCTGGGACAGGCAGTAGGGTGGAGTGATAAAGACTCAGCCTGTCAACAGCCTGCCTTACTCACCCCTCACCTCTGCCACTTACCTCTGGTGACCTTGGGCCTTCTTCTCCTCTTCTGTAAAATGGGGCCAAAAGAATAGGCTCTACTTCACAGACTTACTGTGAGGAGAAAATGAGTTAATATACATAAGGCACCTAGAATAAGGCCTGGTGCAGTGACCTTGCGGGGCCCGTGCTGGTCTGACTCCTCCCTGACTGCTCTGCCGAGAAGGCCCCGTGCCCACTCGACCCACGACAGCAGGTTTTGTCACAACTCAGTACATTGCACGCGGGCAAGCTCACATTGCGGGGTGCTGAGACATAATGAATCATAAGAAAGACATATATTTGGTCATTCACAGGACCAAATATATATATTTCCCAGGTATAGTTGGTCTTCATCCACAGTTCCTGAAAATACTGCAGAGCCTTAAAGGTGAAATGAGTGTTTTGTCATGTTAATGAGAGACTTTGGACCCCACCCAAGGGTGGGGGCAAGAGGCTGAATCAGCGAATGGCCAATAATTTAGCCAATCATGACTAAGCGATGAAGCCCTCACAAAACCCCATAGAAGAGCTTTTTGCTCTTGCTCTGCTGTGCCTGCTGTGCTCCAGTTGGATCCAGCTTCCTGGAGGGAGGGAGCGTCTGTGCTCAGGGAACCAGATCGCCTCCACGTGCCGGCAGGCCAGGCCCCAAGCTCCACGAGGACAGGAGCTCCTTTATTTGCGACCTTGCCCTATGTCTCTCTTCATCTGGCTGTTAACTTGTAACCTTTACGGAATCCTTTATTAAACTGGGAAAATAAGTATTTTCCTGAGTCCTGTGAGCCACTCCAGCAAATTAGTAGAACCTAAGGAGGAGGGCATGGGAACCTGCAGTCTGTAGCCGGTAGGTCAGAAGCACAGGGACCGCCTGGGACTTGCGACAGGCGTCTGGAGTCGGGGGTGGAGCACAGTCTTGTAGGACGGAGCCCTTAACCTGGGAATCTGGTGCTGTCTCCAGGCAGACAGCCTCAGAATCAACTTGAGTTCTCGGACACCCTGCTGGTGTTGAGAATTGCTTCGTGTTAGTGTGTGTGGGAAGAACCCCCTCCCACATATTTGCGCACATGGACTCGGGTCCGGGAACCCGAATGGAGTTATACTACTATTACCGCTGTGTATAATATTGTCACTGTTATAAATAAATGTAGGGGAAAAAATACACCATTGCGTTTGGTGTTGGACGAGTGGGAATTACAGGTACCCTGGGGAAAACTAACCAAACCAGAGTGCCCCATGCGAGCCAGTGCTGAGACCATGAGGAGGTGGGGACCCTTCAACCCTTAAGTTCCTGGAAGACTCTTGATGGTCCAATAGAGGTGGCCTTTTTGCACTATAACGAGTTCTTGAATTTTACACACAAGCAAGAGTCCTTTATTGCATTGGTTTAAAGGGATATGATGCATATTTACAGAGTCCGAAAATAAAAGAAACCTACCAGCACTGGCTTTTTTTTTTTTTTTTCAGAGAAAATAATCTGGGGGACCTTTTCGGAGCTCTGCAAATCACACCTCTGGAAAGTGTAAATGCTTGTTAGTAAGAGGAATGGCAACCACTCTGCCTTTAATTATGCAGGAAAGTGCAAGCTATTTTAAATTTGATCTTTAAAACAAAAGGTTTCTTTCTATCTCCTAGTGAGGAGTCAGTCTTTCTGGCCTGGGAGGGTTTGATCTAAGGAAAATGCATGCCCTTGGGGTTGTAAGGGTCGCAAGCTCCCCCGATAGAATGGGGAAAGAGAAGTCTTTGCTGGGAGGTTTTACCGCAGGGGGCATATTAGCACCTGGGCAGAGCAAGTGAGGTGTTTTCCTACTTAGCTTCCTCATTTCCAAGATTCAGCGACCCTTCATGGTGGAACATTTTGGTCTGAATTGTTGGTTCATGTCAGTTACTTAAAATATGGGCTTCTAGAGCAGGATTTATGCTTCCTTATTCAGTCCACAAAGCATTGATTCTCTCATGGTCCATTCTTCCTCAGTTTACGCTCTGTTCCATGTGGGAGTGGTCCCTCTCTGGCCAGCTTGTGCGTGGATGGGGAGGGGATGACGGTCTGCGGGTATGGATCAGGGTGCCAGTCTTTACCAGGCCTCTCTGAAGGAGCCAAGTTGCAGAAAATGTTCGGTCCATTGTGGGAAAAGCTCCTAAGGGGAAACCCAGGGAGCTGAAAGCAGTTGTCACCCTGTAGTTAGCATCAGAATGCGGCTGTGGTGGCCCCATCTGCTTAAAAAATGAGTGGTGGAATTCAGGACAGTAAGAGGACTGGGTGCAGGGAAGGAAACGGCAGGAAATTTCATCTGGATTCCCGCATGTGATCTGGAAAGCTCATTCTGTCATTCTTAATCTGTTGGTTTTTGTGTCAAGTAGGAATGACGGCTAGTGCTCTTATCTGGGGCCCTTGCAGCCGCTCCATTACCCTCCTTCAGTCTGATTCGAAGGAGCAGCCGGTGACTGTAACTGATTCTAATTGTTTACGGGTTGTCCCGTCACTTTGCAAGACCGGCTAAAAGACACTCTCCTCTGGAGCTTCAGAGAGCACTTTGTGCCACGTGGGCCCCAAGTTCAGCGCCCCCAGCCTCGTGGTGTGCTGAGGGGCCCTGCCAGCCCTTCTCGGGGCTCCTCTCCCTTTCCGCCCCTGACCCCCACTCTCCAGTCCTCGGGTTTCTGTTTCAGGCTGGCTCTGGTGTTTGCAAGGCTCCAGTGAGCCCTGCACTGTAATGAAGCCATTTCAATACTCTGAAGAGCCCACAAGTAAATCAGCAGCCACCTGATCCTCATGGCCACTTGCTGCCCCGGCCTGGGCTTTCCTGAAATCTGCAGACGTCCTGTTCCCCAATGCCACCCCTCACAGGGCGCAGATGGCAAACGTGGCCTCTGCCCTCCTAACTCAGCTGCTCTCTAATCGGTTGCCACACACCCCACCAAGTGACAGGCTGTCTCAGCCCCTGAGGTGACTCCCCGCTGCCTGAGGAGTGTGGTCTACCGACTGTAGACCGCGCAGTAAGTTCTGCTGGTGCAAGTGGCCTGTACCTGCATCGTCCAGTAGGGTGGCCCCACCAGCACACATGGCTAGTCTGCACTTGAAACCAGGCTACCTTGATAGGAAACCGAATTTTAATTCTATTTCATTTTCATTAATTCAGATTTAAATTTAAATAGCCACAGGTGACTAGAGGCTTCCATATTGGACACTACAGATAAGGACCCTCCCCTAGTCTTTATTTCACCTTTCAGCCTGCCTCCCACAACGTGTTCTCATACAGCACATGAGGTGCGTTCTTCATTCCACGCTGTTCCTTGGGCGTGCCCCTCACATAGAATGCCCTTCCCTCCTTCCACCTTTCCGCTTCCCAGGCACACCCACCCAGATTCAAAGTGGGGGAAATAAGTTCCACCTTTTGATGGGAGGATGGTAAGGTTCAAAAAGGACTTGTGGGATGACAGTTATTGTAGCAGTCATCTTTGGAAAATAAATTTACCCTGTGGCCACCAGTGATTCTACCCACGATTGGTATAGACTGTATTTACCTCCAAGTCTGGACTCGTTTACCTTTCAGCTTTGTGTCCTTATGTGGCATGCACACAGTAGGCATCCTGTAACTATTTTCTTCAATGAATTAAGTCCAACAATATTAAATAAAAGGGAAAACTCACCCTGAGTTTTATTGCCATTGTTAGGGAGTTCGCTGTTAACTGGCGGTCTCTTGATTAGGAAGGGCGTTAAAGTCTGTCCTGACGAGCTCCACCTGTTGTCTCCATGTAAATTATAGGCATTAATAGCAAATGCACCAGAATAACAGTGCCTCGTGTTTATAAATCCCCTCATGTCAGAGTATTTTAAAAAGCTTTAGAAACACATTTTGATATTATGATTTATCATCCTTCGATTTATATATAAACAATCACTGAATAACTAAACTTGGTCATTAACATGCAACAAATGTTTAGGCTAGGAAAGATTTGACTCATGTCCTTGGTTGTCTCAGCGAATGTCTCGGTCCTAAAGGAGCTGACTGTCTTCAGCCCTAAAGAATCAAAGTCCCAGTAACAATGGTTTTGCTTTAATACACCAGAAGTTTTCAATAAAATGTGAAATACTAGCAATGAGGAGACATGTAACAGCTACCTGAAAGGCAAATACAGCTTTCATGGTTGGGACATTTCTACTTTATTCTTCAGATTGCTTTTAAAATGTTAAATCATTCTGTGCATTATCCTTGTTAATAAATATGCGTTTAGCATCTATGTGAGGGCACTGTGCTAGGCTTTAACTAACAGGAGTAAGTCTGTGATGGGTCTGCAAAACTGTGAACGGTGCACTGGTTGTCCTTGATCCCGTCCTGGTTAGCAAGGAGATAACTAACTCCCAGGTGCTCCTAGCGTGGTGATGGTGCATCATAAAGCACGGGCTTTGGGAGCATCAGACCCCGACTAAAATCTGAGCCCATATGCTTGGTCCAGTGTCTGGTTTCGGAAAATTATTCAGCCAGTGAGCCTCGGTTAACTCATCTGTAAAATGCAATGTGTCCATGTTCCTCCCAGAAGTCATAAATACCAGATGAGACAGGGTTCATTTCACTGTGGCCAGTATGCAGGTCATTTGTATGTACAGCATTTTTTATCCTTTGTCCCATCCCCATTTTGTCCTCCTTCCCTATATTACTATCTACTCTCATTCAACCTTTAATTCAGTATGTCGTACTTTACATACGCTTGCAACCTACTTTCAATCCTTTCTTAAACAGCAGGACACAGTCATACCAACCAGTGAAAGGGCACGAGTCACATGTGCCAGGTCACATCACACCTGCAGCCAGCATGCTGTGAGATGCCCCATAAACACTTAGTCTTCACCTTCAGGTGCTGTTTATTTTGATGCCTCAGCTACAGAGCCTGGGTTCTGTTCTTGGAGCATCACAGCTGCTGGAGTGGAAAAACAAGATCTCTATAGTGCCACAATTTTGTGGTTTATCAAACAAAATATAGGATCAGAATATTTCAGCTGGCCTCCGTGGGCTCTCATGAATCTTACTGTGTTATTTCTCAGCCCCCTCTTGGGTTCATCATACAAAGTGAGCTAACATGGACTGTTGGAATTTCAGAGTCCCCTCTGTAGTGTCCACTGCAGGGAATCCTGTGGCCCCTGCCTTCCCCTTCTCCCGGTGGAGCAGACCTTGTGAGCTCTCTTTTGTGAGAACTGCGCTGAACCGGCTCCCATGGTATTGTCACCAGGAGAGCACAGTCACCTGGGTGTGCCTGCTGATTCTCGACACCAGCACCCTCATGCCTCTGGCACGGCCCCTCCTTCCCCCGTTGGAAGGCCGCTCTCCTGCCCCGTGCTGCCCTCCTCCTCAGGCCAGACAGCCCGCACTGCTCTTTGTGTGAAGTGCTGGGGACCTGGTGCCTCCTAGCCACCCTTGTCCAGATGTTTACTGGGTCATCCCGAAACCCGCTCCCTATTCATCTATTCATCTCATTCATGCCTCTTAAAATCTAAAACCTCTCAATCGTTTTACTAAAGTATTGCCAAGCCAAGGCTTCATCATCCCAATCTTATATATGTGTTTTACTGAAAGTCAGAAATTTACATTTCCTCTATCAACTCTGAAGGTATTGACTTTAACTCAACATTCCAGCCCGTAGAGGTCAACTTCCATCATGTCATTCATTGTCTCTCTGGCTCCCTCACTTGTGCTCTCTACAGATGGGATTACCTGTCACCATCTGGGTCTTATTCATGGTTTGTTAATGATGAGCAGTACAGAGCTGTGGATGCCTGACTAGGTTAAGGCAGTCAAAGGAAGAGGTTCTCAACTCCACGCTTTTTTACCCTTTTCAGAATGGAAAGGATTTTGCTGGGTGATGTCCACCCACCGAGCTATTTTAAGCATGATTGGTAAGACCTCCTCAAAAGGCATTTTTTTCCTTAAATACAAGGCAAGAAGCTTCTAGAGCTTATGGGTTAATAGTACAACGTGGCACTATAATTAAAATTTTCAGTTATGCAGGGGAGGGACTTGCATAGGTCAACTACAATTGAGCTGCCTTACAATTGATTTGAATATGTTTACAACGTGCCTGGACATATTCAGTCAGTGTTGAGATGAAAGTCATGAAGCTGCTTGGCCCTCTGAGCACACACCTAGGAGTGTGTTGGGTCCCAGATGTATTATTACTAATGATAATAACGAAGGGAGCAAGAGCAAAGCAGGGTAGTAGCGGTTATGGTAGCAGTCCTCATGTCTTTGTATTTCTTGAACACCTGATCACCTTCTCAAATGTGTTCGTCCTTACACCTGATGTCCCATCCCCATTTTGTTCTCCTTACACCCACTCTGGAAGGAGAACTTCATTTTTCTCATTTCACAGATCAGAAAAAGGAAACTCAGGGAAGTTGAATAACTTTCCCAAGGTCACAGAACAAGTCAGTGGCTGTGCTGAGATAATAACCCAGGTCTGGCCTTAATCCAAGCCCAGAGCAATTTTCATTATGACCTGAAGCCTCTCAGATGCCTCCCACATTAAAACAAAAATCAGTGCACGTCCGTTAAAGTGTTTGCTCACAATTAGAAAGCGAGGTCCCTCCACAAAAACCCTGTTTGGCAAGAGGAACCTGTCCAGGAGGGAAGGCAGTCAGCCCAGGGCCTGAGGCCGCTGGCTGCGTGTGGCTCTGCCCAGAGAGGCTCCTCTCGGTGCCTGAGGGAGCATTCCGCAGGCTCCCCCCGGCAGCGCGAGCGCGCCAGGTGGCGCGGAAGGTGCCTGTCGCTCTTGGAGTGCCCCTCAGAAGCAGACATTGGTCCCCGGAGAGGACAGGACTGATGTGGGTCAGAGCCCACAGGACTCACCTGGGGCCACTCTGAAACCCAGCTGTACTGTCACTTAGTGACAACTGGAGCACAGAAGGCTCAAAACCACGGAGCCCCGCCTCCGACTGTGTGATAGCCAGGTGAGACACTCTGCAAGGCCGGGGCCAGCCGCAGCTCGCATGTGTGTCTCCCTGCTCCCGAAGGGGTCTTCCTGGCGCTTCCCTGTGGCCCCAGCATGGCAGTGCTTCTCAGCAGGGCTGCCTCCATGCTGGGCCCCGGCTGGGTGCATTAGCCCAGACTGGTTCTCAGCGGCCCAGAGCCCGAGGGGGCAGGCAGGCGGGTGCCCTTCAGGTGCTGCCTGGTGCCCCCAGCGCGGCCAGATTGTGGGCCCCTCAGCCTGGGGAACCCGGGACCACCAGTGACGTGAGGCGGGGCATTGGTTCCAGACCTTTCCAGATCTGTAGCCTTGACAGATGAGCAGAGACGAGGCCTCAATGACCCTCTGGGGCAATGAGTGACCGCCTGAATAAAAGCTCAGGTGCAGAAAGGGGGTCAATCTAATTGATTCAGATGCAATTTTCTCTTTAAATGGGTGACTTGAAAAATTTCTATTTGAGACCATCACTCACCTTTCATTTTCCAGGGTGTTAAATAACTGGAAGAAATGCCCTCACTTTTCCTAGGAGGTAATGGTAGGTCTTTGGGAATCCTCCTCACCAGAAGGGACTCAGAGTTGTCTGGATGCATATGTGAATGTAAGAATTTTGAGTAATTTGAAAATGCTTAGGATTCACTTTGAGATTGCCCATGGGTGTCTATTGATAAAGAAATGTGTTCAGGGATTAACACAATTTAGCTACGGCAGCCATGTCTGGGGAGACCGTGGGTCCTGGGGTCAGGTTCAGCCAAGGTGCGAATATGGACCAAGTCTCGGACTTGCCAAAAGAAGTAGAAGTTGGGAGACCCTGGAAGGGAACGGTCGTGATCATGTATGAGGACATGGAAGTGACCAAGAGGAGCTCAAGAGCAGAGCATCAGGGAACCTCGGCCAGGCGGCGGGGACACGCGGGCTGGCTCCTTGCACGCACCGCACCGCAGCACCTGCCTCCGATTTCGTTTCCCTCTAGTGAAACCTAGCTCTGCATAAATTGTTTCCCTGGACTTTAGGCCAAAGGTAAGCAAGAAACAGACAAGCAAGCGAGACTGTGGACAGACAGCCAAGGCAACAGGAGATAAGGTGTGAAGCCCAGAGTCCCAGAGATGGACGGCCTCTGCCTGGCCTGAGGGAGCCCTGGGACCATGGGCTATGGAAGACCTGCAAGGCAGACAGTCCTCTCCTCGCCGCCAGACATGGCGGTGTGGGATGCCAGCCTCATGTCCCGGGCAGCCTTCTTGTTCCCACAAGGGGAGAACCGGCCAGAGAATGCGGCAAGCCCAGAGGAAGGCAGGGCCAAGGGATGCGGAGAAGGAGTCCGGATGACGCCGCTCTGGCCCCTGAGTCCAGCTGGACCCAAGCAACCTTCCAGCTGTGTGAGCCTGTGAATTTCACATTTTCAGTAAGCCATTTCCAGTTTGGTTTTCTGCCACTTGAAATCAAAGGACTTCTAATAAAAGTAAGTGATGGCTTTGATCAAAGGAGTCCTTCCCCATACTTTTATTTTGGGGGAGTCACAGCACAAAGGTCGGATCTTTATCATCATAATTCTGTGGGTCTAAATAGTGTAGAATGCCAGAGGAGGTGCCAGGCATCCCCAGTTGGATCTCCAGGGCCGAGTGGCAGGTCAGGAGTGTAAGCCTTCCCCGGCTCTGTAGCTGAGACTCACTGTATCTCAGGCCAGTCCTGGCACCTCCCTCCTCAGCCTCAGAATTCCTCAGCTTGAATTCTAGTCTGGGTCTGAATACTGCTCTGTCTGAGGAACTACATGAGGAACCTGGCCCCATCCGCTGTGTTGCTGACAGGTGAGAAAGCGCTCACACACGCGCCTAGGGGTAAGGTTTGACGCCAGGTGTGCTGAGCAGCCATCATGCAGATATATTCCAGAAGGCTGGCGCCTTTGAGGAGCTCCAGTGTGTTCAATTTCTCAAACAGCACTGGTTTGAGCTTATTATTCATTATGCTGTGGTGCATAATTGTACTCAGCGTTCTGTTCCATTTTGCTGAGCAGTTAAAGAATGTGAGAAGTGCAGAGTGGTGAAGCTGACCATGTGCCTGCAGGAAGGAGTCCCGCATGCCCACCTGCTTCCCAGCTGGCTCGTGCTGCTGACAGAACGCTTCAAGGTCACCCAGGAGCAAGGCTTTGTGACTGAGTCAGGTTGATGGATGGTTGCAGGGGGTCTAAGTCTAGTAAAGCATGAGGACAGAATCCTTTTCTCAGTCTCTGCAGCAAGTGAGGGAAAGAGGGTCCTTTTCCAGCTTTTAGGGAAGTGCTGAGAAGGGATTCATGTGTTCTAAACAAAGGAAGGCAGGAAATCTTCTGCTCTTAAATCTGCAATCTCTGCATGGCTCGAATGTACATGATGCAGGAGATTTACTGGGCAGATCTGAGGTCCCTTCACAGTGAGGTTCACTCCCCAACTCTGAGAACACTGACTTCTTTAAAAGATCTTTCCCTGTGACTGGTCAACATCTAAAGTGGATGTTCCCAGCCATGAGACAGCTTGTTCTCATTCTCTCCAGGACTGACACCGTCAGCCGCGGGGAGGCCACACTAGGTCCTGGGGGGCTTCAGCATATAACTCTATCCTTAGCATTCTAGTAATCAGGTAGGGCTTCTTTCATCTTGGCACCCTGAGCATATTTCCAAGACTGACTGTAATCCTACCTTATTGAAGGCTAAGACCTGACCCAGGCTTCGCATACAGTTGCTGCTTCCCGGTACACAGCAGTATGCAGTGAAAAATGAAACTAATACGTACTGTGAACCTAGGGAACCATGCTCTTTTTCTTGTCACTTGGGATACAGTCTGCCCTCGCCGCTCCTCTGCAGGGGTCGTAATGCTCTTTCCTGTCTGGATTGCCGTGTTTGGTTCTCTCTGTAAACACAATTAAGTAGACTGAGGCCCCCTTTCAAAATTTTTAAAATGAAAAATGACCAGTAATGGAAAAATAATCACCTACATGAAAATTAGAAAAAAAAAATGTGTTGCCTGATAAAAATCAGTGTGATTTAATATATTGTATTTCTTTTCCATTTTGTGATGTCTTACTCTGTTACGTAAAAAAAAATATATATTATTTGTGTTAGAAGTTGTCTAGTTGGTGCTTATTTTTCCAGAGTCGGGAAGACTTCAGAGAGAGGTATACTTGGGGGTTTGGAAGAAAGGAAGGAGAGAAAGTTCTTAGCGGACTTTAAAGAAAATTGTTTGGGTAGAAAATGACGTTTTTAAAAAGCCTAATTGTAAGAACAGTCCAGAATGATCGAACACAGGCTTTCTACTTAAAATCATCACGGATAAAGGAGAGCCACTTGGGAAGCCTTCGAGGAGCTTTCACACAGTTATCAAAGAACCTGTTTTGGGGAAACCTGAGGTGAATACAGGACATTTGGGATCAATGAATGAACAATTACCTGTGGACTCCTGTCTCTGTGCTCCCAGGGCTGAGATTCAACACAGACTATTCTAGTATTTGAAATATCAAATTTGAAAAACATTTTCAGAATAAAAAATACTATTCCTCTTTCCTCCTTAGAAGCAATCTATACCCAGATGTACTGAGGCAGTGATATCAAAACCATTGGCTGTTTACTCCCTGTCACTCACTGTTCCCTTGGCTAGCTGGCCTGTTACTAGGCGAGGGTGATTCTTTGTTTAGTTTTGTGGGGTGAATAGGAGACATCGATGCAGCTCTGTATTTTGATTTATTAGCAAAAGT
The DNA here is from genome assembly GCA_029783875.1 of Phataginus tricuspis. Lineage (NCBI taxonomy): Eukaryota > Metazoa > Chordata > Mammalia > Pholidota > Manidae > Phataginus > Phataginus tricuspis. The sequence continues at coordinate 3,228,555 of JAQQAC010023241.1, forward strand.
CGTGTGCCTTGTTCAGTTCCCTTTTTATGCACTCAGAAAACTGGGGATCAGAAGAATTAAGTTGATTCCCTCCTCAGGCCCCTCAAATAATGTCACCATAAACCAAGTTAGAAACAGAAATCAGGTTTACTGACCTACAGTTACAGTCTTATTCTTGGGGGTCCCCCTGCCTTATTAGTGTAATGTTTCCAGGTTAAATCATTTTGCATAGGGTTCACCGGCATAAAAAAATGCAAACGTGAGAAATCACATTTGCATATGATGAATTTCTTCATTTATGGTTTTATACCATAATATAAGCCAGTGTACCTTATTTGACAAGGTCCTCAAGATGATTACAGAATTAGGAGCATGATTTTAGGTGGACTAGATTTTTTAACAGGTTTTAAGTACAGTGTTATGCTATGGAAGTGAATAAAATTGCAAAGGAAAAGTGAACCCTGTTTCAGCGGAAACGCTGCTGCGATTTTATTAAGTGCCACCTCCTTCAGTGACAAAATAGCACTGTGTGTTAATGGGGCTTCATGCTCAGAGAATGTGTCTTCTCAAGTTGCTGCCTTTCCTGAGACAAGTGGCCGTGAAAACTGAGTTAACTTAGCAGGGCTGTGTGTTTCACTGCGCAAACAGCTGCAGGTCTGTTCTCAAGGGTTACCATTTCTTTTGCTGTTGTGGGTGGGGAAGCCTCGTCTTCATCCAAATTCTGTGCTTACCACTGGTAACTATTGAAAGAAGTAAATATCATCCCCAGGAGAAATTTCACCCACAACTCTGAATAAAACAGTGTTAAGGAAATGATGTCGGGTCTCTTGTTACCAGAAGGATATAGCACCCGGAAGTCAAAATCCTAAAACAGGCATGTTACGCTTGGGGAAAAAAACACCACCACCTTGATAATTTAATCCTTATGAATCTTCTGTAATCCTCTACATCTCCATTTATTCAAGTCCCCGTTTGGCAGACCTGTCCAACCCCATGCAGCTTGAATTTTTTAATTACTATTCTTAATTGGTTGCATTTGCAGAATCAGAAGAAACACTTTTCACCCCTAAATACTTATGACTATCCAGTGAATGAATAGTTGGGCTTCACATGCTGTATTTGAAATGTTGGATAGATTTGGATTCTTCTGGCTAAAATGAGAGAAGCAATCTTAATTTGCAGTGTAAAAGTATCAACAATGAGAATTGCGCATGAATGCATTATAGTCACTGAGTTCAGACTAGCTATTAGCTATGGAGATACTTTTTTTCTTTGAATATTTTATTTCTCTTTAAAGCAGTTTTAGATTGATGGTAAAACTGAGAGGAAGGTATAGAGATTTCCCAGTTAGATTTTTCTTTTTTTTTTATTAATGTATCATTGATACACAATCACATGAGCAACATTGTGGTTACTAGATTCTCCCCATTATCAAGTCCCCATCACATACCCCATTACAGTCCCTGTCCATCAGCAGAGTAAGATGCTATAGAATCACTACTTGTCTTCTCTGTGCTATACTGCCTTCCCTGTGCCCCCCCCACACATTATGTGTGCTAATCATAATGCCCCTTAATCCCCTTATCCCTCTCTTCCCACCCATCCTCCCCAACCCCTTTCCCTTTCATAACTGTTAGTCCATTCTTGGGTTCTGTGAATCTGCTGCTGTTTTGTTCCTTCAGTTTTTTCTTTGTTCTTATACTCCACAGATGAGTGAAATCATTTGGTACTTGTCTTTCTCTGCCTGGCTTATTTCACTGAGCATAATACCCTCTAGCTCCATCCATGTTGTTGCAATGGCAGGATTTGTTTTCTTCTTATGGCTGAATAATAAGCTATGGAGATATTTTAAAATTAAACTTTATAGATTCACATATAGTTGAAAAAAATAACAGAGAGATTCCTCCATATGCCCTTTGTCCAGTTTACAGGTGTTAATGTCTTGCAAAACAACTAAAACTACTATCTTGATATTGATACAGTCAAGATAAAGGACATTTCCATCACCACAAAAATTTCTCCTTTTACCCTTTTTTAAGTACACAATATTCCTTCTTGTCCCTACCCCCTTCTTAACTCCTGACAACCACTAATATGTTCTCCATCTCTGTAAGTTTGTCATTACAAGAATGTTATATGACTGGAGTCATGCAATATTAAACCTTGTGGGATTGGCTGTTTGCACTCATCATAATCCAGTGTAGATCCACCCAGGTCATTGTGTGTATCAATGGCTGGCCCCTTTTTATTGCTGAATAGTATTCCATGGCACAGATATACCACAGTCTATTTAGCAACTCACCCACTGAAGGACATCTGGGTTGTTTCTAGTTTGGGGCTATTATAAATAAAGCTGCCATGGACATTTATTTACAGGTTTTTGTGTGAACATAAGTCTTCAGTTCTCTGAGGTAATTGCCCAGGAATATAATTGTCATATCAAATGGTAGCTGTGTTTTTTTTTTAAAGAAACTACCAAATTTTTTTTCAGAGGCACTGTACCATCGTATCACCACCAACAATGTATGAGCTATCCATTTTCTCCATATCATTGGCAGTGTATTGCTGTTTTTGCTATATTTTATTTTAGCCATTCTGGTAGGTATGTAGCAATATCTCATTGTAATTTTAATTTATATTTCCTTAATGATTGATGGTGTCAAACATCTTTTCCTGAGCTTCTTTGGCATTGGTATACCTTCTTCAAGGAAAAGTTTTTCCACGTCTTTTGCAATTTTCTAATTGGATTCTTTGGGATTTTTTCCTATTGAATTTTGAGGGTTTTTTTTTTGTGTATTTTAGATACTAGTACTTTGTTGGCTATGTGGTTTGCAAATATTTTCTCCCAGTCTGTACCTTGTCTTTTCATCCTCTTAACAGAATATTTTGCAAAGTAGAGGTTTAAAAAAAATTCTTGTCAAGTGCATATGGACTGTTCTTCAGGATACACCATATGCTAGGTTGTAAAACAAACTTTACCCTTGTATGATTGAATTCATACAACATATATTCTGTAACCACAATGGAATGAAATTATAAATTAATTGCAAGAGAAAATCTGGAAAATCCTCAAATATGTAAAAAATAAAACAAACAACGGGTCAAGGAAGAAATCACAAAGGAAAAAAAACTTATTATGTGATGAATGAAAATGAAGCACAGTATATTAAAATTTATAAGATGTAGCAAAAGCAGTGCTCAGAGGGAAATTTGTATCTGTAAATGCCTACATTAAAAAAATAAGAAAAGTCTCAAAAGAATAACCTCATCTTCCACCTTATGAAACCAGAGAAAGAAGAGCCAACTGAAGCCAAAGCCAGAAGACAGAAGGAAAGAATAAAGATCACAGTAGAGATAAATGATATGGAGAATAGAAAAACAATAAAGAGAATAAATGACACCAAAAATTGGTACTTTGAGAAAAATCAACAAAATTGACAAACTTTACCTAGAACGACCAAGAACATAGGAGAGAGAACTCGAATTACTATAATCACAAATAAAAGTGAGGCCATTACTACTGACCTTACATAAATAAAAGGAATATAAGAGAATCCTGTGAACCACTGGGTGCCAACCAATTAGCCTCAATGAACTACCAAGAGCACACAAACTACTAAAACTCACTGAAGAAGAAACAGAAAATCTGAATGGATCCATAACAAGTAAGGATATCAGTAATCAAAGAACTCCCAACAAAGAAAAGCTGAGGACCAGTTGCCTTCATTGGTGAATTCTACAAAATGTTTAAAGAATACTAATCTTTCTCAAATATCCAAAAAATTATGAAGGAGGGAATGATCCCTAAATCATCCTGTGTTGCCAGTATTACCCTGACACCAAAACCAGACAAAGTCATCACAAGAAAAGAAAACCTTGGACCAATGTCCCTTATGAATATAGATACAAAACTCCTGAAAAAATGCTAACAAATTAAATTCAGTAGCCTTCTAAAAGGAGTATACACCATGATTAAGTGAGATTTATCCCAGGAAAGTGAGATATATGAAAATCAATCAGTGTAATATACTATGTTAGTAAAATGAAGAGAAGAAAAACACATCCGCATCTCAATCAATGCAGAAAAGTTATTTGACAAAACACAGCACTCTTTCATGATAAAGATCACTCCACAAACTAGGAATAAAAGTATATATCCTCAATCTGATAAAGTACATCTATGAAAAACTCACAACTAACATACTTAGTCATGAAATACAAAAAGCTTCCTTGCTAAGATAAAGAACAAGATAATGTTCTTTATCTTAGCAACTTGGAAAGGAAGAAATAAAACTATCTCTATTCATAAATGACATGATCCTATGGAGAGGAAATCCTGAAAGAGTCACAAAAACTATTAGAGCTAATAATTGAATTCAGCAAATTTGGAAGAAACAAGTTAAACATATAAAAATCAGTTGTATTTCTATAAACTACAATGAACTATTTCAAAATGAAGTAAGAAAATAATTCAGCTTAAAATAGTATATAAAGAACAAAATATTCAGGAATGAATTTAACCAAGGAAGTGGAAAATGTGAACACTGGAAACTACAAACATTGTTGAAAGAAATTAAAGAAGGCATAAAAAAATGGGAAAACATCCTGTGTTCATGAATTTGCAGACCAAATATTAAGAAAGCAATGCACCCCAAATTGGTCTGCAAATTCAATTAATTCCTAACAAAATTACAACTGCATAAAAGACAACCCAATCCTAAAATTCATATAAAATTTCAAGAGACCTTGAATAGCCAAAACAACCTTTAAAAGCAATAAAATTGGAGGACTCACACCACCCAACTTCAAAACTTATGAAAAAAATTAGTGTTTCTACAAAACAGTGTGGTATAGGTACAAGGATAGATGTATAGATCAATAGATTAGAATTGAGTGTCCAGAAATCAGCTTACATATCTATGATCAGTTGATGGTCTACAAGAGTGCCAAGACCCCATCCAATGGGGAAAGGCTGGTCTTTTCAACAAAAGATGTTGAGGCAACCAGACATCCACATGTAAAAGAATGCAATTGAACCTTATATAACATCATATACAAAAATTAACTTAGGATGGGTCAAAGACTTAAGTATAATAAAAGCTAAAATCATAAAACTCTTAGAAGAAAGCATAGGAATACATTTTAATCTTGGATTTCAATGAATTCTTACATAAGGCACCAAAGACATAAGCAACAAGAGATAAATAAATTGAACTTTATCCAAGTTAAAAGCTTTTGTACATCAAAGAACACTATCAATAAGGTGAAGACAATTCCACTCTGAGGTATATGCACAAGAAAATTGCAAGGAAGACTTTCTAACAAGAATTGTACACAAAAGTTCACAGCAGCATTATTCATTGTAGCCAAAAAGTAGAAACAACTCAAATGCCATTAACTGAAGAATAGGTAAACCAAATGTCATATATTGTACAATGGAATATTACTTAGCCATAAAAAGGAATAACACACTAATATATGATACAACATAGATGAACTTTGAAAACATTATATAAAATTAAAGACACTACCAAAATGCCACACAGTATGATTCCATTTATATGAAATATCCAGAATAGGCAAATCCATAGAAGCAAGAGCAGATTGGTGGCTGTCAGAGGCCGGGGAGAGGAAAGAACAGGGAATGACTGCTTAATGGGTATGGGGTCTATTTTGGGGGTGATGAGAGTTTCCAGAATTAGATAGTGGTATGGTCACACAACAATGTGAAAGTATTAAAAAACAATGAATTGTATGCTTTGAAATGTTAAAAATGGTGAATTTTATGTTATGTATATTTTACCCTCAATAAATTTTTTGAAAAATAAGTAGGATACATTTGTTTGAATCTATTTCTGGGATCTGTTCTGTTCCACTGTTCTATATGTCATTGCCTCCACCAACCCTACACAGTCTTATCACTGAAGCTACATAGTAAGTCTTGAAATTGCGTAAACTCCCACTTTATTATTTTTTTCAAAATTATTTTAGTTAATATTTATTTGCTTTATTGTATAAATTTTACAAAATTTTTAATTTATAAACATATATTTTTGTATCTCTGTTCTTGAGGAATGTTGATCTGTAGTTTTTTTTTTTTTGGTATTGTCTTCAGTTTGTTACCAGACTCATACTAGCTTCATAAAGTGAATTGAGAAGCATTGTCTCCTTATCTATATTCCAGAAGAGATTGTGTATAATTGATATTCTTCCTTAAATATCTACAAAAAATATTGTGGGGATTTTGATAGGAGTTGTGCTAAACCTTTATATCAACTTGGAGAGAATTGACATCTTTCCTATGTTGAGTCTTCCAATCCATAAGTATGATATGTCCCTGATTAGAGCTCCTTTGATTACTTTCATCAGCATTTTTGTACTTTTCAGCATACAAGCCCTATATATGTTTTATTAGTTTTAATAAAACCTAAGTATTTCCTTTTTTTTTCTTTTTGACTGGTTGTAAACATATTTCCAAAAAATTTGGGCTCCGTTGTTAGTACATAGAAAGACATTCCATTTTGATATACTTATCTTGTACCCTGCAACTTAACCGAACTCACCTACTAGTTCTAGGTTTTTGTTTTGTTTTTTAGATTTCTTGAAATTTATATGTAGATAATCATGTCATCAGCAAATACATACTGTTTTATTTCTCTCCAAGTTGTGTGCCTTTTTTTGCTTTTCTTGCCCCACTGCACAGGTAAAACTTCCAGCTCAATGTTGAGTAAGAGTGAATAAAGTGGACATCCTTGCATTGTTCACAGTCTTATGGAGAAAACATTCAGTCTTTCACCATTAAGTACAGTGTTAGATATAGGTCTTTATCAAGTGAAGAAGTGACCCTCTATTCCTATTTTTCTGAGAGTTTTTTCCAAATTACGAATTGGCAGTGGGTTTTGTCAACTGCTTTTTCTGCACCAATTGACATGATCATATGATATTCCTTCTTTAGCCTGTGATTATGGTGGATTACACTGACTATTTTCATAAACCGAACCAGCCTTGCATTCCTGGAATAAAACAGATGTGGTCATGTTGTATAATTATTTTTATATATTGTTTACTCTTTTGGCTATTTTTTTGTTAAGGATTTTTACATCTATATTCATGGGAGATTTTGGTTTCAGAGTAATACTAACCTCATAAAACAATTTGAGAATGGTCTCTTCCTCTTGTAGTTTCTAGAAGAGAGTGTGTATCGTACTTTTCTTTTAAACATGCAGGAGAATTGTTCAGTAAAACCATCAGTGCATGGAGATTTCTTTTGGGGGAGTTACCCAAATTATCAATTAAATCTCCTTAATAGTTACAGGGCTATTCAAAATTATCTGTTTCATAGTGGGTGAATTGTGGCCGTGATTTTTGAGGAATTGGGCCGTTTCATCTAAGTTATAAAGTTTATGCATAAAAAGTTGTCTGTAGTATTCCCCTTATTCTTTTGATATCTGCAAGGTTGACAAGGTATCCTGATACTGGTAATTTGCATTTTCTCTCTTTTTTTCATCAGGCTTCCCAGAGATTTGTCAATTTAATTGATATTTTCAAAGAACCAGTTCTTTGTTTCTAATTTTTTTTTTTCAGTTTCACTGATATTTTGCTCCTTGTTTCTTTCCTTAGGTTTTCTTTGGGTTTATTTTGCTCTTCTTTTTCTATGTTCTTGAGGTGGAAGAGTAAATTATTAACTTTGAGACATTCCTTTTGTATATATGTAAGTGACAAAAATTTCCCTTTCAGTACTGCTTTAGCTATATATTTCAGTTATATTTTTTCAGTTCAATGTACTTTCATTTCTATTGTAGCTTTATCTTTGACCCATGGATTATTTAGAATTATGTTTAATTTTCAAGTATTTGGATACTTTCCTGCTATCTTTCAGTTACTGATTTCTAGTTTGAGTCCATTGCAATTGGAAAACACACTCAGTATTATTTCAGTTCTTTCAAATTTGTTGAGATTATTTTATGTCTCAGGATATGATCTATCCTGGTATAGGCTCTTTGGGCTCTGTGGTCAAGGTTGTTGGGTTGATTTTTCAATAAATGTTGATTAGATACTGTTGGTTCATATTATTGTTGGATTCTTCTATATCCTTGTTGGTTTTCTGTATAGTCTTTCTATCAAATGTTGACCGATGGGTGTTGAAATCTCTCACTGTAATTGTGGATTTGTCTACTTTCTGTTCTATCAGTTTTTCATTCATATATTTTACAACTCCATTGTTTGCTGCAACCATATTTAGAATTAATGTAATTTATTTATGGAGTAATAATTTTATCATTTTGTCTCTGTCTTTGATAAAGTTCTTTGCTATTATTATATTATCTGACATTAATGCAACCACTCCTGCTTTCCTTTGATTAATGTTTACCAAAGTGCATCTTTTTCATTCCTTTACTTTCAACTGGCCTATGTCACTATATCTAAAGTGTGCTTCTTGTAGACAACATATATTTGGGTCATGTTTTTTAGTCTACTTTGCCAATCTCTTGTTGGTATATTTAGGCCACTTAAATCTAATGTCATTATTGATATATTAGAACTTAAATCTGCCCCTTAGTTTTTGGATTCTGTTTGCTGTCATTACTGTTTTTTCTCAGCTTTCTTGTGTTTCCTTAGCATTTTGAAGAATTCCATTTGATTTATTTATGAAATAAATAGTACATTTTGAGTCTATCTATTAGGGATTGCTCTAGGCATTGTAATGACTTATCAAAGTCTACTAGCATTGTTATTTTACCAGTTCACGTGAAGTGAGAAAGCTTACTTCCCATTTATGTCCTCTTACTCTCTCCTATTTCTAATATAATGTCACAAACGTTTTCTTCACATACCTTTGGAACTGCATTGACAGTTTATTATTTTTGCTTTAAATGTAAAATATAATTTAAAAGACACTTGAGGCGAAAGGATGTCTGTTGTATTTGTTCATATTTTTGTATATCATTTTCTGATGTTCTAAGGTTCATTCTTTTATTGTGTCTTCCTGGAGAACTTCCTTTACCTATTATTATAGGGTAGATCACCTTGTGACAAATTCTGTTAGTTTTCCTTCATTTGATGTCTGTTTCTTCTTCATTTCAGAGGATATTTTCACTGTGCATATGATTGTAGGTTGATAGATATTTTCTTCCAGCACTTATGTCATTTCTTTCCAACCTCCATGGTTCCTAAAAAGAAATTCACTAACATTCAGGTTGTTTTCCTATATTGGTAAGTTCTTTCTCTCTCATTGCTTCCATGAGTTTTACTTTGGTTTTAGAAGCTTGACTAGGATGTGTCTTGGTGTGAATTTCTTTGATTTTTATCTATAACTTCTCTTCTCATTGGACTCTAATGACAAGAATGTTAAATTTTTATCATAGTCCCCGAGGTTTCTGGAACTGTTCAATCTTTTTCAGTCTATTTTCTCTCTGTTTTTCAGATTATGTAATATCTACTGTTCCATCTTCCAGTTCAGTGATTCTTTTCTCTGTCCCTTTCATTCTGCCTTTGAGTCCTTTTATTGAATTTTTAATTTTATTATATATTTTTACTTGTAAAATTTCTGCTTAGCTATTCTTTATACATTCTATTTTATTTTGCTGAGACTTTCTAATTTTTGCAGAGATTCTATTTTTTCATTTGTTTTAAAAGTGTCCTTTTTTATTGCGGTACATACAATAAAATACATAAATCTTAGTGTACAACTTGATGACTTTTGACATGCAACCACATACACTCGTGTAATCATAACCGAGGTTAAGATATTGAATATTCTCAGTAATTTTCCCCCTGTTTCACCCATCCACCCCTCACCTTACCTTCCCTGTGGCAACCACTAGTCTGTTCTCTGTGTCTATGAGTTGATTTCTGTTTTGTTTGTTCATTTACTTTGCTTTTTAGATTCCTCATATAAATGAAAATGTGTAGTATTTGTCTTTCTCTGTATGACTTATTTCACTTAGCATAGTACCCTCTACATCCATCCATGTTGTTGCAAATGGCTGGATTTCATTTTTTGTTATGGTTGAATAATACTCCATTATATATATTCACTACATCTTTTTTATCCATTCTTCTATGGATGGACACTTAGGTTGCTTCTATATTTTAGCTATTGTAAATAATGGTTCAATGAATAAAGGAGTGCATATATATTTTCAAATTAATGATTTTGTTTTCTTCAGATAAATTCCCAGAAGTGGAATTGCTGGGTGGGTCATATGGTATTTCTATTTTTAGTTTTTTGAGACTTTCTCATACTGCTTTCCATAGTGGCTGCACCAATTTACAATCCCATCAGCAGTGTATGAGGGATTCCTTTTCTCCACATCCCCACCAACACTTGTTATTTTTTGTCTTGTTTATGTTAGCCACTTTGACAGGTGTGAGGGGATATCTCACTGTGGTATTGATTTGCATTTCCCTGATCATTAGTGATGTGGAGCATCTTTTCATGTGCCTGTTGGCCATCTGAATGTCTTCCTTGGAAAAATGTCTACTCAGACCTTCTGCTCATTTTTTAATCTGATTATTTATTTTTGGGGTATTGAGTTATGTAAGTTATTTATATATTTTGGATATTAGCCTCTCATCAGCTGTATCATTTGAAAATATATTCTCCCATACAGTAGGTTGTCATTTCATTTTGTTGATCATTTCCTTTGCTATGCAAAAGCTTTTTAGTTTGATGTAGTCCCCTTTGTTATTTTTGTTTTTGTTTCCTTTGCCTGGAGAGACATAACCAGAAAAAATTACTAATGCTGATCTCAAAAGTGTACTGCCTATGTTTTCTTCAAGGAGTTTTATGGTTTCAGATCTTATATTTAGGTTTTAAGTCCATTTTGAATTTATTTTTGTGTATGGTGTAAGACAGCAATCCAGTTCCATTCTCTTGCATGTAGCTGTCCTGTTTTCCTAACACTATTTGTTGAAGGGACTATCTTTTGCTAAAAGTGTTCTTAATTGTTCATTGAAACATTTTTATGATGGCTGATTTTAAATCTTTGTCAGATAATTCTCTCATTTCTGTCATCTCAGTTTTGGCAGCTATTAGTTTCTTTTTTAAATTCAGCTGGAGATCTTCCTGTTTTTTTTTATTATTATGACAAGTAATTTTCTATTGAAGTGTGGACATTCTGGGTATTGTGTTATGAGACTCTGGGTATTATTTAAACTTTAAATTTCAACTGGCTTTCTCTGACACCATTCTGGCAGGGAAAGGGGCCCCTGCTTTGTTACTTACAGGTGGGGTTAGAAATCTAGGTTCCCCACTCAGCCTCTGTGGACACCTGTGTTAGGGGAAGTTACTTGTATTGCTCATTAGCCGGGGGACTTCAGACTTCCCTGTATGGGATGAGTAAGAATACTTAGTTAGGCTTCCCATGTCGCCTCCTTACTCTGGACAATTATGAAAGTCCAAGCTCCGTACTAGCCCTCTGGGACACCATCCCAGCCATAGAAGGGGCACCTCCTTACTGCCTGGCAAGGATGGAAGTCTAGATTCCCCGTCAACCTCTGCTGGTGTGGGTAGGGGTGGGGACTGTGTTTTTATCTGTGGATTCTGCCTGGAATAGAGTATTATCATCTAAAAGTCTTTGTTTTTGTAGGCTTCCCGTTTCCTGATTCTTAGGGTCATAGGAGTGGGGTTTTGGTATGGCTTTTTTTTTTTCCCCGCTCCTGTTGGCATTTCTGGATTCCAGTTTCTTGGATATATGAGGCAAAAATAAAACCAAGGGAACTTATCCCCTTGTCCTTTCTTGGATTCCACAGTACTTAGATGATCTACCTTCTTTACCTTTTAGAAGGTGTATTTATTGTGTATAATATCCAGGGATTTGGTTATACTTAGTGAGAGAAACAGGGAAATGTATCTTAACCCCGTCTTCCCAGGGAATACACCAAGGCTGCAATTACTTATTCATGCTCAGCCCCTCCACTGCATATTCGACACCACAACATGGTGGACACCAGCACAGTGAGGTGTTCTTTCACCATAGGCCTCGAGGCTTTCAGGAAGTAAACTTTCACAGTAACATTAGTGGTTAAGAGAACTACCTCCTTATACCTATATGGCTGCATGTGAGCACATGTACACGTTCATGGAGTCCTGGAAATTTCACCTGGAGGCCAGCTGAACACAGTGCAGTTACTATGTTTTACAGTTTCTCTATAGGAGAGCAGAGCAAACCAGAAAAGCACTGAGGAAATGCAAACAGAGAGAAAAAAGGCTAATTCAAAACCAGGCCAGAGGGTGGTATAAAGCTTGGCAAGCTTTATAAGCATAAGAGGAAGGAAGTAGAGCTGATTCTGTTTTTTAATTTAAAAATGTATTTTGAAGAGTTGTATAACGGAAGTATTTTCTTTCCTTTATAAAAATCTGGTTTAGAAATTTTTAGCTCCAGAGATATAGCAGATTAGAGAAGCTCAAAACATTCACTCCAGCTACAAGAACCAAGAAATGATAGGTAGTAAAATCCTTCTCAATGCATATTTGAGCACACACAAAAATTTGGAAAATTTCCCAGGGCTGGGAACAAAGATGGAGCAGAAAACAGTAAAACCACTGTTGCTGTCTGGGAAAGGTGGGGCTGGGAAGTGGGTCAGGGTTATAGGTCTCAGTAATCTAAGGGATGAGATTTAAAAACCCACGTCAGGCTAGGTAATGAGGCCTTAGTCTTACAGACATAAAGCTTGAACTGAGACTTCCACAAAATATAAACCATTGAAGGGCTTCTGCCTCTATGAAGGAGTAGAATGCCCCACACAGAGAAATGACCAGAAGCCTGACTTTGTCAGCCAGAGATCAGAATGGGAATTCCCACTGTGAATGTTTAAGGCTATGCCTGTATCACATTTGGATTTGGAGATAAAAATTACATGACCCATGCCTAGAAATCCTCAACTTGAGCAAGTAACATAAAAATGGTACTGGCATATAATATACATAGAATAAATGACAGAAGCAAATGTAAAATTATTCTTAAGGGGCATACCCTGAATGAATCCCACAAACACCGATTGGAAATGAGCTCTCAGTTGAATACTGCAAAACACAGGGAAAAACTTTCATCATGAACAAGAGCCATCAAACAAATAACCAGCAGATTTAGACTCTCCAAAACTATAAGTAATCAGACAAATAAACTGTATGTATATTTAGAATGAAAACTCATAAAAATAAGTAAAACCATAAGGTCATGGATGCTGTGAACAAATGACAATTCAGAAGAAATAGAGCTATAAAAATAAATTTATGTAGTCACTAAAATGTATAATATAACAGATAAGTTTGTCAATCAACACAGCTAAAGTAGAAAGTAATTTAAGCAAATTGCCCAGCAGGCAACAGAGAAAGATAAAGATATGGGAAATGTTCCAGAAAGGTTAAGAGACATGGGAAATAGAATGAAAGATGCAACTAGAAGTCTCAGTATAGTTCCTGGAAGAAGGAGTAGAACAAGTAGCTAGAAGCATAATTTGAAGAGAAAATAGAAGGAAGTTTTCAAAATGGATGAAAGGCACAAATCCTTAGATTAAAAAACTCTAACAAGTCATGACCATAATAAGTAAAAACAAACCCACATTTCTACACACAAAACCGACGTTTCTACACACGAGTGATGCTTCAGAGCACTAATAATGGCAAGTGACAGCAGTATGATAGAAGACTTCTAAATGGCAACAGTGGAGTAAATATATTTGACTCCCCCAAAAAACTTAACTACCAATAGTCTACTGTTGACTGGAAGCCTTATCAATAACATAAATCTCTGATTGACACAGTTTGGTATGTCCTACGTATTATAGACTGTATTCTTACAATACGGTAAGCTAAAGTGAAGAAGATATTCTTTCAAGTTGTCCCATGTTAAGGGTCAGCTGTGTGTAGCTGTGCCCCCCCTTTCTCTTGCCATGTGTATGTTCTCTCTTTCCCTGCATCCCTTGTTCTCCTTATTCTTCCTGTTTTCTTCTTTTCATCTTTTCTGGTAAATAATTTTGTTAGATGTTTATATTTTCATATGTGTGGGTAGTTGTTTAGCTATTGATTCCATCTGTTTAACAGCTGTAGGTGTGTTCTGTGCCTCTTGAGTTAGTTTGAGTGTGTTATGCTTTTTAAGGAAATTAGCTATCATTTAAATTTTCAAATGTATTGGGGCAAAGTTGTTCATAATATTGTTTTATGACTTATGACTTTATAGTATTGTCTTTATGATTTTTTAATCAGGCCATAGTATAATGTGTTCAAAAAATCAAAGAAAAAATAAAATTAGGTAATAATATAAACTATGAAGACAGAATATGATCAAATACATCTGCCTGGAGACCAAATGCAAAGACATAACTGAAATTTGTTTACTTAGAAAAGTAGAAAATAAAAGAATGAGAGAAAGTATTAGGCAAATGGAAACAAATTAAAGCAAAGATTGAATTTGGGATAAAAGTCATTAAAATCAAGAACATTTTATAATGGCAAAGACTAAAATTCACAGTGAAGATGTAAGCTATAAATAGCAATGCATAAATCACATAGAAAATTTCATAAAGAAAAGAATAAAAGGAAATTTGACAAGAGATAGGTATTCAATAGTGGTAGAGAATGTGCTTCAGTTTTCTTAGGTCCTGACCAATCAAGCAACTGAAAAGTAGGTAAAGTTGTAGATGACTTACACAACATGATTAATAATGTAGCTCTAATATGTATCACATAACACATGCATACATGTACACACAGAAAATGGGACACGCCTTTCAAGTACCCATGGAATATCGAGAAACATTGATTTTAAGGCAATTAAAAATGATCCCCCCTTTCCATAATTTCTATAAAGTACAATAGTAATTTTAATTTCTACTAATGACATGCTAGGTAATCAAGATCAACCTTCCCTACTGAGGGCAACTAAGGAAAAAGGGATGAAATATAAAAAAAGAAACCAGCAACTTTCTTAAAACTTTCCAGGATCTGAGGAATTACACCCATTTTCACTCAAGAGCCTCTGCCGGCCTGGAGGAAGGATCAGCCAAGCCTGTGCTTTGTGGTCTTGCAGAACAAATGCAAAGAAAGTCAGAGCCCAGGCCTGACAAAGGTGGTCACACTGCCAAAGACCCCCAACCTCCAGTTTGGGATGCCAAAGAGCTACCCGCTAAGGTTTCAGGAACTAAAGCTAAACCAGGGCCCCCGAATGGTAGCAAGGCTGGAGTTTACCTGAATGTCTGCCCTTGGGCAGAGCCACCCTGCCAGCCGTACAGCGCTGTGTCCTCAGGAAACTCCTCTCATGCCAAGTCATTCTAAAGCACATGGCGACCCAGCAGCCAGTGAACACCATTGGCGTTGAAGGAATTAATATATTGCCACTGGCAGCAAAAATTAAAGATGAAAAGCAAACTGTGTCTGACTTGAAAGTGGCAGTGTCCTTCTGGTTAAGCGCTGGCTGCCTTCTCATGTTCCAGATTTCTCTAGGGCTGTCCTGCTCCGTGAATACAGCTACAGTCCATCCATAACTCTGCCCTGGGTTTGCCATGTGAGCAGACCCCGATCAAACTTCTCACTCCAGCCAATCTACTTCTCCTTAAAAAAAAGAAAAATGGGAACGCTTCTACCACAAATAGCCTCTGTGTATGCTGACAAGTGAGAATTTAGAACAGTATAATTAAAGAAAATTACTGTTAAATTATTGGAGTTCAGCAGATGAAACCATGTAAGAGAGAAGGTGCTTGACTTAGGAAGGCAGACCAGAAGGTGGGCAAGCCAAATTTGAAGGGAGGAAACTGACTGTGGGTCTGCAGAGCATATTAGTGCAAGGGAGGGATGCTTCCAAGAAAGTTGACTTGAGTAGACAGACCTGTTACTAGGTTCCTGGTGTGTGACCCTCAGGGCTAATAAAGAGTGAGTTTTCCAGGCAGGCGCTCAGAAGAGTACGTGCAGATTCACAGCTAACACATGCCAGCATTCTGCACGCCCCATGAGATAGGAGCATAAGACACATGCCCCTAATTTTGCATTGAGCAACAGAATTGATGTTCATGCAACAGGACAGTCAAGGCAGAAATCCAATTACTGAGCTAATTAGCACCTTTTTGTGGTAAGCACCAATTTACAGGAGGAAAGCCCTGGGGAGAAGCTTGAATTGCCCAATATGGCTGACAGTTCACCTTCTAGAGAGTCTGGTGAAGACCCAGAGCCCTGGAGCACCTGGGCAGCTCCGCTGAGTTGTTGCTGATCGGAACTGAGCATTCTGCATCCTATAATTTTTGAAAAGATAGCTTCCCAGTTAACAGAGTTTTAGGTGTCATTGTTCCCTAAGGAATTTGGTAAATGGCTTTCTTTGGGCTCAGTCCCACTTTAAAAAGTATTTATTCTGCTGCTAAGAATTCCATTTGTCCTGGGTCTTAAGGTGAAATTAAAAATTCCATTCAAAGATTAACTGTGCCAACATGGGATTTGGGCCTTCATTAGAAGGGATTTTGTTGTTTGCTTTACCTTCTGCTATTGTTCTTTTATTTTCAGAGCTGATCTGAGGGTATTTAGAAGGTATATTTCAGCAGGAATAGGACAGAGTGCTGGGGTTAACAGCCTTTTTGAGATTCTTCCCATAACTATTCCTTCCCATTAACCCATCTCTAGAGTCTATTCCACAATATGCCCAAACAGGATCTTACCTAGACAGTTCTCAAATATCTGAGACAGTTGAGGAAAAGAGAAAATACTTTTATTTTCTGGAGACAGTTCTTTCCACTTATTCAAATTACAGTTCTACCTAAATATCTTTTCATCTGTTCTGACTCCCAAGGGACAAGTTCCCAGAGGAAATCTGCGTTGTGAGATCTCTTCATGAGCACCATTGCCAACAACTGCTCTTCGTTTATTAAATCAAACTCAGTATGTCAATGGTCACGTTTAAATGTTACCTAGTAGCAGCTAAGCCCTTTCTTCTTAGCAGGTATCAAGGGAGAAAAAAGCCTTCTGGAACAGCGGTATGTTTGACTACTTATTTATTCATTCAGCAATCATTAGTGTGCCAGTGGTGAAAAAATCTTGCCCTCGTGTTACTTAGGGTCTGGTGTAAGAGGTAGATATAATCAAATAATTACACAAATAAATGAATGATGTAGAATAAAGGCTCTAGAGCCAGCCTACTCAGGCTCAAATCCTGGCTCTCCTACCTGTTAACTCTGTGTCCCTGGATGCTTTATTTACTCTCACTGGCTCAGGTTCCTCCTCTGGGAGGATGGCTAATAAAAAAGTACCTACTCAGAAGGTACTTGTGAGGCTATAATGATTTAATATATGTAAAATACTGACACAGGAAGTGCTACGTCAATGTTAGCTGTCATCATTAGTGGTAATATTAACCATGACAAGCGTCCCAAAAGAGAGGTAGATGTGTGACAGAGCATGGGACAAATGTATCTCACCTGCAGCAGGTCCCAGGAGGGCCACCCTGGGGTCGTCGTAGAGACACACAAGAGAGCAAAGGACTCGGGGTGGGGGACAGAGCGGGAAGTCGAGGCATGTTGAAGATGTAGAAACAGAAGGCCAGCATGGCTGGAGCACAGAAAGCAAAAGGCAGAGGCAGCGAAGGCAGGAGCCAGGCGTTGGTGAGACCCTCATAGTGTTCAAATTTGTAGGTAACCCTATGTTCAGTGATATATTTCTAGTGAAAGCCCTTTAAAGGCTTAGGTTTAACCATAGGAAATTGCCGTTTTGGGAGGTCACAAACAGTTGAATATCCAAGTTCATGTGGTTGACATCCATTTCGCATTTCATCCTCTAAGGATGATGAGACCATCACTCAATACCTGAAATAAACAAAGCTGATCAGATCCCGTCTCTCTGAGCAGAGCAGATTGCTGCACTTGTAAGAGTTTTCAGGGCATGTGAAGTTCAAGGACTGGTGGAGATTTACAGGCATACGTGGGCTGGTACCACCTGCACAGGGAGTTACCAGGGAGGCGTTGCCGAGCAGTCGTCCCTCAGGAGCCTGGGGTGAGCCTGCCCCTCCCTGGCTGACTTTCAGAAGCAAGAGGCCACCAAGGGTTGGCTGGCTTACCACACTGTGAACTGAGGTGGCTTGTCATAACTGAAGAGGTTTAAAACCCATTCTGGTCGCCACTTGTTACCATAGCTACAATCTGTCTTTTAAGTTTGTGAGAGCTGTTTTTATTCTTGTGGTTCAACCTAAGAATGGCTTATAAGAACACATCCAACTCTTGAAAGCAAGTGACAGTGACTCTGATGTCTCACCATGGTTTTCTGGAATCAGTGGGAAATGATAGGTACCTATGTGTGCATGCTCTCAAGTTCTGAAAGTGAGTGACATGCCACTTGCAGTTCAAGTGCTTGCTTTTATTCTGTGGACCTGTGCTCAGAAATGATAAGGCACAGGGCCATTCTCCCAAACCAGGAGGCGCACTCATTTCTTCCCTGCACATGTTTCTTGTTCTTCTCCCTCTCTTGTTTACCATGAGGCCCTTTTCTCTGCCTACAACATGGAGCAATCATATATGTGAGCTCTATCTCCCTTCCATTTGCCACTCACACAGCCGACTGTAAACCAACTCTCTCATCTGTAGATATCTAATCATGACCTTTTACCTTTCTGTGACCTCTTCTAGTACAAGACGTGTGGATAATTCCAACACAAGACTCGTAGTCCAAATTGAAAAGGATCCAGGTAAGAAACTATTTTTCTTCGCTCTTTTTAAATGATTTGTTTTGTTGTGTAGATGGATTTCTTCAATCCAGAGACGGCGATTAAGTACTCACTCTTTTTAATCATTGTGAAGACAATGCATATCTTGGTAAGTATACCGACTG
The DNA here is from genome assembly GCA_029783875.1 of Phataginus tricuspis. Taxonomy (NCBI): domain Eukaryota; kingdom Metazoa; phylum Chordata; class Mammalia; order Pholidota; family Manidae; genus Phataginus; species Phataginus tricuspis. The sequence continues at coordinate 3,247,336 of JAQQAC010023241.1, forward strand.
TAAAATAAAACTATGCAAGTAGACTGATGAAGCGTCCTGATTTGATTTAGAAATGGGTGCCTCCATTATTTAGAATTGATTAGATGTGTGTTTAGGATTGAATAACTCTGTTAATTAAGGCACTTTAGTTTGTGTATAATAAATGTCAAATACAGACTATAAACACTGTATTGGTCTCTTATCAAAAAATTCCTTGGAAAAGCAGCAGCATTATGATATTCTCAAAGGTAAACCATTCCAGGATCCTGAAGTCTTCAGAAACGTGGTTCAGCATTAAGCTACGGAAGGATTTACCTGCTAGAAAATCATTTTACTTCTGTCTCATAGCCTGTCTCACTTTTTTACCCATCTACCTCTTTTTCCTCATCTCAGAATCCAAATTTTAACTGTTTTCTGTTTTTCTCCACCTCACTGTCTCCCCTGCGCCAAAACATGCTGTCTAGGGAGAATTGTATCATTCGCATCAGCTACGGCTGAACTGCATAGACATGATTGATTTGAAATCATAATTTGAAATTTGAACATACTGGAGAGACAAGTTCATTTGTTGTTGAACTTTATGCCAGTACAACTTGGCAGGGAGGGTGGGGTAAATATCTCTCTGAGGGGCAGCTGTACATGGAAGTTCTGCAGCACTTCATGCCTCTAGTTACTCATCATTATTTCTCATTTTAATCTAATTATTCCAATGTGTGGTCAACATGTTCTAAGAAGATCTCCACTTTCAGTGCTTTAAATTGTTTTGTTTTATTTCAACCTCAAAAAGTTTGAACAATTAAGCAGAAGTTAAATCTCTCATTCAGACCGTTCCTTTAAAAGTGCCGGAGACTCAAAGTGATCTATAATCAGCGTCTTGGAATGCAGGCTGATTCATCAGGGAAGATGAATGTATTGGCAGGTCAGGCAGGCTTAATATGCGTAGTGATTAGGCATAGTGATACTCTCTTAGACTGCATGACATGACTCAGCCCATGGAACAGTTTCTTTCTTTCCATTAATCATAATTAGGTTATAAATGCACTAATTTCAATTCAGCTTCTGATGGTCATGAATGCCCTGCAAGGATATTCATGGTTTGGTAGTGTCACCTGATAGACCTCTTAGAGGCGGGTCGGCGCTCTTCCTTCTGTAGGTGAGCTGGGCGCTTTGCCATCCCCAGTCTCACTCCAGCTCCCGAGGGTGCAGAGCAGGGGAGTCTATTTGATCTGCCGTTTTTATCCTGAACCTCCAGAATCTCTGTCTTGACTCAATAGACAGCCTAGAAGGGAGCCTTGAGCTTGGCTTCAGATGTTTTCTCTCTGGGACAACTCTATGCTTCTCTGATCTTCCAGAGCCAGGATTTACTCCCAAGGGAAAGATACTCATAAAACAAAAGTACCGACCGCACACTGTCCTCCTGTCTTCTCCTAGCATTTCCTCCATTGAAAGACCACAGGCCGGGAGTGCTTCCCAGTTTATCTGGCCTTCTTCTTAACAGGTTTCTGCCCTTCATCATGAGAGATCCAACAGAGGGAGTGAAAGGGAGATTAAGGGAAATGTACCACAAACCCCAGTGCCATGGCTTCTGAACGCACCTGGCCCCCACGGGGCAGCAGGTCACGCCGCCGTCCCATCGCCTGACTGCACCCGTCCTCTCCCTTCCCTTGAGGGCTCACTCCCGAGTTAGAATGGCTGAAAGTAAGCAGACACACAGCAGGTAATGACACCAAGTCCTGCCAAGGATGCTCTTTCGCTTCCCAAGGGATGTGAGATGGAACTGCCACTGTGGGGAGGAGCATGCCAGGCAAGGTGTTTACTTGAGAGAAACAAACACTTATGTTCATGTAAACTTATGTCCAAGAATATTTGTACTGGATTTGTACTGCATCACCAAAACCAGAAATGACCCAAGGTCCTCCACCAGATGCAAAAAAACTATAGCACTTGCCTACAACAGGGTACTCTACAATGAAACAGAACAAACTACTCTCATGTCCAGCAATACGGATGAATCCCAGATGCATTATTCTAAGTGGTGGTTACGTGACTATACGCATTTATTAAGACTATCATAGGATGATACACTAAAAAAGGTGAATTTTACTCTACATAAACTATTCCTCAATAAATCTGTTTGATATACACATATAATTTAAAAACAACAAATGGCATATACATAATATAATCATTTATATATATGTATATATAATATATGAGAAAAAATTGGATATAACATATAATACTAGCAATAATTATTTACATAAATTGATGCTGTTTATTGTCTGTAAATTATACCTCATTGATTTTTATTTCAAAACAAGTCCTGGAATTATTTGACAGGTATGTTCTTAAAAACAAAATTTCTCTTAAAGAAGCTCTATGGTCTACAGTGTTATCTATCAGTCAACAGACACTTAGGTAGTCCCTGCTACATGTTAGGAGTTCTGCCAGTATGAGGATATGAAAAAAGCAAATTTAGATATGTATCTGTCTGTCTTCACTCTGTGGTGCATTGGAGAAATCAGGTGTTAATCAAATAACCATATACACATATGCACACAGAAAACAAGGCAAATTCCAACTGTAACAAGTGCTTCAAAGGTGAGGATCACAGAGCAAAGAGCCTGAATTGGGGATTTGGTCTGGCAAAATGGTCAGTGAAGGCCTCCCTAAGGGGTGGTTGGCCTGAGGTCTGAGGAATAACAGAGCTAATAAGCCAGAGAAGAATGGAAGTGCAGCCCAAGGAGAAAGGTCCACAGCTACAAGTCCCAGGCGGGAAGCGGCATGTGAGTCTCCGCCGAAAGGAGTTCTGTGTGGCAGAGCATAAGGGGGCAGGGCGGGCGGAGGCAGGTGAGGTGAGGGTGGAGTTGTAGGCAGGGAGCAGAGCACGGGGTCTCGTGTGACCGTATAGCCTGGGTCTGCTCAGGACTGTCCTAGCTTGGACCTGTGAATGATACATTGCAGGGGACCCTATGATAAGACATCTTGTCTTTCTCTTAAGAGTATTGAGAAACAATGACAGACATTAAATGGCCGGGTAGAGGGTCCTCGTTGGCACGTTTAGATTTTCCATGTGAAAAGCTCAATCTGTCTGTGGCGCAGAGGACAGATGAGGGAGCAGGTCCCAGTGAAGATGCAGAAGTGTGTCACGTGACTATTGTGCTTGTCCGTTTGAGAAATACTGTGGCTTAAATAGGATGGCGTAATGGAAATGGAGAAAGGTAGAAAGATACAAAAAACATTTGAAGAAAATAAAATTGAGAGTCGTGGGTGTGAAAGAGCAGGAGCACAGGCCCCTCGGCCGAGGCTGAGTGGACGGCAGCCCTGCTCAGGGAGAGGGGGGCAGGCGGGGCCCGACCCGGACGCGGTGAAGGCGAGGTGCGCCCGAGGCACACGGGCTGGAGCGCAGACGAGAGACCAGCTGGAGAGAGGAATCTGTGAGTCACATGCATTTAGACAATAATTGAATTCCTCTGTGTAGATGAGGTTTCCCAAAGGAGTATGAAGGGAAAAAAAGAGGAGGGTCTCATAAAATCAATTAAAATGGGTGGAGATTCTGAAAAGTCTGATTTTCCCTTAATCAAACGACAATTCACTCTTCCCTAGGTCTGAGTCCAGAGGAGTAAGCTTTCAGTGATCACGTTTCGTGCTCTGTCTTTAGGGAATGACGATAACAACCTCAACTCCATCTTCTACGAGCACCTGACAAGGGCCCTCCAGGAGTCCCTCTGCGGAGACTTGGCCCTTGGCCGTTGGGGGAACTACAGCTCCGGCGATTGCTTTATCCTGGCCTCAGATTACCTCAATGCTTTTGTTCACCTGATTGAAATTGGAAACGGTCTCGTCACCTTTCAACTTCGAGGACTGGAATTCCGAGGTAAGAATGTCTTCCTTTGTGGATGTTGTTGGAAGTGAGTCGCTTGAGTTAATTATCATGTAAAGCTTTCATAAGAAGGCGCCATGATGGGGAGAATTTAATGCCTGTCCTGCAAATGGGGATCAAGGCACTTGCTACCCTCCTTTACCCATGTTTTCTGATATAAGCAAATCCCAGTCATCGGGGGGAATCATGAAGTGAAACAGTCTGAGTAAACTTTTGGAACAGCAAGTCGGAACTTTAGTTTCAGTCCTTCTGGGAAGAACTCAGAGGCGGCAGGAGGCCGTGGAGCGCGTGAGGGCTCCATGTGGAGTCAGCCAGACCTGAAACCTAGCGCCTGCTTCTGGGGTTTCCGGGTGCTGTGGTCTGTTTTCGGCAAGTCAGTTAGTGTCTCTGAGCTTTGCTTTTCGTCTATAAAAAAAATAAGGATGGCGACCTCATGAAGTGGTGTGACTTTAGTGAGACCGTGTATGTGCAGGTCCAACAAGAATGCTTCTTCCTTTGCGGTTCCTGAGTCAGCCTGGATCGTGGAAGGGCGAGCCCTGTGTTGCCATCAGTCAGACGCCGAGTCGTGCGGTCCCGCATGCGAGGATCAGCGTAGTGGATGTGCTTGTTTCCAACTCCTGCTCATTGTTCACTCCCTCATGCAGTGCAGGCTCTTCTAACACCGACTCTTCTAATGCTAGAGAGGCAGCGGACACATGACCTGAGAGTCTTCTCCTCCTGATAATTTCCTCCAGTGAGAGGTATAAACAAGTAAGCCAGCTCGTTACAGCTTGGGGAAAGCCTATGAAGGCGGGAAGGAAGTTCTGTGACCGCCATCACTGTAGAGGGTGAGGATGGTGAGCTGCTCCTTCCATGGAATGGTCCAGGCAGACCTCTGGTTTCCGGGACAGGAAGAACAGGAAAAAGAACGTTCCAGGCTGGAACTGATCATTGCCAAATGGATGAGTTGGGAGCAACTCGGAGCGTCCCGGGCACCCAGGAATGCTAATGTGGCCAGAGCTAACCAGCATGCTGGCAGCAACGTGGCACAGGAGATGGGAGTCTGGGTCACAGGGGCGTCACAGCCAGGGCAAAGGGGTTGCATTTTATTCTCTGCATAATGGGATGCATGCAGGGTTCTGGAAAGGGGAATGACCAGCCTAATTTGTACTTTAAGAGATGGTTCTGGTGGCTGTGTGGAGAATGGGTTAGAGGGGGATGCATTCAGAAACAGGAGACCATTTGCAAGGGTTTTGTGGTCACCCAAGCAGGAGAGGATGGTGGAGCCAGAAGTAAAGAGAGATCTGGAGGTAGAAAGAGCAAGGCTCAATGTTGGGGTGACGGGCAGGGGGGGTCCGCATGCCCCCCAGTTTCCAGGTGGAGTGCCTGAGCGAAGGTGCATTTACTGAAATTGGGAAGTCTGGGAGAAAAGCAGGACTTTTGAGTTTGGGGGTGTAAATAAAGAGCTCTATTTTGGATATTTTAATTTTTAAATGTCCTTGATTCGTCCAAGTGATTTATCAAGTAGCTAACTGGACATATGGGTCTTATATTCACACAAGATATATGTTTTCAGCACTGATTTTATATCAAGCACTGGGCGAGGTGCTGTGAATAAACAAGTGAGGGGCCACACCTTAAGGTGCTTGGGGCCTCACTGAGAAGACAGCATGTAATGAGCAATTACTGCCCAGGGACATGTGTGCTATGGCAACACCATGCATGGGGCCCATGGGAACCAGAGAGGGGGGACCGGACCCAGACTGGGGTCTGGGTCAGCTTAGCAGAGGACAAGCTGCAGGTGGAGGGGGGAGGAGGCCAGTGCTGTGACTGTTAATAAAGAGGCATGAGATATCCAGACATGGTTTTCTGGTGGTTTGGGAGGAAGGGGTTCAGACAATACTGGAAAGGTAGGTAGGTGGGTCACAGCCAATCAGAATCTCACAGTGACAAAAGGACACCTTTTAGCCAAGAGCACACTACTATTATCTCACATCTTTAACACCATTACCTAAAGAGGACCAGGTCTTTTTGTTCTTTGGATGAGAATTTCTAAGCATTAGTTTTGTGAATATCTATTCCTTTTATTAACATTCCTAAGTAAATCTGTACAAAAGATTTTTTTCTAGAGTGGTGGTTTCTGTGATTTAGGCATGTTTTCTGTGCATCCTTACACATTTTATGAATCTAATTTAGGGAGCTTATTTTGGAAAGGTTATTGGGCTGAGGGAGTAGTGATCTGATTCTACAGAACAAACCGAAGCAGCAATTCCCTGAAATTTTGTGCAAATGCTAGAAAACGCCCCAGGAGGTGGTGAGCATTGATAGTCTCTGGTGCAGTGATGCAACAAAATTGTCTATTTTGAGGGCTTTCTGCTTTTCCTGGAAGTCACAGGAAGAACTCTTCAGTTAGCCTAGTGGAATCTAAGTTATAGTTTCTATCACGAGTTCTACGTGGCTTACAGCTTCTTCAGCAAACTTACCTGATCTTTGAGTTTAAAGGGTTGGAAGGTAATCAGAGCTTAGAAGTTTGCAGTACTGTGTCTGCCAGCTCCGTACCACAAATAGGGGCTCTTCTTAGACTGCCACCCTCAGTGTTTGGGTCTCGCCTCCTGTCAACTATTGTTGGGGGAATAACCAACCAACACAAATCTCACTGGCTTCAGACAACAAGGATGCACTCTTTGTCACTCTTGTGTGAGCATCTGGAAGTTCTGCCACTCTGACTCCTGCAGCTGTATTCAGCCGGCAGATGGGCCAGGGTGGGAGGTGCAGCAGCAGCCACATCCGGGGCTGGCTACCAACTCTGGCTCCTTGCCTGTCCTCCGGTGCCACTCATCCTCCATTGGGCTGGACTGGGCATCTTCACAACTAGGTGGTCTCAGGTCTTTTAAAGGGGGCACAGGAACACTGCAAGGCCTCTCATGGCCGAGCCTCTGGGACCGGTGCCGTGTCACTCCCACCACAGGCTACTACCCAAAGCTGTTCCTGAGGACAGTTCAGATTTAGGTAGAAAAGTGGTCCTGGCATGTTGGACCATTCACTGGGGGCCAACCTCATAACAACATACAAGATTTCTGACACCTCATGGAGGAAATATGGAAGGAGGCTCAGGACTGGCATACCCGTGGTCAGGCACAAGATAGAGGTGGTGGTTGTACAGGTGAGACCTCCGGGAGGGTCTCCCTAGGCGAGCTTCCTTCCTCCTGCCTACCACAGTAGGAATGTAACCTGACTATAAATGCGGCTTAAGCACAATAATGATGTCGTGAGAATAAAATGCCAGTTACCCTGCCCCGTAGCACTTACTCCTGTGCAATACATTTTCCTTGACCTAGTTCTACTGCAGTTTGGAAGACGGGGCTGTCAAGAGAGCATGTACCTTGACGAAAATCTAAATTATGCTTCTGTTGCAGGAGGCAGCCCGTTGACCTAGAATGACTGTCCTGTTTTATATTTCTTTGCAACATATAGTACAGTATTCCCAGGAAAGATCTTGTTTCCTTTCTCCTCCTTGGGATTTTTCTAAGATATTGCTTCAGCATTTCACTCTTCTTTCCAATTCCCTGTTTTCCCAAATAGCAGGCTTTGTTTTGCTCAAGTTTAACCTACTTAAGCCAAACCTGGGGCAGTCAAAATACAGATAGGCTGGTTCCCCCTCTGGAAGCATACTGAACCTTCAGTGGAAACATAAGCAGCTCACAGCACAGACCGACTCTCAGGTGGTCTCAAGGTTTTTAAAGGGGTCACAGGAAGACTGCAAGGTGTTTATTAGTATGACTAAAAACCCCAGAGGAAGACAAGCTCCTGAGACCAGGGAGCAACAAGGTCTGCCCGTCTTTCTCTCACTAAAAGGGTTTGCTGGAGGGTATTGCATGGGGGCATGAACTTGCTGGGAAGGCTGGAGAAGCAGGCTTAGTGACCATCAAAGAGGCACATGTGAAATCACAGTGTAGCAGTGACCGTGAAGCAGTCTCATCTCTGCTGGCGGCCCAGGCCCTGCCTAATTTTCACGGACACCATAATCCCTTAATACTGGACACTGCTGCTATCACTGTTTCCCCAGAACCTGGATGAAAACCTCACCACCTCCCTCCAGAACCCTGCTTCTTTGTACCACCAGCTCACCACTCAAAGTCTGGTTGGGTGCATTCCAGGGGAAGCCATGGAGGGATGTGAGGGAGGCTTTTCAGTCCCTAGAGTAGGAGGGGATCATTGTCTCTTGCCGAGACCCATCATATGTGTACTTTGGCTGAAGTCATGCCAGCTGCTCTAATAGTTAAGTCCTAAACCTCAGCGACTGACACAATAGATGTTTATTTTGCACTCACATGGAGTCCAGTCAGTGAGAGGAGGGGCTGGGGGTGGGGAGGGGGCCCATTCCACACTACCAAGGATCCGGGCTAAGAGAAGCTCTGCCTATTACCTGACACCTTGTTTTTGAGGTAACCATGGGCTTCAGAATCAAGCTGGCAGAGAATGAGAACTGCAGGGAAGGTCGTTACGGGCCAGGCCTGAACCTAGGACACCTCATTTGCTCTTACCGTCTACTGTCCAGATTTGATATAAGAATCAGAGAAGCCGGGAAATGTCATCTATCTGGTACCTAGGAGGAAAGGTAAAAGGTGTTGGTGAAAACCTTGGCCACTCTCTGGCACACTGGGTAATGTTTCAAACATAGAAAGGGATGCAGATCTGGGTGACCCAAAAGAATGATTGAGGTCCACGGCACATCCTCTTTCCATTGACTGGCACCGTAGTGAACGCCTGATACAGATTCAAATCAGGGATACAAACAAGGAAGCCACGCTTCCCTATCTTATTCCTTTTGGCTTGCACATCCCAGAATAGAAATAAGTTCTTTTCTTGTTAATAGAAGGGAGCAGGATCATAATGCCTCGACTGCTCTTGCGTTGATGAGTATTACTTGCATCTGCCTAACCAGGGAGCCTTTAAGGACACCATTCAAGAGCTGACAGATTAATCATTGGCTTTAAATCTAAGGCGAGGTAACAGATAATGCACTTTAGAAGCCCAGTGTGAGGGGCACCAAGTTCAAGGTTGTTCAAAAGAAATGGAATTCTTTGGGCTTCAAGTTCCATTAACCATCATCCAAGTAGGTGGACACAGCAAAATGGAGAAGTGAGTTGATTATCTGTCCGATCCACTTGTATTCTCCTCTAGCCGTCCGGGTGGCCTCGCCGATGGCTTAGCTTTCCTCTATTAGAGGAGGAGAAAAGCGGATGAGGGGTCACCGCTCTGACAATAAGAGGCAGCAGGCGACTTGAAAACACTTTCTGAGAGACAAAGAACCAAGAATAGAAGCAAAAACAAGTCACCAGAGGGAATCTTTCATGAGGCTGAGCTGGGGAGAGAACACCCGCCCCTGAATGTGACGTCTGCCCTCGGAAGGATCGAACTCATGGGAAAAGCAAGGGCCGGGCCTCGCGTCCCCGAGCCAGTCGGCGGGGCAGCCCGGTAGCCCACGTGACTGCTTCTTAACCAGAACCTCTCTTTCTACCTGACCATTTTCCTTCTCTCCTTTCGCCTTTTGGATATTTGTTTGAAATTTGTAGCATAGGATATTTGTTATAAGATTTGTAGCATAGTATTTATTTAGGTAATTCAGGTATAATGCCTTCAACACAACCTTTCAAAAGCTCCACATCATATTTCTAATTACAAAAAACCCCACAGAACCCTTTCTATCAGGATCCTCACCAGACCACTGCAGGTGGTTTGGCCTCTCAGATTCTCAGTTTCTTCATCAGAGACTCAGTGTGATTTCCAAGTTCCTTTCCAGAATGGACAGTCCGACAGTTTGGGAGATATAAAATACTTCCACCATATGGCATGCTTGGAGGAAAGTTGAGCCCCTCCCTGCTGGAGTTCGAGTGGGATTCCCTCCCAGGGAGCAGGTGCTGCTGGTGACATCCCAGTGCTTGGGACCGTGGCTGGTGTCAGGGGCAAGTTAAGCAGCTGCTTCCTTTCTGTGGCTACAGTGCCATAGCAGGGAAGGTCGACACCCCTGAGCATTAGTCCACTTAGAAGCGCGACCACAGCAGTGCAGCAGAGTAAAGGAATTTCAGGCAAAAGGCGGGAGGACTTGCTAGGATGGACTTGCAAGTGGTAGAATCCCAAGGTCTGGAGGCTGGAATCGGTGGTAGCTCATCCACTAATAGGACAGAAGGGAGATTATGGAGAAGGTGGTGTTAGAGGAAAGGTGTGCGGAGGTGAGAATGGGTGGGCTGAGGAAATGTAGTGCGAGAAGAGCCCCCTTGAGGCTACTGATCGTGATTTTAAAGGATGACCTGTTAAGCTTGCTCATGTTTTTCTCAGAGCCACATTCTGCTTCGTGGGTGCAGGTATGGAATGTCAGAGTTGGAGTTAATAAGGATTGACTGGGTCAAGGAGCATCCTGACGTGAGACAAGGATCAGGGAACTGACACTGTTTGTGAGGCTGTGATAAGGAGTGTAACACCCGGCCGTGGGATGGCAGCTGAGAAACGAGGGAAGTGAGGGCAGGAGAGAGGTGGGAAGCCGAAGTTTTCTGGAGTGGTGGTTTCTATGATTTAGGCATGTATTCTGGGCATCCTTACACAATTTATGAATCTAATTTAGGGAGCTCATTTTGGAAAAGGTTATTGGGCTGAGGGAGTAGTGATCTGATTCTACAGAACAAACCGAAGCAGCAATTGCCTGAAATTTTGTGCAAATGCTAGAAAACGCCACAGGAGGTGGTGAGCAAGTGGTTTGGCCTCTCAGATTCTCTATTTCTTCATCAGAGACTCTGCGATTTCCATCTGGAAAAGATACAAGGATTGTTGAAGTTGAAACATTAGAGGAAATGAGCTGGAAAGAGGTGGTTGCTGGAGAGTAGGATATCTGAAACTGATGTTTACAGAGGGGAGGCAGTTTTTGGTCTTCAGAGTCTAGGGTGATGACCCTGGAATGAGTGGCTGAGGTTGAGTAAAAGATGAGATCATTGCAGGGGTGGAGGCTGGGGGCCAGGATATTAGAAGGAGCATCTCTGTGGATCCTGGCGTTTCAAGGGTGATGACATAGAGCCAAAATCCTCATGGAAGGACTGGGAGTGACCTAGAGGGACCCTAGAAGATGGCGGCAAGAGAGGCCATCACAGTGAGAGATGGCCTGACAAGCATCACTGAGAAATAAGAGGATGTCTGCCACCTGTTTTGGACCAAGTGGTGAGAGGGTGTGTGAAAACCATCAGCTCCACCTGGGAGAGCCGTAGAGAGAACAGAGAGAACCACATTTCCCACAGAGCAACGAGGAGGGGAGAACATTTAGAAAAGTTGAGGGATAGATCAGGAATTCCAAAGGGCACAGCACAAGGATTTCAAGAGTTTGTGGCCTGGGTGGGACAGGGTAGTAGTTAAGGTGATTTTGGAAAACTGATTTATAGAGTAGTATGGAAATTAGGCTACAGGGAAGCCTGGGCTTCTTGTGGCCAGTGATGTGAACTGCAGCAAAGCCATGTTCTCTCAAGGTATGAAGAAACAGGTCCTCACCTCTGAGGTTGGGTCACATGCATAGATATTTTTGAGGCTGCTGAGAGGACAGTCATGCATGTAGATATGCGATATGCCTTTTCTCAGTATTTCCTTGCAGTGAATGATACTGTATTTGTGTATATTTTCTACATTCTCATGTGATCAAGTATTTCCAGTGTTTGCTCATATACTAGTTCAAACAAGAAAACCATCAATATAGATTACTTTGTCCTTTTATTTAAAACAAAGTTGCAATGTAAATTAGGTTTATTTTTAGGCGTTGTATGTGTAGATCATGAATCCTTGGGATCAGAAAATTATCCGTGATGGTCGGTATGTGGCCACACATGGTGGGTGGTCAGTAAATGTTTCTTGATACAAAAATAATTAGTAATAATTGGAAAACCAGTGCTGGTTTATTTTCAATATTCTTGCAAAGTTTATATATTCAGTTCTCTCTTCCTGCAGGCTATGAAGTCAGTTAAACCAGGCTCTGTTAGACTGTGGGACCCTCAAAGACTGAGGCCCCTTCCCTCTTTCATGTCTCCCTCATGGTGCATTGACTGGCTCTTGTTAGGATGCCCAGTAAATATTGGTTGAGTGAGAAAGTGGAGACAGTCCAAAGTTTACTGAGCAACAAGTATATGCCAAGGCACCATACTAAGCACTTTGCTTATATTGTCAGAATATTCCTTATAATAACTCTATCAAGTAAGTAGGTGTTATCATCCTTGGTTTAGACACGAGAAAATTGGATTCATGACAGTTAGTAAGTCTTAAAGTCTTCAAGGTCTCACAGCCACCATTGATGGGGGAGGGATACACACCTAGATGAGGAGGGCTCCGAAGTCCATGACCTTTGCAGTAGACCCCACCGCCTTGGGGGGGGGTGGGAGTAAAGGAGGTAGAAGGAAAAAAGGGAGGAGGGAGGAGAAAATATGAGAGAAAAATATAAGTAGCCATTTAAAAAAATCTCTCTGGTTGTTGAAATTCAGAAAGAAGAGTTTTACCTGACTGTCCTCTTAATTGCTAATAATGGCACCATCACTTTCAGCAGCTCAGTTTCTTGAATTAACGACTGCCTGAGCAGCCATGAAGCCTGGATGGCTCTTACAGAATGAACATGGAAGCAAAGGCTTGCTTCTCGGGAGGCAGCTGCCCATTGCCCCCAGGTCTGGAAAGTAGCAAAACATTGAATTTATGTTCCTGTCTGTGTGGAATGTTATCAGCCATCTCATAGTTTGGCCAACACCCCATAATCACAGTCCCATGGGGACATTAAAAAAATACCTGTGTAACATTATCTTATCTAAAGCTAATCTGACCAAAACCTTTACCCTAACTAGCTAATCCAGGTAGAGACCTAGCTCCCCCACTAACCTCAGGACTATCTAGAATTCTCTCTTTCTCTATGGCAACAGTTAGGTCATTAGTGAGTCCTTAGTTTCTATGTCCACACAGTTTGTGTAATCTGTTAAATCCCTCAGTTCTAAATCTACCCTTAAAATAATGGGTTCCCCATTCAGAATTCCTAAACATGCATTTGTCTTCATTTCTTTAGGTGGTGTGGTAGTGAGGGAGTCAAAGCCATGCATGGCTAGATAACAAGCCTGGAAGACAGGGGGGTTTCCTGTTGAATATTAACAGTCTGGCTATTTTAACATTCAACACTCAAAAATAAGTCTGTGGGAAAAAAGCAAGATAATGCAATTTAGAGCTAAATATGAATTAGAAAGTACTCTATTCTTCTGTGCAAAGCTGAGTGCACTGGTTTTCTTCATCTGTAAATAGGGCAGGAGTGGGGGAAAACTGCATTACTCACAAAAATAATTGTTATATACTTCAACGTTTCTTGCACTTATGCTTCAAATCTGCCCAGTAGAAGCTACCACGTGTGCTAAGTGATTTGGTTCGCTTCACTTTCTCCTATGGCTCTAGGAAAAAAGTAAATTCAGCAAACTTTTCCTTGTAATTTGTCAAGCTTCACTAGACAGTGTATGATAAAGGAAAAAATACTGATTTTAAATTCAAAAGATCAAATCCTTCTACTGGACAACTTGCTTTTGAGACAACGTCCTTATTTATAAAAGGGACATTACACCTGCCTAACCAGGTTGTTGTGCACAATAAATCAGATGCTATCTGAGAAATCAGTCTTGAGGTTGATAAGTGTCACATAAATAGATGATGTTTTGTAATAAAAATTCTCTGAGAAAAAATGCAATTTCATTTAAAGGCAGTATACTGGATTCAAAATCTGCCTTTTAAAATGGGTCATAAGAACATTTTTATTTTATTTTTTAAGAAAAACTTGCATTTTATCAACATTGGAATAGCAAATCAACAGAAGTTGAAAACTGCAGTTAGATTCATTTAATATCCATTTTTAAATCATGATTTGAAACTCTTTTAAGGAGCTAAAACAGCTTATTCTGCTTTTTTTATTGAAGTATAACTGATAGGCAATATCATATTAGTTTCAGGTGTACAACATAGTGATTGGACAGTTCATGTACATTATGACATGCTCACCACAATAAGTGTAGTTACTGTTTGTCACCATACGAAGTCATTGCAGTGTTACTATATTCCCTATGCTGTACTATTATCCCATGATTTATTTATTATGTAAGTGCAATTTTGTACCACTTACTGGCCCTTAATTTGTTCACTCATACCCCCAAACCTCTTCCCTATAGCAACTACCAGTTTGTTCCCTGTATTTATGAGTCTGTTTCTGATTTGTTTGTTTTTAGATTCCACATATAAGTGAAATCATATGGTATTTGTCTTTCTGTTTGGCTTATTTCACTGAGTGTAATCACTGAGTGTAATACCCTACAGGTCCATCCATATTGTTGCAAATGGCAAGATTGGAAAATTGTAATTCTTATGTACATCTTAAGGCAAATTGAGGCTCCTTGGAATTTAAAATTATTATAATAAAAATTTCTGCTCTATCTTACTACACTGATAGTGACTGCAATGGGGTGTGGCGGGGGGGACTTGATAATATGGGTGAATTTAATAACCACAATGTTGTTCATGTGAAACCTTCGTAAGATTGCCTATCAGTGGTACCTTAATTAAAAAAATAAATCTCTGCTAAGCCCACAAAATCAAACATGCTGTAATTATTCTAACATCCTTTTTCCTGTACTGCACCCTGGGTCAATACATTTCTCCTAGATTTTCAGTGTGATACTTAAAAGATGCGCAAGTCCAATGTTGTTGATGCACTGCAGGTTGGGAGTGGGGGAGAAATTGTCCAGTAAAATAATCAAGAAGTAAACTCATTCAGTGTCTCAACAGGCTGATCCTATGACTTGCTTTAGTTCCACTCTGTGACCTTAATCATGTCATATGTTCTTGGTGCTCTGTTTCTCCATCTTTAAGGTTGGATTGATTTAAAGGGGTGATTATCATATGAATGTTTAGCAATTAGGAATAGAAAGTGTAATGGGATCACTTTCCATATAAATATATTATTGTTATAATAACTATTTCTTCCCAGAAATGAAATCTAGTGAGGTCTGGTAGATATAGGTGTTTCCTCCCAGTGGCTGGGGATAGATGACCTGTCTAATCCAGATTGAGGATTCTGTCCCAGAGAAATGATGTGGAGTGGAGAAGGGGCTGAGAAGGGCATCTCCATGACATTGAAGTTGCAAGAGAAGTTTGGAGGCAGGAGGAATCATGCTGTGACCTTCTTTAAAATGACAGTAATTCAAAAGCTTTTTAAAGCTTTCTCTGACACTATTTCATTTGGCCACAGAATGGCCTTTGATATAACCAGCTAGCAAGAGGCAATGATAGTTTAGATTTCCAGCCTTAGAAAAATGTCATGGATGCTGCCTCCCTGTTCACCTCTCTGTCATTGAATGTATCGCAGGACATTAAGAGAGCGTAAAGGAGACATCTCCAACAGGAGCTGGCTGGGCCTGAGCCTGTTTCCCGCATCTTGTGCCTCTAACATGTAACATGCCCTCCAGGCAGTGTGAGGCCCAAAAGTGCGTGGAGGTGAACTGCTCTGAGCTTAGCAGCCAGTTCTGGTGATCTCCTTTCGTGACCCTGAGCAATTCAGGAATGCTCTTCACTGGGACTTCACAGGGAATATATTTTATATAATAACCCAACACACACATCCAAAAGCATGCGTCTGTCATCCCACCTGCAGCTTGAAAAGCACTGGCCAACCTATATCTATGCGTAATTAGAGTCCACCCCATGCGCAGGGTCTAACTGTACTTAAGCGTAATCCAAGCTTCTCCCTGTCAGTCTCCTCACTGTCGGCGTATGTGAAACACCAGTCCAACACCCGCCATACAGGGCTGATGAAGACAGAGACCATTTGAAACTCAGGTCAAATAAATGTCTAGTAAAGCTGTTTTAAAACATTATCAGTGGATGACACCCAATGTATTAATGAGGATGTTTTCTGTGGAACACAGTCAGTCAGATTCTTTGGGACAACTGAGCTCTGTTTCTCAAAATACATGAGATAAGGAGGAGAGTCGGAGGGCCAGGAGGCCCAGTCTTTGAGTGCGGTGTGCACGGAGACTTTGATGCACACGTCCCTGCTGGAAGGCTATGGAGCAGGCTCACAGGTTTTTCAATGCAGCCTTTCTTTGCAGGGGACCGTTTTCAATGTGTCCTTTTAAGTCCTTATCACATAAGGGCCCAGTGTTTCCATCATTTCCTCCTGGTAAAAAGCCTAAACCCTGGTTCCAGTCCCCATCACTGGTCACCTGAAATGGGGCCGTGGGTGGCTGTTCTCTTCTCCTTACTCCCCCAAGGCTGCAGGGGAATCTTTCTTAAGTGCAAGTTTCCTCATGTTTCTTAAAAATCCCCATCATCTGCCTGTTACTTACAAAATTTCACTCAAATGTCTCCATCAGAGCCAAGTTTCCACTCCATCCTGCTCTGCACACCCCTTCTCTGTCCCAGGATTCCCACTGTCTGAAATGGGTGGTGGTGGGGGGGACACTTTGTGTTTATTTTTGGTTCCTGGACGTACTGTTCAGGCAGCCATTCTTTGGCTTCCCAGCTTTCCCAAGACAATGTCAACCCTACTTCCTACTTGGCTGACTGTTAAAGCAGGTGTGCCTACACTAACCAGCCACACAGAACAGCTGCACTCCTGTGCTTGTCAGGGACATTACATTAAAATTCACTGTTGCTCAACACACAGTAATTGTCAAAAGCTAGATGGAGAGAAATGACCCATATCAAGGACTTCCTAAAAGGTATGAAGTTCTCCCTGTCCTAAAGACTCTCTAAAATCTTCCGTTAGGTGATGCCAGATTTCTGGAGAACCACATACTTAAGGCTGAGCTGTTTTGGCCACCTACAGAAATGCTTTTTCTATGTTAGAACAGCTCAGTGAACCTTCTGTTTGTGTTGATCATATTGCATAATGTTCTCTTTATGAGGGTCCTGTGTATATCATCTTTCTGGTGTCTTTGCCAGAAATAGTTATGATCTTTACAAGCAGTTACTTCATTTTTTTCTTAAGGACACAAGAAACTATTTGAGTTTTCTTTCTATATTGGCGGCTTGAAAGTCTGCGTGAGATCTGGCCCCCCTTTAGTAAACACGCCTGGCATCAGAGAGCTCAGCTATGGTGTCTTGATACTATTTTGGCTTTATCATATTTTTCTCGTGCCCATTTTGACCTAAATTTTATCATTTGCTTTGTCTGCCTTTTTAGATGGACTTCATTCCTTTTTGGAATTAAGTGTGAATACGTAAGGCAGGCTTGGCCTGTCACTGGTAGATATGGCAAATGGCACTAAAAAGGGGGCAGTGCTCCTTTGGAAACAACTAAAGGCGAAAGGGCCAGGCGGTCAGGAGTGGGTTGCCATTCCCAGCAAAATGCAGCCCTGCGTTTTGGCCTCATTTGGAAAATTGATACATACCCTGTATGGCAAGACATCTGTGATCTTCTAGATAGATTTTTCAGTTCAAACACTAAATTTCCACAGCTTTAATAGTAGTTCTTGACTATAAGAACTAAAAGACTCCAAGATACTCTCAAAATTACTTTTTCAAATATTTATTGAGTGCTGTCTATGTCCCGCTGACTTAGATCATGGGAACGCAGCAACGTAAAAGATGCCAAGCATCAATTTAATGGGACACAGGCCGAGACACAGCCAGCCAGCTCATAGTCCACCTGGCTGGGCAGGTCGCAGTGTGGGGGCAATTGGCCTTCAGTGTTCCTTTTGGAGGGAGTGTTTTCCAAACCCCATGAGCTTCTCTGAGAAGAACACAGGCCTTGATTTTCATTTGAACAGCAAAATCAGTGCATCTGCAGAAATGATTTGGTTTCATTATTTTCATATTCTTTTACAGTGTGATCCTGACTGTGATTCTTTTGTTCCTAAGATAAGATAGCAAGATGTACATGAATGGAGAATCTGTTAAAAAACTTTGACGATTACGTATCTCTCAACCCTAGCAGTCCTTCAGGGCAAACTTTCTTCAACTGTCCTTCAATGTAGAAACACACTCATCCTTCTTAGTGTGTGTGTGGTGCTGGCTTATTGCATTCGGATGGTGGAAATGCAAACTCTACCTTGTCTCGTGTACACATAGACCCACATGTGTGTGTGTGCACTCACACGCAACACTCCTTCCAGTTTGTTTATGTAAGGAAAAAGCAAAACCCTGACATGAAGCCGAACATGTTAGATGTTAGACCTGGATAGAGAAGAATGAAGGAGAAATTGGAAAGAAACTCAGATTTTTGAGGCATGTCATTTGACCAGTGTTATTAATCTGTTTGAGGAGAAATATATTTATGCTCCTTTATGCTACTTCTTTGTTTATTCTTTTCCTAAGAACTGTTGTACTTCTTTCATTGCAAGAGAGATTCTTCCTAAATTATATTATTAAGTTGTAGCAAACCGTAGTTGTAAGTGTACTACTTTGGCGGGATGAGACATCTACCACCACTGGGGTCTACGCCTGAGGTTCTAGGGTCCCAGTGGGCAGGTCAGTTACAGTATGGTGGCTGTTACTCACTCTGGATGCCCCAAAGTATGTGGGCTGATTACTCATTGCTTACAGTTCACCTTTGTATTTCTATACATATTTACCAGAGGGATTCAAAGTTTTATATTGCAGCATGAAATGTTTAAAAAGAAGTGTTTTAAAAAGAGTGCTTTTAGCTGAGACCTAAAGCAGTGAGGTCTTGGAGAAAGACGAATGGAATCATTAAGGTCTCAGGTCACTGGTTTACCTTATGTTACACAATTACTTGCTTTGCCCTTCCTGATCTTGACTCAGATTTCATAGACTGTTATCCTGACATTTCCGTGTGTACATTATTATTTGAAGGTTGTAGTTTTCCATCTCTGATCCCTACGACCATCTCACTCATGGGTTCTGTAGGGAGGCTTAGTATAAACGTCGCCCTTCTTTATCTGCCTCCATGTGAGAGGTTAATAGAGTAGGTTGCATCTGCTAAGCATTTTTCTCAACAGGGTATCCATTGCCTGTACATGCAGTGATTTGGTTAAGAATTCTTTCATTTGTTCATCCAATCATTCATTCAGTCATTCTACCAAGCACTTTGTTAGCAACTACTGAGTACCGGGCGCTGTGAATAATGATATGGGACTCCAGAAAAGGTGAATGGTGTGGCGATGGATGTAGAGGGAAGTTTAGTTTAGTGTTTGAATTAAATCTCAAAAGACATGTAAGAGAATTCAAAGACTTAATCTTTTGACCATGATTGAGTAACTAGTACTGGAATATCCCTCCTGCCATAAACAACTATGAAACTGAAAAATATATTAATCAACCATTTGCGGATATTGGACAGCAGACAGAACAAGGCTGTGATTACTGGGAAAAAGGAAACGAAGTGAGCTCATAACTAGCCCTGCCATCTTCCTGTAGGCACTTTCTTACCTGTAAGACAGGGAGATGGAGCCTGAACAGAGCCCAGTGGTCTTGCTGACCTAAGGAGGCAGAATCAGAGTTCTGGGCTGCTAAGGTCCTGGACTTCACGGGTCAGAGTACCAGAGAGGACTGAATTACACGGAGAAAGATTTGCAGAAATCAATATAGGGATCCACTCTAGTGATGGGATAAATATTAACCTGCTCCTAGGGAGGTAGGAGCTAAATAGATTATGGAGGCCGTATAGTGCTGAGAGATGTAGAAATTCAAGTCAGCCAGTGGAGAGACCTTGTGGAACATCTCAGTAATTTAAGTAAGACCCCAGAAAGACCAAGCTTTTGGAGTAGAGATAATATCACCCTAGAATAAGGGCTACTCTGGACATTCCCAGCCAAAAATTATAAACAAGTTTAAAAAAGATAAAGCTGACAAACTGGTGTGCAAATAAATTAACTGCTTAACGAAACAGAACTGCTTCTAAAGGAAGACCAAAATAAATCAAGACTTTCATCTTTTTATAACATCAACAATGTCCAGCACATAATAAAAATTTCTACATATGTAAAAGAAAGCAGAGGAAAGTGATCTAGACAGAGGTTGTCTGATGACTTCTTGTGTGACTTCCTTCGTGTTTGTGCCCTGCAGGAACCTATTGCCAGCAGAGAGAGGTGGAGGCCATCATGGAAGGTGACGAGGACGACCGAGGCTGTTGTTCCTGCAAACCAGGCCACTTGCCCCACCTGTTGTCCTGCAATGCTGCATTTAACCTCCGGTGGCTCACCTGGGAGATCACACGAACACAGTACATCCTGGAGGGCTACAGCATCATAGACAACAACGCAGCCACCATGCTGCAGGTTTTTGACCTCCGGAGGATCCTTATCCGCTACTATATCAAGGTATTTCTCTGGGTCCCAGATACTTGCCTGAGTAATTATGCTGGGCTGCCTCAAGAGGCTCCTGTAAAACTTAGCAAAGAGCTAGATTTTGAAGCTTCTGAACCTGAGGCCCACCCAGCTAGGTTTCAGAACCACTGGTTCCATGAAAAATCTTCAAGGGCTTTGGGTTAGCCTGGGTTCCTGCCGCAAGTCACATTTAAGCCCAGGCATTAATAGGCAGTGATTTTCTTACCTAGACCTGTTTCTTCAATTCTAACACAGCATGAGTTATGGTAATGATTGTGATGATAAATTGAGACATCCTGAAAATATTACCAAGCCTCAATGTTTGCATAAGTGTCTATTTAGATGCTCTGTAAGTTTCCACTTTAGAAGCAAAATTATTTTTTAAGCTCAATAAAAAGTCAAAAATTTAGCTAAAGGATCCAATCAGGATAATGACAGCCCTTTTGTCTTACTCATGTGGGGATTAATAACACGTTTTTTCAGTTGCTCTGTACCCCCTCTGCCGAACGAATATTCAACCTCAGAAAATGTGCCAATTTGGAGTAAGACTGGAGAACAAATCTGAGACCTGGTCAAAGATGCAGAGTGATAATCTGGGTGAAAGTGTTTTCCAAGGGGAAGGGACAGGTGAGGGCAGCCATGACTGAGGAAGTCTTTGGGGTGGTTTCTATTTTGAATAGTTTATGTGGTAGGTGCCCTGGGCAGTGGTCAGAGGGGTCCACACTTTAAAGTCATTCAGACAACATATACCCAAGCTCCCTGCCAGTTGAGGCAGAGACAGGTGGTCCAGCAGAAATGAGGAAATAGAACATAGAAAGATGATATGAGTGCCTGAAGGTTCAGGAGTTTCAGCCAATTAAAAAGGAGGAAGTTAAGGTTGAAACAAGATGGTGGCATGAGAAATGAGGCAGAAACCTCCTCCCCAAACCACAAATAACATGAAAATGTAGCAAATACAACTAATCCTGAAAGAGCGATGGGAAAGGAGACTGTGACAGACTGCCTACGTTTGGGGAAAGAGAAGACCTTATGGAAAAGGGTAAAGTAGCAAAGCCATGATCTGGCAGGACCTGAGTCCTCTCCCTATCCCAGCTCACTGGCACGAGGAAGAGAAATGGAGCAGGGAAAGAGAAGAAGCCCAAGACTGCTAAATACCCACCCCTGGAGATATACTCTGGGAGCATGAACCCATGTTACATGGTGCTCTGGAGTTAGAGGGGTTTGAAAGCAAAGACAGGTGGAATACTGAGAGAGACTGAGATTCCAGCCACTTGTGGAGAACAGGTACCCACAACTGGCCACTCTGGGACAAAAGAAAGTCAGGTACATTGAAAGAACTTCCCAACAGTGAAAAGGCTGCTAAAGGGGCAAGGATTACACAGAGCTTGCTGCTCAGGAGAAAGGACAGGTGGACAACATGGTCCAAGCACACTCAGCTCAGCAGGTTGGGAACTTTCAGGAACTTCACGCTCTCCATACCCATGGCTAGCAACACAGTGCCAAGGCCCCTGACTGCAATACACAGCCTGCCAATCCTTCCTCCCTGCTGGGACCGGTTTGCAAACCTGCTCCTTCCACCATTGCACCAGGTCAGAGGGACGGTGGCCCCACCTGCAGCATCTATGGGGGCCTAATGCCAAGGCTGCTCCCTATGCGCTTGGCCCACTGGTCCTGGCAGTGGAGGGAGGCACTGCAGCCAGGAAGCAGGAAAGAGCTCTTTCGTCCCAGCAGGCACCAGCACCACTTGCCTGCGACCCGTGTCATCGTACCAGGTTCTGGGAAGCTCCAGAGGTATAGCTTCTGGGTACTAGAGAGCACCACCTACACAAAGTTATTATTCCATAAGAATCATTAGGAATATGAAACAGCAAAAGAACCTGGTACAAACCAAAACCTTAAACACCAGAAAGAGGGCTAAGTGAAACTGAAATAACCAATCTTCCTGATAAAGATTTCAAAATAAAAATCATAAACATGCTCAGTGAGCTACAGAAAATACTCAAGACCTCAGGGAGGACTTCAAGAAAGAAATAGAAACTTTGAAAAAATACAATATCTGAAATGAAAGATGCAATGGAGGGATTTAAAAGCAGATTAGATGAGGTAGAGGAGATGGTAAATGAAATAGAAACTGGAGAACAGGAATACAGAGAAGCTGAGGCACAGAGAGAAAATAAGGATTTCTAGGAGAGAAAGAATATTGAGAGAATTGTGTGACCAATCCAAATGGAACAATTTCACATTATAGGGGTACCAGAAGAAGAAGAGAGAGAAAAAGGGATAGAAAGTCTCTTTGAGGAATTAATTGCTGAAAACTTTCCCAATCTGGGGAAGGAAATAGACTCTAGACCATGGAAGTGCACAGATGTCCCAACACAAGGGACCCAAGGAGGACAACACCAAGACAAAGATCAAGGACAAGGGCAGAATATTAAAGGCAGACAGAGAGAGAAAAAAGGATCACATACAAAGGAAAACCCATCAGGCTATCTTCAGACTTCTCAGCAGAAACCTTACAGGCAAGAAGGGAGTGGCATGATATATTTAATGTAATGAATCAGAAGGGCCTTGAAACAAGAATACTCCTTCCAGCAAGATTATCATTTAAATTTAAAGCAGGGATTAAACAATTTCCAGATAAGCAAAAGCTGAGAGAATTTACCTCCCACAAACCATCTCTACAGTGTATTTTGGAGGGACTTCTATAGATAGGCGTGCTCCTAAGGCTAAATAGCTGTCACCAGAGAAAATTAAACCACAGTAAAGGAAGTAGACCAACTAATTACTAAGCAAATGCAAAACAAAATCAGCTACCCACAAAGTCAGTCAAGGGATACAAAGAGTACAGAATATGAAACTTAAGATACAAAGAGTGGAGGAGGAAGAAAAAGAAGGGAGGGAAAAAAAAGAACCTTTAGATTGGAAGTGTAAATGGACTGAATGCACCAATCAAACGACATAGAGTTACAGAATGAATAAAAAAACAAGACACATCTATATGCTGCCTACAAGACACTCATTTCAAACCCAAAGACATACACAGACTGAAACTAAAGGGATGGAAAAAGATATTTCATGCAAATAATAGGGAGAAAAAAGCAGGAGTTCCAGTACTTGTATCAGATGAAATAGACTTCAAAACAAAGAAAGTATCAAGAGAGAAGCAAGGACATTACATAATGATAAAGGGGTCAGTCCGACAAGAGGATATAAACATTATAAATATATATACACCCAACACAGGAGCACCTACATGTGTGAAACAAATACTAATAGAATTAAAGGGGGAAATAGAAAGCAATGCATTCATTTTAGGAGACTTCAACACACCACTCACTCCAAAGGACAGATCAACCAGACAGAAAATAAGTAAGGAGACAGAGGCACTGAACAACACACTAGAACAGATGGACCTAATGTACATCTATAGAACATTCCACCCAAAAACAGCAGGATACACATTCTTCTCAAGTGCACATGGAACATTTTCAAGAATAGATCATATACTAGGCCACAAAAAGAGACAGTAAATTCAAAAAGATTTAAATTGTACCAACCAGATTCTCAGATCACAAAGGTATGAAACTAGAAATAAATTATGTAAAGAAAATGAAAAATCCCACAAACATATGGAAGCTTAATAACATACTCCTAAATAATCAATGAATCAACCACCAAATAAAAACAGAGATCAAGCAATATATGGAGACAAATGACAACAAGAATTCAATACCACAAAATCTGTGGGACGCAGAGAAGGCTGTGCTATGAGGAAAGTATATTGCAATACAGGCCTACCTCAGGAAAGAAAAACAATCCCATATGAACCATCTAAACTCACAATTAACAAAACTAGAAAAAGAAGAACAAATGAGGCCCAAAGTCAGTAGAAGGAGGGACATAATAAAGATCAGAGCAGAAATAAATAAAATTGAGAAGAACAAAACAATAGAAAGAATCAAACAAGGAGCTGATTCTTAGAGAAAATCAACAAAATAGATAAACCCTTAGTCAGACTTATCAAGAAAAAAACAGTGTGTACACATAAATAAAATCAGAAATTAGAAAGGAAAAATCACTATAACACCACAGAAATACAAAGAATTGTTAGAGAACACTATATTTGTTATGCTAACAAATTCGATAACCTAGAAGAAATGGACAACTTTCTAGAAAAATACAACCTTCAAAGACTGACCCAGGGAGAAACAGAGAATCTGAACAGAATAATTTACAGCAATGAAATTGAATTGGTAATAAAAAACTACCTAAGAACAAAATTCCTGGACCAGATGGTTTCACTGCTGAATTTACCAAACATTTAGAGAAGACCTAATAACCATCCTCCTTAAAGTTTTCCAAAAAGTAGAAGAGGAGGGAATACTTCCAAATTCATTCTATGGGGCCAGCATCACTCTAATACCAAAACCAGGCAGATACCAAAAAAAAAAAAATTACAGACCAATATCCCTGATGAACATAGATGCAAAAATACTCAACAAAATATTAGCAAAATGAATTAAAAAATACATCAAAAAGATCATCCATGATGATCAAGTATGATTTATTCCAGGCATGCAAGGATGGTACAGTATTTGAAAATCCATCAACATCATATACCACATCAACAAACAGAAGGACAAAGTCACATGATCATCTCAATAGATGCTGAAAAAGCATTCGACAAAATTCAACATCCATGATGAAAACTCTCAACAAAATGGGTATAGAGGGCAAGTACCTCAACATAATAAAGGCCATATATGACAAACCCACAGCTAACATCATACTTAACAGTGAGAAGCTGAAAGCTTTTCTTCTAAGATGGGGAACAAGACAAGGATGCCCACTCTCCCCACTTCTATTCAACATAGTTCTAGAGGTCCTAGCTATGGCAATCAGACAACACAAAGAAATAAAAGGCATCCAGATTGGCAAGGAAGAAGTTAAACTGTCACTGTTTGCAGATGACATGATCTTGTACATAAAAAATCCCTAAAGAATCCACCCCAAAACTACCTGAACTAATAACTGTATTCAGGAAAGTTGCAGGATATAAAATTAATACACAGAAATCTGTTGCATTCCTGTATACTAATGATAAACTATCAGAAAGAGAAATCAGGAAAACAATTCCATTCACAGTTGCATCAAAAAGAATAAAATTCCCAAGAATAAACCTTACCAAGGAGGTGAAAGACCTATACCCTGAAAACTACAAGACACTCATGAGAGAAATTAAAGAAGACGGCAATAAATGGAAATATATCCCATGCTCATAGATAGGAAGAATTAATATTGTCAAAATGTCCATCCTGCCTAAAGCAATCTACAGATTCAATGCAATGCCTACCAAAATACCAACAGCATTCTTCAACAAACTAGAGCAAATCATTCTAAAATACACATGGAACCACAAAAGACCCTGAATACCCAAAGCAATCCTGAGTAGGAAGAAAAAGCTAGGGGGATTACACTCCCCAATTTCAAGATCTACTACAAAGCCATAGCAATCAAGACAATTTGGTACTGGCACAAGAACAGACCCATACACCAGTGGAACAGAATAGAGAGCCCAGATATAAACCTACACATATACAGCAAATTAATATATGATAAAGTAGCCATGGATGTACAATGGGGAAATTACAGCCTCTTCTACAACTGGTGTTGGCAAAACTGGACAGCTACATACAAGAGAATGAAACTGGATTGTTGTCTAACTCCATACACAAAAGTAAACTCAAAATGGATCAAAGACCTGAACATAAGTCATGAAAACATAAAACTCTTAGAAGACAACATAGGCAAAAATCTCCTGAATATAAACATGAGCAACTGTTTCCTGAACACATCTTATCGGGCAAGGGAAACAAAAGCAAAAATGGGTCTACATCATACTAAAAAGCTTCTGTGCAGCAAAGGACACCATCAGTAGAACAAAAAGGCATCTTACATTATGGGAGAATATATTTATAAGTGACATATCCGATAAGGGATTAACATCCAAAGTATATAAAGAATTACATGCCTCAATGCCCAAAAAGCAAATAAACCAATTCAAAAATGGTGGAGAATCTGAACAGACACCTCTCCAAAGAAGAAATTCAGATGGCCAACAGACACATGAAAAGATGCTCCACATCACTAATTAACAGGGAAATGCAAATTAAAACCACAATGAGATATCACCTCACACCAGTTAGGATGGCCAGCATCCAAAAGACAAGAAACAACAAATGCTGGTGAGGATGCAGAGAAAGGGGAACCCTCCTACACTGCTGGTGGGAATGTAAATTAGTTCAACCATTGTGGAAAGCAGTATGGAGGTTCCTCAAAAAACTAAAAATAGAAATACCATTTGACCCAGGAATTCCACTCCTAGGAATTTACCCTAAGAAAACAGGATCCCAGAATTCAAAAAGACATATGCACCCCTGTGTTTATTGCAACAGTATTTGCAATAGCTAAGATATTGAAGCAACCTATGTGTCCATCAGTAGATGAATGAATAAAGGAGAGGTGGTACATATACACAATGGAATATTATTCAGCCATGAGAAGAAAACAAATCCTACCATTTGCAACAACATGGATGGAGCTGGAGGGTATTATGCTCAGTGAAATAAGCCAGGCGGAGAAAGACAAGTACCAAATGATTTCACTCATTTGTGGAGTGTAACAAAGCAAAACTGAAGGAACAAAACAGCAGCAGACTCACAGACTCCAAAAAGGGACTAGCAGTTACCAAAGGGAAGGGAATGGGGAGGCGGATGGGGAGGGAGGGAGAAGGGGATTAAAGGGCAGTATGATTAGCACACATAATGTATGGAGGTCACGGAAGGCAGTATAGCACAGAGAAGACAAGTAGTGACTATAGCATCTTACTGTGCTTATGGACAGTGACTGCAATGGGGTGGCGGGGGGACTTGATAACATGGGTGAATGTAATAACTACAATGTTGCTCATGTGAAACTTTTGTAAGATTGTATATCAATTATACCTTAATAAAAAAAAGAGGATGTGTAGGAATCTGGACTAGCTACTATGGGGCACTCCCAGGGTGTGCTTCAGTCACTGCTAGAGTTTATAGGCAATGGAAGACAGCCTATGACAGTCAGAAGGTTAAGTAACCTAAGATGACTGCAACATGAAATGTTTGTGAAACCCTTTTCTGTGGCAGGTTATTTAAAACAGGTTTAGTGGTTTGTACACACCACCTTGGTGTGTACTGGAGGGATGCAAAACTTTATACCCAAAGCTCATGGAAAACTATAGCTTTTTTTCCGCCAACATTACATAAACTGTAAAGATCTGGAAAGCAAATCAGGAAGTTGTGACCTCTTGGCTCACGACTCTGCTCTTTGTTCCCTCTGCCACTATAAATGTGATGGCAAGAAGTTTTTCATACCCAGAGACAACTCTAGGCCATTCAGTATAATAATTGGCATTCGATTTGGCAGCGGATCATGAAATAACTGTGGCACCCACGTGATGGGTGTGTTTCTCTCACACACAAATGACGGTTGGTACGATGGCTTTGTTCCACAAAGTCCTCAGGGACCCGGGTTCCAGCTCCCAGCTCCACTATTTTCAGTGTGTCTCCCATCTTTGCATTCAGGGTTTAAGCTCCAGGCTTAAATGGGTGAGGATAGAGGAGGGGCATGCACCAGTGGTCCCTTAAAAAGGTTCCTGGAAGTTGCCATTGTATGCTCCTGCTGTTTCCCATTGGCCAAGAGGCTGTTACCTGCCAGCTGCAGGAGGGTCTGGAAAGTGTATTCTGGGCAGCCATGGATCTGGATGGAAACTGTATATTCATTGGAGGTAAAGACAGATGTTAAGTGGCAACCAGCTGTTTCCCTCAAAAAGGAGAGAATGTTTCCCTTGAGTACTACGTTTGGTTCATAGGTGGCAACAGGGTGGGGTCATTGCAGGAGGGCTGGATCCAGGGGCTGACTGGTGAAGCAAGGGCACTGTGGCAGGCCCATGCCATCTGTGGCAGGATTTTACCCCGGAGGGTGCAGCATAGGTGCCCTGGGTCTACACGGGTCAGATGGATGAGTCCTGGAACCTCAGGAATAGCCCTGGACACTTGTATGCCATCCAGAACCTTCTACCTTGTGACCAGCTAGGTCTCCCACTCCCCACTTTTGCACACAGGCACACATGCTCACTGTGCTCGCCATCCCCACCCTGGCACAGTGGTGTCCTCCTCCTGCCCCTCTCCTCGTGATCTCTGCATGCTCACAATCTGCCCTGGGTCCACGGCTGGCATTAACCTCCCTTTCCTCTGAAATCTTTTCTGCTTCACCTTCTGACAACTTCCTTCCTAAACCCATCTGATTCCTCTCTGGGTCCCCAGAGCTCAGAGGGCTTGCATATTGAGGTGTCCATTGCATTTTTTGGAATGAATGGATAAAGGTTTCAGGTAATGTGGAATCTGGAGTCCAGGTCACACAGTCTGGACACAGGAGAGCCAGACAGAGGCAAGGGTCTGAGTGAGCCACTCCAGGCATTAGTTGGGGGACTGGAGCTCAATACTGAGCTACATGTCTGAATCTGGGGCTCCCTGCAAATGGCCTTTCCATGGGGCAGATGGGTGTTCAGACCTGACCCTCACAATGGGGCCAGCAGGTTGCCATGAGTGGGAGAGAAGGGAGAGGAAAGGGATAAGGTGTCCTCTCTGCATTTACCCATGTGGCTTTTCCAGGGGCCTTAGGGGTGCTGTGCCAGGACCTGCTTCTCAGCATAATATGCAAATGACGGAGGGCTGAGGGGGTGCCCCAGAACATTCCAGGGAGTAGCTGGCTTGGGAAAGCAATGCTCTTAACTCTGTTTTCCAAGAAAAGGGAGTGATGCCAACATGAGAGGTTCAGGTGGGGTAGGAGAAGTGCACAGTGCAGTGATTTGTTATCTAGGGGGGCACTTCTCACGAGCCAGGGGCAGTCGGGGGCATCAGCATCCCCCAGAGAGCTAGATAATGACAGATTTCCAGGTCCAACGCAGAAATCTGCATTCTGTGGACCAGGGGAGGGGCCCAAGTGCCTTATTTTCCAGCACATTTCTGAAGTGATTTGGGCTTGGGGACAACTACAGATATGTTTGTGCGCAATAGAAACAGAATGTCCTTAACTCCAAATCAGCAGTCAGGAGGGAGTGAGATCTGAGGGCAGATGGGGCCTCCTGGAGCCTCCTTGTTAATTCACACTGGTACCAACAGGTCTAGTCATGCAGGGCTTTCTCTAAACGGAGCCCTTGGCACTTCCCACCCTCTGCTGGGAGCAGCTCAGAGCTTGCACTCATTCCCCTGTGGAGATGGTTAGAGGAAACCTGGGGAGTGCTGAGTGGCTGTTAGAACAGAAGAAACAGCATCTTAGGGTTAAAAACGAATGAATATTAGATGGTCACATGAGTTTATACACATGTCAAAATTCATCAAATGGCTCCCTGAGATTTTCATTTTATTGTATGCACCTCAATATAAAAATTTTTTAAATTATTTTTAAGATTTAGAAGTGCAAAAAAAAAAAAAGCCTGAAGAGTATTTCTTCTTTGGCCTTGGTTACTTGGTGAACAAAATTGCCTTTGTAGCTCCGAATTGCTTCAAGTTTGAGAGTTCAGTTTTGTTCTTTTTTATTTTTTTATTAAACAGACAAATCAAAAAGGAAGAAAAGCTTGGAACAGTTCCTTTACACAAAAGGATTTTTTTTAAATCTCCTAATAAACTGGGTCAGTTACCCCACCCTCTACAAATATACGTGAAATCACTTCCTTCCCGACGACTTGAGGTTTTCCCTGGCGCCTCGTCCATCACGCCTCCATTTTTAGCGCTTAAAACCCTCTCCGCGGTCAGGACATCAGCTTTCGGTGAGGCTGGTTTTCCCGCTGCCATTATTCCCGCCCAGCCTTTGGGAAGGAGGCAGGCTCTCCCTTGCCTTGCAGAGCGAGTGGTGAAAGGCCTGGACGGGCTGGGGTGCCTGCCGGGCCCCTTCCTAGGAGGGGTTGTCTGATAGATTCTGCTGACCTACAATTAAAGTGAGAGGCAGGAGCGTTCCCTGATGGAGGAGCCAGACGTGGTGCTTAACTCCAAAGAGGTCCTGCTTTGAACATGAACCCAGGTCTATGAATTCAACCCGTATTCCCCATCTTGACGTAGCAGTTTCACATGGCATTATATCCATCTCATCCTGACAGGTTCCGAAGGGTTTCACGCTCCTCATTGACCCTGACTCCCTGACAGAATTTCTGCCTAAACAGGGTGAAAGTGGGATATGGTTTGCAACTAGCTGGGGTGGCTCCGTTTTCCTCTGGTGAGAGGAGTCGGGACTGATTCCCCTCATGCGCGGGAAAGCTGAGCTCGGGTTGGGGTTAAGCTCAGAAGTCAACACAGCAGGATCCTGCCAGAACTGAAAGGGGAAGTCCTCACCTCCCGGATTCAAAGTCCTCCTTAACTCTTCTGACCTCATCAGTCGAGGGGTTGTTTTAATTCCTCCCTAGAAATGAATGAAAAGGTGGACGTTGGCCTTTGGATGTTTGTTTGGTGTTCCAATCTGGCACGTGTGATGAGCGCGCACTGGGGGCAGCCAGACCAGGTGTTCGCCAGGCCCGGATGGTTCTACAGACCTCGTTCCTTTCCACCTTTTGCCATTGTCGGCTGAGAAGTGGTGCCTTTGGGTCCCCTTTTGCTTATAAGTTTCGGCCACCTACTTGAACTGCCTGCCTCATGGAAGCTTTCAATTATCTGCCAGCAAGGAGGCAATAGAAAACCTTCCAGATTCAAGATTTACATTGTTGAATATTATATGCATCCTCTGGTGACCCCACAGACCGTGTCCCGTCCCCCGATGCCGTCCTGTCCCCTCGTCCCCTGCTCCAAGCCTCTCCTGGGCTCTGCACTGAGCCTCAGCTTTCTGGGTGGGTAAGTCCTAGATGCCAAAGATGTACCATGTGCCAGGCCACACGCTACGTTCTTCACACACATTACCTCATTTTAAACCTCCAAAGAATAATGAGAGGGGGCTTCATTCACATGTCTGTCTTTCCCACCTCCTACTTTGATCTCCTTTGGCCTCTTCCGCCTTCCCTCCCTCTGCCTCCTTCCGCCGCCCCTCTTGCTGCTCGGGAGTTCCAGATGAGATGTAAGCTCTGTTCCGGCTTCACCCCGGCCTCAGGGGCCCGCTTTCCTATGATGGGGATGGTACGGTGAAGCAGGGTGGGGCCTCCTCAGTGATATACTCACATGTTGCTGATGCGCTCACATCAGACTTGGATTTTCATTTTCTCTGTTGCATTTTTACTTCTCTGGGCCGGGTGCGAGCCTGTTCAAAGGATGACTTCGTTTGGAAATTACAAGATGGCTTTCAATAAAGCTGTGACTCAGAATAATAAAGCCCGAGGGTGGCATTTTCCCCAACTGGGGAAACAGAGTGTCTGATGGAGGAGCAGACATAGGTTATCTTTGAATGCACCGCAGATGCCTGCTGTCTGGGCACTCAGCACTACGTGTGTATGTGGGTTTCAACAATTACACCGTCATAAGCACTTTCCATAGAAACTGTTGTTTTAGTTCATGAGGCACTCTTCAGCTGGGGCCCTGGAAGAGGGTCTGTCCCAGTCCCTTTCAGCTGGACCAGTCAAGCCTGGCATCCAAAGAAGCCTGCAGGGCCCCAGGGGTACTTTTGTGTGCTTTTCTCAGAGGGGACGGGGGTAGCTGCCATCCTTTCTCTCCATGGAAATTCTCTTCTGGGACAATCTGTTCTCACTGTCCTCTTCTCTACACTGACCTTGAGAGAGGACATTTCAGAATGTCTCAGGTGGGTTCCATGCATTAAATCTAGCAGGAAGTACAAATGATACCACATGTGGGGAGTTCATGTCTCATATTTCCCTGACATTGACTGACTTTATAAGATACAATAAATAAAATGTCTTACTGGCTTTAGAAAAGGCAGTAAGGGCTCAAAATCTTGCTTTCTCTCTGCAGAGTATAATATACTATATGGTAACATCCCCCAAACTCTTCTCCTGGATCAAAAATGAGTCACTTCTGAAGTCCCTGCAGCCTTTTACCAAGTGGCATTACATTGAGCGTGACCTTGCAATGTTCAACATTAACATTGATGACGACTATGTCCCGTGCCTCCAGGGAATAACACGAGCCAGCTACTGCAATGTTTATCTAGGCTGGATTCAGTACTGTGCACAGAAAAGACAAGAGGTGGGTACAGGGGGTGGATGCTGGAGGGGTTGAATGGGTGCTTAAAAAGCAAAGAACATTATAAAGTCCATCTCTTTCCTATACTCTATGGTAGAATAGAGTAGAGGAGAGAAAATACATTAGTATTTGGATAAATGTTTATTTAATACATAAGCAAAATTAAATGGAATAATTCATATACCACATCTCTGATGAATGACCCTTGAAGGTTTATTTCCTTCTATACTATGCTCAGGGGCAGAGCAGCTTTAAGCCTCTGTCATAGCTTTAAACCCCTGGAACATTTTTGTTTAGAGTTGCTTTTTGAGGTATCTGTATAAAATATATCTATGCTGAAATCCGGAGGAATTACTGAACACATTGAATCATGGACATGCAAATTCTTTTTAGCAATCAGAGTGGTTCAAGTTACTCCTGCCGTTGTTTTTTTCTTGTGTATTATTGCTTATGTGCTGAGGACACTTCTGGAGATGAATGCAGCCTCTTAGAAATGAAACCAAGGACAGCCAGAGCTTATGAAGAGAAGAGGAGGAGGACACAGAAGGAAAAGGAGAAGGGGAAGGGAAGGGAATGGAGGGAATCAGTCAACATGGCTTCTTAGGATCTGAAAGGCTGAGTTAATGCATCATTGATGGAGACAGTAGATCAAAGTTGAAAATGAACTCCTTAGCTGCTGATGAAGTATATCGTGTGACAGCTAGAGGGGACACCAAATTATGATACTCTCCCAGGTCCTTGGTTTTTCATGAGTGGCTCAAAACAGTTGCCAGAAAGCGCAGGTGACCACATCTGCTTTCTCCAGGTGTGCCAGGAAGAATGTGTGCTGATATTTCAACGCATGCCTGGCCTGCTCGGGTAGTTGAGAGAGTCGGTCTACTGATGTTCATGGCTGTCCTGTGATGGCTCTCCTCTTTCCTCAGTTGGTTCATGAAATTATTTCATTGTTCTTACAAAAGATACTTTGATTTTTTTAAATTTTATTTCTAAGCTTCTTTTTTTGATATATTTTTTATAAAAGTATAGTTAATATGCAATATTGATTTCAAGTATACAACATAGTGATTCCACAGTATATACACTATTAAATCCTTACCCCCACTAGTATAGTTATTATCTGTCACCATGGAAAGATGTTACAGAACTACTGACTATATTCTCTGTTCTGTGCTTCCATCCCCATACTTATTTAAATTATGATTGACATTTTGTGCCTCTTATACCCTTCACCTATTTATCCACGCACCCCAACCCCTCCTCCATGGTCACTTATCAGTATTTCTATTTTGTTTTGTTTTATTTTTAGGCTCCACATATACTGAAATCATATGGTTTTTGTCTTTCTCCACCTGACTTATTTCAGTTCACATAATACCCTCTAAGTCCATCCATGTTGTCACAAATGGCAGGATTTTTTCCTTTTTTGTGGCTGAATACTATTCCAGTGTGGATATGTACCACATCTTCTTTATCCAGTCATCTATTAATGTACACTTTGGCTGCTTCCATATTTTGGCTACTGTAAATAATGTGGCAAAAAACATAGGGGTGCTTATATCTTCTTGAATCAGAGATTTTATTTTCTTCGGGTAAATTCCTAGAAGTGGAGTTACTGGTTTATGTGCTATTTCTATTTTTAGTTTTTTGAGGAACCTCCATACTGCTTTCCACAGCGGCTGCACCAGTTTATATTCCCACCAACAGGGTAGGAGGGTTCCCCTTTCTCCACATCCTCGCCAACACTTGTTATTTCTTGTCTTTTGGATGGTGGCCATCCTAACTGGTGTGAGGTGATATCTCATTGTGGTTTTATATGCATTTCCCTGATGGTTAGTGATGTGGAGCATCTTTTCATGTGTCTGTTGGCCATTTGTATGTCTTTTTGGAAAAATGTCTATTCAGGGCCTCTGACCACTTTTTATTGAGTTATTTGGGTTTTTTTTGGTATTGAGTCATATGAGTTCTTTATATTTTTTAATGTTAATAAATATATATATTTAATGTTATTTTGAATCCTGGAATATGTCATTTACAAATATAGTCTCCCACACTGTAGGTTGCCTTTTTTATTTTGTTGATGGTGTCCTTTGCTGTACAGAAGCTTTTTAGTTTGATGTAGTCACACTTGTTATTTTTGCTTTTGTTTCCCTTGCCAAGAAAAGAATTACTCATGATTATATTCATGAGGTTTTTCTTCTGCATTATCCCCATCTGTCTTTTTAAGCTGACTTTGGACAACCCCTTAATTCAGTCATTTATGGTGGCCTTATGGTAAGTTTAGTGGGCTCCTCATTATAAAGGAACAAAAAACCCTTCTTGGCCTGTGATTCTTGTACTGCTAGACATGCCTCTGCCCTGCACTGGACAGAGGTAAGGTGGGCATTTGTTTGACTGTCAGCTCTGACCATCTTCATGAGCTGGAGTGCTGTTTTCAAAATTCTGGGGAATTAGGCCAGGAAGCCACATGTTAGTCCCTTTCCTCTCCCTAAAGTAGCTTCCTCATTTAAATTTATTTTTCTGGGTCCAACCACAAGAGAAACTGCTTCAGGAAGCAGAGAGTTCTCTGTCCCCTGGGTCATTTTAGAGGGGACTGGATGACCATGGTGGCTGACTTAAACAGCTTCCTGTAACCCCACATGTATAATTCTGTGTTGGTGCACATTGGAACCCCGGTGGAAGTTGAATTAACATCCTTGTTCTTTCAGCCTTCAAAGAACGTGGACAGTGACGAGGACTCTCCGTTGGTGACTCTGTCCTTTGCCCTGTGCATCCTGGGAAGGAGAGCTCTGGGAACGGCGGCTCACAATATGGCTGTCAGGTACCTGCAGAGACGGTGGCCCAGGCACCCACATTGTGTATTGTTGATAGATTTTTGCCACACATTTCTTTATTCTAAAGTTGGACTACTTACATTTCTTTCAGATAGTTCTTTCTATAGTAAATCATGTTCGGCTTGCAAGAAGACTCTTTTGATCATTAATCTTTTGGAATATTAGATTTGGAAATGGCATTAATGTGGGGCAGTCAAAATCCTGGAATTCTGACTACAGGCCCTTCTGTGTTACAAGAGTCCTTGTAGATTTGACGGGAAGATGAAAGGAAGTCGTGCATATGGAGTGCCCACCCTGAAACTCAATCAGTGTTCACACCCTTGCCCCGCTTCTCCTCCCAGAAGGCACTCTGTGCCTGGGCCTCACCGAGACCCCACCTGCCCTGACTCTGTGGGGCTTCGATGGATTGGGTGCCCCTTCTTCTGTTTCTCAAACTTTTTCTACTGGATCTTCCCCCTCTGTATGTAAATAGCCAAAGTTTCTCTTCCCTTTTTAAAAATTGAGGTATAATTGACATATAACATTATATCAATTTCAGAATGATTCTGTGTTTGTATATATTGTGAAATCATCCCCGTAATAAGTCTAGTTAACATCTATCACTGCACAGTTACAAATTCTTTTTTCCTTGTGATAAGAACTTTTAAGATCTACTCTCTTAACAACTTTCCAATATGCAATACAGTATTATTAAATATAGTCACTGTGCTGTACAGGACCCCCTGGACTCATTTATTTCATAACTGGAAGTGTGTACCTTTGGACCCCCTTCTCCCATTTGTCCACCCCTCGCCCCACGCCTGGCCACCACCCATCTGTTCTCTGTATCCAGGTGCTTGACTTCTTTGTTGTTTTGTTTTGTTTCTCAGATTCCCTGTGTGAGTGAGGTCATATGGCACTTGTCTCACTCCGACTTATCTGACTTAGTATAATGCCCTTAAGGTCCACTCATGTTGCCACAATGGCAAGATTTTTTCCTTCTTTTTTTTTTTATGGCTGAGTAATATTCCCAAATTTGTGTGAAAGAACAAACCCCATGTGAGCTGTCTCCTGGCCTTCCCCCTGGCACCCAGAGCTTGCTTTGCATTCACAAACAGGCTCTTAAACTCCCACTCACAGGTGAAGCTGTGCTCACGGCCCCACCACCATGCTGCCAGGCTGCTGCCTGCTCCCAGCACCCGGCAGCACGGCTCCGTGGATTCCGCCTGTCACCTGTCATGCCCGAGTCGGTGGCCTTCCAAGACTCCTCCTTTCGTGACTGGCCCTGTGGGCCAGAGGGTCTGCACTCTGCCTGCGCATGAGAATTTCCTTGACGAGTGCACGTTAAGGTGTCTTGCGGGGCTGTTAGGTCCCCTGATGTCCAGCCTCCACCCCGTCCAGACAGGTCACATCAGAATCTCTGTGGGTGGGCCATACGTCAGGATATTTTCTAGCACCTCAAGTGCTTTCAGCGGGTGGCCAAGGCTGAGACTCATACAGAACAAGGAGGCTTAGAAAGGAGAAGGTCTTAGTTAGCCTCCCCCACTGGTCTCCCTTCTGTTTGAACGTTCTTCAGTATTTCCATCTTGTGTTGTTGATACAATGCCTGCAAAAGGGGTTCTTTTGATATTGGACTTGGGTGCGTTTCATGTTATTAGGTTGGATTACAAGGTTCTTCAGGGCAAATCCACTTGCGGCTTGGTTTACAGCTTGCACGACACCTGAACATGAGGCAAACAAGCCCAGGACCCTCGTTGGCTGTGCTTCCGGTGCCCTTCCTGCCCTCAATACGGGCGGCAGGCTGTTGGAAGCCGGCATCAGTCACATGCGGCGAATCGGTGGCGAGTGCGCTGTGGTTAGCAGTGCCCCTCACTTCTAGCTGGAGCAGCAGCCCCGAGTCACCGAGAGGGAAAGCTTAGACTTGGCGACAGCCACTCGTCCAGCTCCCACATCCCAGAATTTGATGACGTTCTTCAGAGGTGGGAAATGCTCACTGACCCTTCAAGCGTTGTGTGAATTCTCATTACAGGAAATGCTTTGGGGAGAAGCTGACTGGCTTCCCGCCTCTCTCTTTCCTCCTTCCTGATTCACCCTCATTCTCGACCCAGGCAACCCCCTGTGTCTGGGACGAAATTGGGTGGTTGAAAGTGTAGCAGAAGGCTCATTCCTGGGCTTTGGAGAACAGAACAGTGCGATGTGACTTACAGGGGGCTCCTTATTAAATCGTAAATGGAGAGCGCTGCCTGAGAAGAGCTTCAGAGGATTTTGACTTGAAATCACGAAATGAGTCTTCAGATATTAATAGCATCCAGGCAGATGATCTTTTGTTTAATTTGAATTTTATTATAAATTTAAAATTTTCTTTATAAATTGCAAAGAAAATGCTTCAAAGATTTCACTGTTTTAGTTCCTACCTCAGATACTTTCAAAGACTCCTTCAGTCTTGCTTTCTGTGTAACTTATTTGAATATCCCTGATGCAGGTGTTTCTTGCTTGGTCTGCTTTATTTATTTTTTCCTTGATTAAGCACCATGCTTACCAGCTGCTTTTTTAAACCTTGTTTTGATGGGATTTTCTTTGTAAAACAGTTTCTCATACTCAATACCAGCTCTGCTTGTTCCAAACATAGTGATGAGATAAATCTGGGAATAATATCCTTGGTATTCTCGGGAAAGGTTTGATTCTCTGCAACTGGTCCACTTCACTGAGAAGTCCCATACCATAGTCAGATCCTGCAATGTGCTTTCCTCTCAGTCTTTGACTTACAGAAAGTGACTTATTTTACATGCTGCCCCAAGCCAGTGGTTCCGGGTCTACGGGCTATGAAATTCTGACTTAGTTGGGTATGTCATGGGGGGGTGGAAAGGGACACAGTACGGTGGGGTGGGGCCTCCAGTCTGACAGAGCCAGCTTTGCCTCAACCAAACAGCTGTGCACTACATTTCCTATGCTAGAATGCAATAAAAGGTGTTGCTTGCAGAAAATGCTTTCCCAGCTCAAAAAGTGTGTAAACGTAATTTTTATAGATACAGTCAAATTACAGTCCAAGAGAGCTGTCTCACTTTGGACTCTCTCCAAAAGTGTTTTGCCATACCTCCCTAATGCCAGATGTCCAATATTTTTCATTGTTCCAGTCTCATGGATGAAAAACTATCTTTCTTATTTGAATTTGTATTTTCACTAATAGTGAGTGTAAGAATCTTTCAGCATATTGTTCACACATTTTCCCTATGAATTGCCTGCCTGTTTATATACTTCGCCCACTTTTGTTAGATGGTCACTGATTTGGGGAGCTGTTTTTGTATTAAGATATTGATATGTGTTACGAATATTTTCTATCAAGGCACACTTGTCTTTTTATCTATTACATCTTTTTAACATTTTTATTTTACAATTTCTGGATTTTGTGTCTTTCTTAAAAAAAAATTTTTTTTTTTGGCCTTTCCAGGATATAAAAATGCTAGCTTCTATTTCCCTCTGATACATCTATAGTTTTCTTTCTTTCCCTTTAGTTTTAAATTCTGTTGGGTCTTGGAATTTGATTTTACTCTATGTCTTAGCTAATTAGCTATTTTGTTACTTTTTCGTGGATTCTAGAGTACATGACACTCCTGGGTCAGAGACAAAGGATTTATTTCCCCCAGCGCAGCAGCAACCTGAGTATCAGCATATTTGTATCAGTACCCTTTCTACCGAGGCCCACCGGGGTGATGCAGGGCACCGTTGGCTACACAGGAGAAGAGCATTGAACTTGGGAATCAGTCATTTTTTAGCAGAGAGAAATGTTACTTCCTCCTTCAAGGGCGCTAACTGCAGACACAACCCTAAGAATGGCCTGGGCCTCGCATTCTTGGCACATCCCGTGGGGCCTGTGGGGGGCGAGACCCAGAGTACTGGGTCCCGTCAAATCCACACAGGCCATGTTTTCATGCATGATGGAAGATGAAGATCCATAGCTGATAGTCCAACATTTGCTAAATAGCTTCTCATTAGTTACTTAGTCAGTTAGTTAAAGTCACCACAACCTGAAATACCATTTTTGCCATCGACTACATTCCCATATGCCATAGTGTGCTTTTGGATTCATACTTTTCTGTTAAAGGGATCAATTTCTGTATTCTTAAAATAAAACCATACCCTTTGGTTTGCAAGCGATACATTGTTTCTATATCTGATAATTGTAGTCCCCTGTCTACTTTTTTCTTGTCTTCTGTAGTTTTATGGTGGGGTATTGTTCTTGCGCATTCTCTTCTGGGGGAAATTTAGAATCACATTCTATAAAAACCTCTGTTGGAATTTTGATTGAGATTTTCTTGAATTTACGTATTACTTGGAGGAAAAAAAACATTCAATAATGTGGTATGTCTTTGTATTCGTTCGGTTTCTTTTACTGTCTTTTAGGAAAATGTTATCACTTGTTTGAGATTTGTGCTCTCTTAATGGATTCATTTCTAAGTATTTCATAGTTTTATTGTAATTGTGAATAGAATCTTTTTGTTGCTACATTTTCTAATTGGTTGCTGCTGGGATACAGGACAATTTTTTTTTTACATTGATCTCATTCTGGGCACCTCTACTAAATTCTTTTATAAACCTAGTATTCCAATTCATTCTCTTTGATTTTCTGGTGGGAAGACATATCGGCAAATAATGACAATTTTGACTTTTTCCCCCTCTATTTATTTATTTATATGAAAAGAATATCAACTCTTTTTCTTATTACATTGGCTATGAACTCCCCTGCAATGTTGGAGGTGGGCATCTATTTCCTATTGCTAGTGTAATAAATGACCACAAAGCAACATAAGTCTATTATCTTGCAGTTCTAGAAGTCAGAAGTCCAAAATGGGTTTCAGTAGGCTAAAATCTAAACATTGGCAGGGTTACCTTTCTTCTGGAGGCTCTGAAGGGAGAATGTCTTCCCCCATCCAGAAGTGCCCACTTTGCCATAGCCCCTTCCTCCATCTTCAAGCCAGCAAAGTAGCATCTTCTGGTCTCTCTCTGACTCAAACTCTGTCACTCCTCCTTCCCTCTGTCATGTGTAAGGGCACTGGGTCCACTGAGATAATCCAGGATAATCTCTCCATCTCAAAATTCTTAGTTAATCACATCTGCAAAATTCCTTTTGCTATGTAGGGTAGCATATTCACAGGTTCCAGGGATTTAGGACAGGGACATCTTGGGGGGCCATTATTCTGCATACCACAGCATCCTTCCCTTAATCCAGTCATTAGAGGGAAAACACGTAATGTTTTAGTGTTAAAAAATAAGGTTTGTCTTAGATTTCTGTTAGACCATTTTTATTAAGTCAGGGAGTTTCCTTCTCTTCCTAGTTTGCTAAAGGTTTTATTAGGAAAGAGTACTGAATTCTTTTAAAATCTGGGGGCATGAATTCAGGTAATATTCTTCTTAAATCTTTGGTTTATATGAATAGATATTCTCGTGCTGAAACGTGTAAGATTCTGCAATAAGCTTTACTTGGTCATGATATATTATTCTTTTTAAACAATAATGGATTCAATTTGTTAATATTGTATTTAGTATAGTTATATCTATGTTCAAAGTATGACTGGCTCACAATCTGTGTGCATGTGTGGGTGTGTGCTTATGCACTCTATCCTGGTGTAATGGTGAATCAGGAGTGTGCCCTTAGATGTACTTTATGAGACCCAACAAAGTCGTTATCACCTATTTAATGTTAAGGAGTGACATGATTTTTGAACATTGATTCTCCAGGTAAGTCTTACATAGCAGCCTAGTGTAAGTCACAAGCTCTGTTTCATTTGATGGATTTGTTGGGGAAATACTTTAATTTCACAAGAGCAGCGTAGCTCTGCAGGGTAATCCTCAAAAAAGAAAAATACATACATGCAAAATTAGGAAAGACGAGTAAATTAAGAATCATCTTAAATGAAAAGCTGAATGCCAGGGAGCAAGAGTGTAAGTATATAAAATGTCTTAAAATAAAATGTTGATATATTATGGAGATAGAATGGGTTAATATGGATGTGACAAGTAAACACTGATAATTTTTTTAGTTTGGAGTGTAGGGCATAGCTCCTTTGTAGAACTGTGTCTCCCACTGAAGAAAGGCATACAAATATGAAGGGATGTTTTAGTGGGAAGTCCAGAGACTAAGAGATGGCTTGCTGACTGCCTTCAAGAACAGGAAAGCTGATGAGTGGATCCTGGCTGATAAATGCCGCATTTATAGAGATAAAAGTAGAAGGTGGTTGCATTTTATAGTAGCAATGTGTTTGCTTGA
This sequence comes from Phataginus tricuspis, assembly GCA_029783875.1. Taxonomy (NCBI): domain Eukaryota; kingdom Metazoa; phylum Chordata; class Mammalia; order Pholidota; family Manidae; genus Phataginus; species Phataginus tricuspis. The sequence goes on from JAQQAC010023241.1 coordinate 3,288,795, forward strand.
AGGAGAAATTTTACTGACTCTTGGAGTAGACTAGGCTTCCAAGAGGATAGGAAATTTCAAGATAAATGTGACCTTGAGAAATGATAGGCAAACACACCATAGACATACTATGTCAAGCCCTGTGCTGGAGACAGAGCCCTGTCATCCATACGACCTAGTGTCCAGAGGTCCTGGCCAATGTCTGAGATCACATCTCCCATCGACCCACCCATCTCGGCCCCAGTGGACTGAAGAAAAGAGTGCTTTTCAAAAATGCAGGACCAGTGGTAGTTCCTCTTTCCTATCTTCAGTTGGAGCGGAGGCCCCACACTGAGGCCAGACATCCTCCTGGATCGTCTTTGCTGACAAGATCGAGGTCCATTTGCCTGAGTGGAAACTCAGAAATCAGAATCCCGAAGAGAACTAGACAAAGTAAACATAATGTGAGATCCTGACCCAATAGATTAGAATCAGGTCACCCAGCTAAAATCCAAATCTTGGAGCATGGGGAAAATATATACATTTGAGAGATATATACATAGGAAAAAAAATGTACAGCCTAGAAAAAGGAGCAAAAATGCCTGGGACCTTAAACTGTAACACTGTGTGGGAAGTCTTCTGCCCGGCCTCCAGCTCCCCTGCTTCCCTGACATGCCCGACAGCCTTGGGAGACCACCAGGTTCCCAGTCCTGTGAGTCCCCAGCCTCTCTGGACCTCGGTATTACCGGGATGCTTGATCAGAATATGGACCCCAGGTCCCATCCCAAACCACCAACTTAGAATCGCTTGGCATTGGGTCTGGAAATCTATGTTTTATTTTGAGCAGCTGCTGTGTGACTGATCCTTCTGGGGCCAGCCTGACACTGGTCCTCAGTCTGGCCTCAGGAAGCATTTTTCAGTAGATAATAGCAATTGATCCTGTTGTTATGGAGGTTCAGAAGCATGAAACAGTTCTGTGTTGAAACATCATACAGTCAAATGTATTTTGAAAAAGCTTTTCACCAAATCTTGCCTTTCAGTTACTTCTTGCTTAGGAATGAACATTTCACAATTTGGGATTTATTTGAAATAATATTACTTAAATCTTTTAGCCACATGATTACTTTCCAGTGATTATATGAGATTCTGGGATATAAACATCTTGAGGTTATATCTGAAGCCTGTGTCCCCTGGGCCTCTCACAAGGGAGGTGAGATGATGAGGTAGGTGCTATTATGGGCCCTATTTTACAGCTGGGAAAACCAAAGCCCAGAGAAATTCTTGCAAGGCTTCACATGGCAGAGCCATGCCCAGACTCGAGTCCCGCCGCTACCTGCTGTACAATCCAGCCCTTAAACCCCTCGGCTCCGTAGGAGCCCTTCAGATTGCCCGCCATCCACGTGGCCGTTTCCCCGGGGTGGCGCAGCTACTCCATGGTGCCTACCTTTTCCTCCTCGGCTGCTTAGGCTCCCTTTGTCGACGTCCCCGGGGCCAGGTTGTGCCGCCAAGAGCTGCAGGAGGTGCCTGAAGTTCCCTGTGGCCTGTGCCCAGGGCACTCCGCCCTCTCGGAGGCACCTTGCCCTCTCCTGCTGGCCCAGTACCCTTTCCTATCAGAGTTGCCAACGCCTTGCACACTCAATGTCCCAGCTCTCTTGGACGTGTCTTCTGTGTCTATCAGGTGTCGAGCATTGGTCCCAGAGGACCGATGAATGCTGGACACTGGGGTATATCTGTTCCCTGTCCCGCTGACACGTGTCTAGGTCCTCAAACCACATGTGTGCACTCTGTCCGCCATGTAAGGAGACCCTTAGCAAGCCCTCACCCAGCCTCCAAATACCTGGGCAAGCTTGACCCTAAGGATGAACACAGACGGACATGAATGGTTATGAAGACAAGACATTTGCCCCGGTGTCAGCAAGACATATCAGAGCCAGTACCAGAGCTCAGGGTTGGAGCTTCTGGCCCCCTCCCTGCAGCTGTGCTGGGCCATACGCTGTCACTCTGGGTGGCCCCTGAATTCTAAAATCACATAAAGCCCCTTGGAACTGCTTGAGGAACACCACTGCTTCCTGGTCTAATGCTCGTGGCCGGACAGGAGAGAGCTGGCTCCAGACCAGGGAGTGGTTTGATTTTAGAGCCAATAGGGCAACTTCCTAGATAAAAAGCACAAGAAAGAATTCCTAATACACTATCAATTCAGGATGTGTGCTGAGTATACACACACCAATTTAAACGCTGGAAAATTGGTGGTGACTGGCCTCGGAAGGAGAGGTGGGGGTGACTTCAAGAAATATACTCTCCTAGTATTTTTACTGTGTGGCCCAGTTGAAGCCTTCGAAGAGACTGGCTGATTCTACACAGCCTCTGAGCTGGTCTTGAAGAAGATGACTCCAGTTACACGTTGTAAAAAGCGACTCTGTTTCCTAGAGAGGGAGGCGTCCGGAGGCAGCCACGGGCTTGCTTCTGTCCTCAGTGTGGCATGAGATATTGAGTATTTTTCCCCCCCGTCTCATCCTCTTTCTCAACTCTTTCTGTTCTGTCTCCTTTTATATGAAAGGATTGTATAATATATCTTGTATGGGCATCCATGAGAATGAGAATGGCTGACGGGACACAAAGTGCTTAGTAGTCCAGATAAACGGAAGCCTCTTTCTGGCCAGTAGGGGTGCTGGTCACCTGGACTGTTGTTTGGGGGAAACTGCAGCAGGGCAGTGAGGTCGGGAACGCCGGAGCTAACCGTGCGGCCGGTGCGTGGTTGCCGGACCCCGCGGAGGGAAATGGAACGCGCACGAAGCTGTTGCTGCCATGGAGGCGCGCGCTCTGCCTGGATACTGGCTTAGATAAACAAGCACCACTCCCCAGGTATCTCCTTACTAATCAGTAAGCTCGGGGAAAGGCAGCCTGCAAATCACATGTAATTGTTTGCATATGTTCCGCAGGCCCTCCATGTATGGCCGTGTGCTGCAGCAGAAGGCTCTTCGCAAGGCCCACATTGTATGTGGGCCTGTCTGGAAATGAACTAAAATGAACAAATCCGTCATTGTTCTGGAGATCCCACTGTGTGAGCTGTAGAAACCATCCCAGCCTTGCAGTTCTTTCCCTCTGGATCCCAAGTTTCCTTAAGGCTGGATTCTGGATAATGACCCATTGTCCAAAACTTCCTGTTTCATCCAATGGTGCTCTTTCCCGAAAGAGCAGGGTTTCTCAGCAGTGGCATGATTAACATTTGGGCGGCATGGTTCTTGGTTGGGGGGGCCATCCTATGCACTGCATCTTCCCTGCCTGACTTCTCCCCAGTAGGTGACACCCGGAAATGTCTCCAAATGTCCACTAGGGACCAAAATTGCCCCTGGCTGAGAACCAGTGAGAGAGGGTGCAGGTGATAACTGGGCTGAGCTGGTTGGTGATTTTGAACAAAAGGCCGAGAAGGGTAGAAGCAACCTTTGGCTGCAATAGGGCTATCAGGACTCCTCTGTGAATAAAGACAGCTGAGGTCCCCTCAAATGGCGATTACCATGGAAGGTAATGGGTAAAGATGCTGAAATGGGCTGAACCAGGTGAAGCATAAGCCTTGGGCAAACCTCAAACTAGAGTATTGACATAGTCAGTTCTACAGGCAGCAGCCAGAACCTCACACCAGAAAATAGTCAAGGTTGTGAACAAGGCTTAAATATTGACAACACAGCCTCTCATCTATAAGTGTCTCCAGTGGTTATGTCCTCATATGATAGGAAGCTGGGTCAGGAACCAGAAAGACAACAAGAATAGGAATTAGTGCAGAGTCACTGAGACCCAGCTTCAAGTTGTTGTCTGCAGGGGGTGCAGGGTCACTATGAGGCAGAGGCTGGGACAGCCCTTCTAACACACAGATGCACATACATACATGCACAGATGCATACATGCATAATGCAATATATGTGCACACATGTGCACATATACACATGCACAAATGCACACAAGTACACATATGCATACACATGCAGGTGCATGCAGATTTGCACACATGCACAAATGTACACACATGCACAGATGCACAAATGTGCACACACATATGCACACACAGTTAAAAGGCAAGATCATTACTCAAGTCCTAACTCTGTGGAACATGGATTGAACCCTGCAGCAGAGAGGCAAGGGTGTAAAGAGGAAGTAGCATACATGTGACCACCCCCCTATAGTGGATCTGGGTCACGTGTGGAGCCATAGATTTGTTCTTGGGTTGAGTAGTGTGCAACACAGCCTAAGCAATACATTCCAGGCTTTTCCGTTAAAGAGAAAATGCACTCAAGTACCAGCAACTCATTACAATATTAAGGAGTAATAGTTTTCTAGTGCTTTTTTATTCATTAACTTGCTAGCATGTATTTGGTGCCATGTAAGCTGGTGCTTATCTCCACATTGTGATCTCTGGTTTTGTAAGTGCAGATATGCTTCTCTAACACATGATTGCATGCATGTCATGTTTTTACTGGGGCCTGTCCTACCCTGTGCCCTGATTGCCTGGCCAACCAAATCCATGACAGGATGGGCTGAGGAGACCTTCACTGGCATCCCCGGGCCAAGTGGGGTGGTCTGGTCCCTGTGCAGGCCCACCTTGATAAGCTCACTGTAACGCCACTTCCACACTCCAGCTGATGGCCAGGGACTGGGGGCCCATCATTGCCTTTCAGTCTTAAAAAAATGAAACTATATGAAGCTCCGAATCAGAAGTGTGTTGCAGGAGTCCCGGGCGCCTCTGCCTCCCCCCAGCCCCACACCTGTCCCAGCTTGTCACAGTGCTCGGCCCACCTCCTCTTCCTTCCCTTGAGGATAAAAGGCAGGTAATGAAACACTTTGCTTTTAGGATGACTTTAACTTTCAGGTGCTAGGGATAATACTCCCAATCTAGTGGACTTCTACTTCAGGCTTTGCTACAGTGAGAATCATTTTAATAGAACAGCATTAAGTATCACAATGGTCATTTTCTCTGAAAGTAGTTGTGACAAGGAAAGCTTCTATTGCTGGGGCCTCGGATGGGAATGGAAGCATATTAGTGAGGCTCCCGGGGAAGTGATGTTTTCCTTACTGATAAGTAAGAATCTGGGGTTGCCCTGCACATATCAGTGAGCAAACAAGAATCTGGTGCCTGGACTTCTTTGGTCTGCAGATGCTGCCCTGGGTGTCCAGGCAAGTCCCTTCGTCTTCCACTGCCACCATCCCCGTTCCTACATCTAGAGGAATGTTTTCTCTTACCGTATGTGCAAGCAGTGTGGCATTCCTAATTCTTCCCAGAATAAACCCCGTCCATGATTTATGGTTTAGCTCTCCCTTTGCGGCCCTTAGCTCCTATCCGATGACAGGAGCATTGTTGAATATTTTCAGTTATGACCAGATAGTACTTGTTATCTCAAAGCTTCCACTCTGGGGCTTTGCCCTCTGCGCCCTGGTTCTGCTGTCCTGTGACTCCCCTTTGGTGCCTCATAGATGGTCATGAAAGCTCACAGCCCCAGAAAGTCTTTGTTCTGTGAGGGGAGACACTTTTCAGGAGGGCTGCTTCCTGGGACTCTTTCTGGGAGGTTCTGGGCTTCTCCAGGCCACAGCACCCCAAACCCCAACTGACTAGACCCTGGCTGCTTCCGTTTCCCACAGTGTGCTCTGACTCAAAGCCTCAGCATCTCTCTCAAAGGACTTCTAGAAGGAAATTCATGATAGTGGTACATTTTGCAACGAGATATTAAAATAGCAATGTGGGAACGATTTCCCTGTTGTGCAGGTCTGATGTGCTGTGTTGAATCAAACGTCTTCTTCAGTGAGTCAGCTCATTAAATCCTATGAGCAGCTATCCTCAGGGATTCTCTCTCACATTTTCCTGCTTATTCTGCCCTAGCCCAGCCCTTTCAGGGAAGCTGTTTCTGGTCCTGGCCTCGTAATTGCCTCTCAGAGATGTTAGAGGCCAGGACGGTCACGGACAGCTGCGACTGAGTATATTAATGGGAACAAAGGAGATGAAGAAAGGGGCACAGTTCTTGCCCCTCCCACAACCCAGGATGAGTCCCTTCCCCAAATCCGGATTCCCTGCATTCACCAGAACGTAAAAGACCCAGACCGTGAAAGAGTGCCAGTGAGTGTGATACCCGTTTTCTCGATCCAGGAGATGCTCCATTACACACAGAGAATGGACACAAAGCAGGAAAAACCTAGAAACATGAAGACCTAGATAGTCCCGAAAAATCCTCCAGTTTTCATTTTACCCCTGTCTGTGATGCCTCCTCCACTGTCATTCAAAAGAGGGTGGGACTGGGAAATGGATGTTCTCTGAGAATCTAAATGACTGATTTGAAGTTTCGTTAGGTTTCATTTTTTCCCATTATTAGTGGTAGAATCCCACTTTTACCATAATACAGCCCAAAAGTGCTATCCAGAAATACAAAGGAGAAGAATAAAAGCACCTGGGCTAGCCCTGTCACCTCCCAAGAAGTGCTGAGCTGGGGGCTTTGCTGGCCCAGAGCAGCCTGTGCACGGCAGGCCAGCTCGGTCAGGACCACTGCTGTCACATGTAAAGGTCAAGTGCTTCTGTGGCTCTTAAATGACTGCAGGTGACCACCACCCCACCAGCTGTCCCGGGGGCCTGAACGTGGCTCTGGTCAGGTGTTGGGTGCAATCACTGCTTCAGCAGCTTAAAGATATTAAGATCTTTCTTGACGTGACAAATGGCAGACACAGACTTTGCTCAGAGTGCCGGCTTCTGCACACCATTTGTTCAGTGCGAATGAACAGTAATCACGACTCTGTTTCACAGCCTGGATTCTTTCCTGTACGGCCTCCACTCCCTCTTCAAAGGTGATTTCAGAATAACAGCACGAGATGAGTGGGTGTTTGCTGACATGGACCTACTGCATAAAGTTGTCGCTCCAGCCATCAGGATGTCCCTAAAGCTCCACCAGGTAAAGTAAAATTCATTTCTTGAAAAGTAAATGCCTGAAACATTAGGGGAAAAAATAATCTTTCAAAAACCTGGTCCCCTTTCTTGCCATGACGTTTGTGACTGGGGCTGTTACTTGGGTAATTAAGCACTGAGGCCACCCCCGTATTCGTGACATTGGCCGATGGCCGTTTGCCCTCAAGAGCAGCCAGGTGGTGGTGCCATTCCACTAGGATGGGGCAGGGAATTGGCTGGAGAAAACGACCTCTCAGAAGTTACCAGACTGTATGGAAAAGTCATAAAAACCTGAGCCACAAAACTCCTCGTAGACACATTCCAGCAGTAAGGGCGATGGGATAAGGAGGTGTCCTCTATCTAGCTCAGGATTTGGAAAAGCAGAGGAGAACAAGACATGGAAGCAGACGTGGCTTTGGAGGTCATTGTCCAGGTCGCCACCACACACCCACCCAAGAGTCAGCTCTCTGGGCCTCACCGAGCCTACGTGGGCTTGTTTCCCCCAGGACCAGTTCACCTGCCCTGATGAGTATGAAGACCCCGTGGTCCTCTACGAGGCCATCCAGGCCTCTGAGAAGAGAGTGGTGATCCGCCACGAGGGCGACCCGGCCTGGCGGGGCGCGGTGCTGTCCAACAGGGATGAGCTGCTGACCCTGCGGCACGTGGTGGACGAGGGTGCCGATGAGTACAAGGTCATCATGCTGCACAGGGGCTTCCTGAGCTTCAAGGTGATCAAGGTACAGTGGCCGTGCCTCCCACGAGGGCACGAGTGTCCTGTGCCGGGGAGGCGTGAGAAGGAAGAATGGCGGGGCGGCAGCAGCGTGCAAGTCCCTGTGCCAGCATCCTCCGTTCAGAGCCTCAGCCCCGGGGGGCGCTGGCCAGTGAGTGAGGTGGGCCGAGGGCCGGGCCCCTCAGAGAAGTGTGCGGGTGGGGCTCTGGCACGGAGTCCACATGAGGATCAGGGACCAGCTTATCAGTAGAGACTTTGCGATTCCCTGAAGCACCAGACCTTTCTCTCACCTATTCATGGACCCAAGACCTCCTTCCCATGATTCTTCTCTTCATGTAGCTGCAAACCACGGGGCTGAAACCAAAGCTTCGTTTTTATTTGCTCTGCCTCCCCAAGAAAACGGCCTCACACCCATCTTGCAGGACTCCATTCTGGCTTGACGTTGAAAAGCTGGGAAGCACACGCCATCTGCCTTTCTCCTATTCCCTCCCTGCCCTGTAGGTTAACAGAGAATGTGTACGAGGACTCTGGGCCGGGCAGCAGCAAGAGCTCATATTCCTTCGCAACCGCAACCCGGAGCGCGGCAGCATCCAGAACAACAAGCAGGTCCTGCGAAACTTGATTAATTCCTCCTGTGATCAGCCCCTGGGGTACCCCATGTATGTCTCTCCCCTAACCACATCCTATCTAGGGACCCACAGGCAGCTGAAGAATGTCTGGAGTGGGCCTGTTACTTTGGACAGCATCAAGACGTGGTTCCGATCCAAGTGGTTAAGGTGGGTCTTTACAACGAAGGCCTTTGCCTAGAAGCTGGGGGGAGGAGTGGGGCTGTGGAGACCTCACACTTCTGGGCAGAATTCCACCGTCCATCACTGTTTTCTCTCATGATTAAAACTGCTATACCCGAGCGGCAGCCAACAGATCATTTGTTTCAACAAGCAGCTTCAGATTCTGAACCAGCGGGTACCTTCATACAGTGAGACCCGATTTCCCACACGCTCACAGAGGCTGAGAACCTGACTAGAGTGCCTGCAGGCTGCAGGGGTTCCGAGTCTTGAGGGGTGACTGTCCCACATCTCTTACAGAGAACAGTCTCGGCTCGCCTGGCACTCAGCCCTCAGCCAGTGAGCCGGCTTACCTGGTTGTAATAATGTCTCTGGTTAGCTGGAAGGAATTCTGGGATGTTTGCCTGAATATGGAAGAGATCCTGCTAAGCTGCAAAGCCAAGGGTTCTGGTGGAAGGAAGGTCGAGGCTCCGCAGCTTATTCAACAGGCTGCAGTTCATGTTTTATTAGACGCTGAGATTTGGGGGACCAAAGCCCCTCTCTCCACCAGCACCCCAAATGTGCAGCTCCCGTTCAGAGTGTGGTCTTGGATCCAGATTTAGACACTGAAGTGGTGGGGCGTTTGGGGGGTTAGACACGTTTTGGGGAGAATCCTGAAGCATCTCTCCCGCTCAACAGAGTGCGGAAGGACTGCAACGCCAGCCAGCACAGCGGCGGCCACATCGAGGATGTGGACGCAGCAGGGGTCCCATCTCCAGGCGGTGGCGATGCCCCGAGTGGTGAGAGCCAGAAGAGCAGCACAGAACAGCCCAGAAAAGATGGGACCCGCCGCTGGTCACCCCAAGAAGGGCCCTGGAGGACAGGTGGGTGCAGCGGGCCTCAGTCACTGGTAGCAGCTCCTCTGGTGAGGGGACCAGCACCATGGGTTATGCTATCATTCTAGCCTCTGGGAGCTCCTTGCAGAAAATAAGGATTGGGTCAAAGGATGTCCCCAGTTTACTGACTCTCATAGGTTCTACTCAGAAAACACTCTCTTATCAGTCAGATTTGTCTGTCTGTCCCTCTGCCCGGTGTCACGAATCAGACGGGAGGCAGACGGTGGGGAGCACGGCGTCGCATGGCCTGTGTGCTCTGGGCATGCAGGAGGGAGGCCCGGGCGTAGCTGGAGGACCTGGCGCTCTGGGGAGGGCACACGAGCAGCTCTGCCAGGTGGCACTGGCTGAGCACTTCCAAAGGATGAATGCGAACCAACGCCAAGAACGGGGATCTGGCTTTCCTCATGGTGCCCAAGGCTCAGTAACCGTAACTGGGCACCCAGCTGCTCGCTCCCTTGGTCCCCGCCTCAGTCTCCCAATCCTGGGACTTCACCAGACCCTCCCACGTCTGGCCGCGCCGTGTGTGTGCCGCCCCTGTGTACCCGGCTGGCACCTCACGCTCAGCTGGTGAGCTCACACTCCGTGTGCCCCGAGCTCACTGTGCAGCCCCAACCACGGCCGGACGACCTGCAGTCTTCTTGCCGGGCTATAGAGGGTCTGTCCCAACTGAGGGGACTTGGTGCCGTGGTGGAGGCTGGTGGCCTGCCTGCTGAGAGCCCTGGGAATTCATCCCTGATCTGAGCCCGAGATGCAGAGGACGACCGCGCTCTTCTGTGGGTAGACGTCTGCACCGCAAGCTTTCAGATGACAAAGACAGAGGAATAGTGCGGGGATCATGAACCAAGGAGGCTGATTTATATGGTATTTCAACCCAGGTACTAAGGAGGTTTTCCCTAGAAACACTCATAAGTTAATAAAGAAGTAATTGACAAAGTAAATTAAATTGTAAAATAATGATCCTGTGTGGCACAGATGCATTCAGCATGGTTTGCTCAGTTGTTCCATTTGCAAAATTAATTAAAAAAAATCAAGAGCGACCGAAAGAAAGCAACAAGAGAATCTGAAGCAGTGAAGTTGGGGGCCAGGGGCCCTCGCCCTGCGGAGAAAATGGATCGTTCTCCTTTGACACACGCACAGTTCTTTGTCCCCTCATTTCTGGAATTGGCTGAGAAGTTTCCCCACCAAGTACGGGTGGTCTTCCATCCAGCATCAAAATCACTGACTGGCAGATGAATGTGGAGTATTTGGGGACAGCAATCAGCATTATGGTACAAATCACAAACAGATGTTTGGCCTTGCCAAACTCTGAATAAACTAACAAATCACTGTCCCTGTTCTTACTGATTCGTCAGGGCCCCCTTTCCCCTTTCTTCCTCTGAAAGAGTAACTGATTCAACCCTTCAGTGGGCACCATTCAGGTGGGCCCCAGCCCCGGTGGGAGCCCCAGGCCAGGGGCCGCCTGCACTCATCCCAGGGAGCCTAACGCTAGTCCTGCGGGCCCGTGGGCAGCACCGTGCAAGGCGCCCGGTTGGGAGCCAGGCAGGAACACCAGTGCGGCAGGAAGGGCGCCCGCCATCACAGCGTCCGCATGCACCGAGGTCAACGTGAGGCGGGGCCCTCCAGCCAGCAAGCCTCTGGGGCATGGAGAACGAGCCAGCAGTCGGGGGGAGTCCTGGAATCCCCATACTAACATTTGTCCCCTTGGAAGTTCTCTTGCACAAGATAGGACACATCCCGCACTCTCCTATAGACATACATACACACTGAAGAATCGCTGGATGCACAGTGAATAATTTGAGCATCTGGGGGTGAGGTGGGACTTGAGAACACGCACAAGACAGTCACTCAGGGCGGCCACCCTTCAGTTCCCTCTGCTTTCGTTGACTAAATGCCTAACTGCGGCTGCTTCCGGAGACGTGCCGACGAGGCACTTGGGAGAACTGTGATGGCACCCACTGCTCCCTTCAGAATAGTATTTTAAATCAGGCCCTAGTAACTCCAGTTGCTTAAGCCTCTGATGCAATTCAGCGTTCTAGCCAACACCAGGTCTCCTCCTGGCTCAGCCTATAAAGGTCGTGCACAGGACGTGTGCTTCACGTCTTCTTCCTTCTAGGAGGCTGGGACGGACCAAATCTTCAGGGCGTCCAATCCCTTTGTCAGAAACGGCTTTGTCTCAGCAAGTCACAGCAAGAGCTGGGCCGGGAGGGACCCTGAGGGCAGGGAGCACTGCCACCAGCAAGCTGGGTGCCTCACAGACGTGCAGGCCTGGGCCTGGCCGCAATGCCGCAGCCGGTGTGGGTGCTGAGGGCTTCCTCCTAAAGACCTTAAAGCTTTTCTAGAAAACAAGGCCACAGCATGTGGCTCACGTTTTTCTTTTTTAAGGCAACTAAAACTCAGAAAAACCTGCATCATTTCGCTTTATCACTGCTGGTCAGATAAGCATAGGGACCGAGGTCCAGAAGAAGGAGCAGAATCAGACTTGCCAGATGAGGCTCCGTCACGCTGCTCTCATCACGGCCGCCTGGGCCTCAGGCATCCGCGGAGGCAGGACTGACTTCTTCTTTAACTGAAACATAGCCAGCGTACAGTATGATATTGAGTTTGGGTGTACCCCGTAGTGATTTGACAATCATCTATGTTATTAAATGTTCACCACCATAAGTGTAGTTACCATACAAAGATATTACAGCGTTACTGAGCAATATGGTCACACTAACATTTGTCCCCTCGGGAAGCTCCCAAACAGAAAGCTCAGGGTGGAGCTGTTGGACAGCCCGTTTTCATGTTCTGCATGAAATACAGCATTTCATGCCTGCAACTTATTTATTTTATAGTTGGGAGTCTGTACCTGTGTAAGAGACACGGGACTTTCAATGCTCAAGCCAGGAAAACCGCAAACCGGCGGTCCTCCTCGCCGCGGCTCTCACAGCAGTGCCTCCCACCCCAGCCGCAGGCTGCCGGGGGCCTTGGCTCGGCCCCTGAGCTCTCAGAGCCCACGGGGGCCTCCAGCTCTCCGTCATGGCCTTGAAGGTGCTGGACCAACCTGGGTCCCTCAGGCCCAGGCCGCCTGCCTCACTTAGGCAAACAGGGATGCTGGAAACCACCGGCTATGGCAACCTGTTCTGCTTTCTTTTAAAGGCAGGAGGAAAGGCAGGAGTCAGTCTGTCCAGGCCCACCCAGCCTTAGCCCAAAGGCCACCCGTCCTGAGCTCCTCTGGCCCGAACCTAGAAAGCCACCAAGCCTTCCTCCAGACTTCCACGTCCGTGCACGAGTTAGCCCAGAGGCCGTCAGGCAGCCGGCGCTCCTTACACACGTCAGCCGCTTCCCTGCACTCTCAGCCCCCACGTGTCACCGCCACGGGCCACCTGAGCATCCGCGAGCGGGCCGAGGCGCTGATCAGGTCCAGTCTGGGCTCGTCCACCAGCTCCACCCTGAGCTTCCTGTTTGGCAAGAGGAGCTTCTCAAGCGCCCTCGTCATTTCTGGACTCTCTGCCGCAGAGGGTGGCAACACCAGTGACACCCAGTCGTCCAGCAGCGTCAACATCGTGATGGGCCCCCTGGCCAGGGCTGCCGGCCAGGCCACTCGGGTAAGGGGCCTGGCAAGGGCCGGGGTGGGTGGGCGGCTCCGGCCTGATGACCGCTGTCCATGCCTGCGGATTGCCGTCCGCCTCTCCATAGGGCTCCCGGAGGGACAGACAGTCAGCCAGGAGATGTTTTAGCCACGCTGGAAGGCAAGATGCGTAGCACAGGCCCTTAAGTCATATGGCCAGCGGGCATAGCCCAGGTGGGAGTGGGAGTGGACGCACTGCCCCTCCCGGCCAGACAAGTCCCACACTCGCTCTCTTTCACAGTCTGGCCCCAGGCGGAGGAAAGGACACACGTCAACCCTGGAGTTGATTATCATCGATCACCATTGATTCCTATGCACCACATTTGATTCTAAGGCTGCTGAAGTGGCCTTAAATATTTAAGTTACTCTGAAATATTTATGAATTTAAGTATTAGAGTTTTGAGGATTTCACCCCAAAAAATTCACTTATCCAGAGTTCCAAGCTAGCTGCCACTAGATGAATAGTAAAACTTCATAAGAAAGTGAGTAAGTAAATAAAAACTCAGTAGTTCTGGTGCTGTGGTAGCGAGGAGACAAGGGGCAAAGTCGGCGTCGGACTGGAGAGCTCTGATCCTGAGTGTTCAGTGTGCAGCCTGCGGGTGACGCCCTTCAGTGAGCAGGAGAGTCTCGGCGCTGGGGCTGGGGGTTCTGCGCAGCTGGGAGGTGGAAGGTGGGGGCTCCACCCTCTCCCCCACCCACAGGGAGCTCTTCTGCAGGCCTTCCCCCCAGGGAACTCGGCCACCTGGAAATACGGCTGGCAGGACTGCCCTAAGCAGAACCATGGCGGTGCAGCAGAGCTGTGCCATCCTTCAAGGGGGTCTTCGTGGGCTTCCTAGAGCCCCCAGAAGGCCGAGGGCAAGGAGGCCGGTTACTTCAGGAGTTTTATTAACGTTAGTTAGGTGACTAAATGTATAAACAGCCTTCCCTCCCTCTTGTCATTTCCTCATAAAAATGCATAAAGTATCACAACTTTCTCCCACCCCCAATCTGTGTTAAAGGTACAACCACTGGGGGTAGTTGTGGGATTCTGGCAAATTCTCCTTGCCTCTCTCCAGCGAGGGTGCTGGAGTCCTTGAGACTATGCGCAGACAGAACGAGAAGGCCTCTGTGCTGCTGTTCGGGGTCCAACCTGCAGGACTCAGCCTTTGGTTCAGGGGGCAAGTGTATATGACGTGACACTGATCGAAGCCCAGGAAACCCAGGCCCACCTGACTCTCCCCCACGGTCATGTCTTTTCAGCATGTTCAGAGTACCTGAGAAAAGGCCCCCACATTGAGGCACCCCAGCCCTCCACCCCAGGCTGACTGGGGGCTCAGTCCTCTCCCCACAGGCCACCCGTTCGGTTCTCTGCAACTTGACCTGACTTCAGAGTCTGACCTTTTCCTGGAACACTGGTGGGCCCACGCCTACAGAAGTGGGGGTGCTAGTCAGAAGGGGCAGGAAATGCTTGCTGAGCTATTTGCTGCTTCTCTTTTCTCTTTGGAAGCACTTCTCGGAGCCCTGTGAGCCCACGGAAGCCACAGAGCAGGGGCGGCTTTGTGACGGCCGTGCGGCTGAGGCCACGCCGGAGAACCTCGGGGTGATCTGCAGAAGGGCAAGCCAGGAGGACATGGGCCTGGACGACACGGCTTCCCAGCAAAGCGCTTCCGACGAGCCATAGGGAGCACGGGGCGGGGAGGAGCTCCCACAGCGCAGGGAGACAGAGCCCTCCCCCCACGGCTGGCTTCCCTTCCTCCCCTCCCTTGTACTCCCCAAAACCAGAAAGAGCAAACCCTGCAGTCCACGTGAGGCCCTTCCCGTGGAAAAATGAGAGCTGTTCTAGAAAACAGAATAACTTTATCTCAGGTTCTTAAAAAAGTTGCACATGATTAAAAAACTCTTGCGACCAGGCCTCCGTCCCCAGTGCACCTCCAAGCGCCTGCTGCCCGGGAGCTGCAGGACCGGGGCCACCAACGCTTTGCAGAATTTGAAACTTCAAACGAAAGCCATGTAATCTCTTAACACAACTAGAGTAAGTAGAGCACATAAATAACTCTTTCCTGCCCTGAAGGGCGCAGGACAATGCATGTGGAACTTGACACCTTCCCGTTACTGTGAGGAAGTGAGCAGCATCTACCAGACCATCAGCTGGTGAACGCACTGCGGTTAACACCACGGAGGAGGAAAATCTCACTTCTTTACATTTATGCCAATGTTAAGTATAAACCAGCGACAGCTTCACCGCAGAATCGTGCCAGTGCGTTCAGTCACATCTAAAGCCCAACCATACCTAGAAATGTGAGTTCAGAGATCTAGGCATGGGGAGCAGGGAAAGCCATTTCAGATTCACACAACCCTCTGCGCAAGCCAGGCCTGTCTCTCTCCATGCTTCTGCTTCACAGATGCACGCCTGTTTTCCAAGCCTTACTGTATCACACGCTTGTGCACACCTTTGTTTTTGAGATTAAATGTTTATAGTTACTGCTGTGTCGTGTTGTTTGGGGCCCACTGAAACTGTTGTCATTGACCAAAAATGTACCCTTTACAGCGAGAAGGACATTGGGGCAAATTCTGAGGCTTTCCCCATCTAAGGATTCCCATTAGGTGGAGCAGAAGCCTGGCTTCTTGCTGACGTGAGGGAGGGGAAAGGGTGTCAAACACAGCCCGTGAAGAATATTATCACTACCTGGTGAGCCAGGCCTTCTGGAAAGACAATAAAGATACTCAGGTTGGAAACAGTCACACAAATTTCTTCAAGGTACCTAGGATTTGGAATTAGGGAAAGGTATTGCACAGAATTCCTTACCCCTTGGAAGCAGATGGTAATATTATTATTACTGTTTCTGGTAAAATAAGAATTAGCAATTAGTAACAACAGGTGGGCTGTATAATCAGAGACAGTGCATTATTCTCACATCGGCAATCCCTGGAGACACAAACTTAATTATTTCTGATGTATATGCAGGTGTTTGTCTAATGAAAAGTGGTTATAACCTTACTCCATTCTCTAAGCTGGCCAACAGTTGGCAACTAAACTTGGCAGACAGTTCTGGAAATCCTCTTGGGCAATTTTGGAGCTAAGCCCTAAGAACTACATGGCAGGCCCTGAGCTGAGTGCGATCTCCCCACATAGGGTGTTTCCTTGAATTGAGCACGAAAAATGACAAATGCCCAGCAGTGGTCAGCCTGACACACAGCTCACAGCACTGCCTTGGCATCCAGAAGTTAGAGACATAGAAAGCACAGTCTCCTGGGTGAGCTGGAAAGTCAATCTGTAGAGACATGGAGCTGCCAACGAGAAGGCAGAAGCACCCGGAACTCCGACTTCTCTTTCCACGAGATTCTTGAATGGATTCTCAAACTGTTGAGTCTATTACTTAGTCTGACTTCCATCATCTGGTTCTGGGTGCAGCCTTTCAGGGAGGCGGGGGAAGAAGGGAAGCTGTAGTCTATCAGGAGCAGGAGGGCTGAATGCCTCGGATCCGAATGCCAGGCTGTGCCCCGCCTAGGAGGGTGGAGTCATGCCAAGTGTGCGTGCACAGCGTGTACACACACGCACATCTGCAGCCACAGGTGTCCGTGCCCACAAAAGGAAAGGTTGTCGTTGGACTCTTCATGGCTGTCAATGGCACAAAGCACTTCTGTTTGTGATTGTGGTAAACAGCTTTTATATTTACGACTCATGAGCCTGTCACTCTGGTGTTCAGCCAGTCAGTTGTTTATCAGAGAGTCCTCCTTGCAAACCACTGTATTATTAGCACCACTTCAATGAGACATTCCCAAGGCGGCATTTCTTGCCGGAGTTATTCAGATCTGCCGACATACAGCTAGCTATTTTCTGCATTTGGACACTGAGCAAAATAGCTCTCCTCCAAAGATGATATAAAAACTGTAGTTTGTGCTGGTTTTTATACATCATATGGCTAATCTGGCATTATTGATTCCAAATTTTGCACTGTTGAAAACATGTGTCTGGCAAGTAGTTTTTAAAAATCACTTAATGCTTTGACTTGTTCTTGTCCAAGAACGTACAGGGCCTGTTCACGTAGCCCTCTCCTCTCCAGCCTTCTCCTCCTGCCTCCTGATTCATCCCTAGTCATTATGCCTCAGGGACATGGGCATCTTCCCAGATACAGTCTTCTTTGGACACCGAGATAGATGGGGGGAGAAATGGCACAAGGCCCATTCCACTTTTTCTGGGCTACCATGAACCTGCCCCCGCCCCT
Source organism: Phataginus tricuspis (assembly GCA_029783875.1). NCBI lineage: Eukaryota > Metazoa > Chordata > Mammalia > Pholidota > Manidae > Phataginus > Phataginus tricuspis. The sequence goes on from JAQQAC010023241.1 coordinate 3,305,874, forward strand.
GCACCTGATGATGGAGGGAGCGACTGAAGCTGCCACTCCCCTGGGGACCTTTTCCTGCCAGCCCGGAGAGCAGCAGTGCTCATAGTCTGAACTTAAGGACTTGTCCACCTCCCTACATGTGCTTATTCAGAGGTAAAAAGAAACAATTTAAAAAATATGTGTTAAGTGGCTGGTGGTACGATCAGGTAAGAGGAAAGAACAATTCAGTAAAATTCTCCCCATCTTTGTCCCATTCAACCATGTTATTCGAGCTTAAACAGTTCATACAAGCAATACATATGCCCACCTAGTGCTGTTCAAAGTGAACTCCCTTCAAGTCTGGACTCCTACCCGACTGGCTGCCTGTGTCTTCACAGTGGGCGTTCAGACCCAGGGGGAGACAGAACTCAGCTCCAGCAGCTCTTGCCCTGCCCCTCTTCCCGGACTCCTCGTTTCAGGGCGGCCGTCAGCCTTTCCCGCTCTCTTATTGGTGCCCGCTGAGCGCTCTCCTTGGTGCCTCTTCCTGATGACCCACTGCCAGCCCTTCCTCCTTTAAACCTCAGCAAGATGCTGTTTCTACAGGCTCTGCACATGTGGTCCCGAGTTAGAGTTACTTGTGAATTCAAGACTGTGGCTTCACGACCACAGTTCATTCTTCACAGCCCTGGAGGCTGGGCAGCCCACCATCAAGACGCCAGCAGACTCCGTGATTGGTGAATACCCCTTCCTGGTTCAGAGGTGGTCCCCTCATTGCATCCTCATGTGATGGAAGGGCTAGACTCCCAGGGGCTTCTTTTCTAAGGGCATTAATCCCATTCATGAGAGCTTCACCCCCCAGGACCCAATCACTTCTCAAGGCTCCACCTGCTGACACCTCACACTGGGAGTTAGATTTCAACATAGAAATTTGCTGGGGGCACAAACATTCAGATCCTAACATTACCCTTTATTAAATTTCATTTCCTAAAATACAGAGATAGCATGACATTCTGCATGCTCCCTGATCATTCTGTTTGACAAAGTATTACAATAATTATTTAAGGTTCTTGCTATAGCCAACACTAAATGCTCTTTCAATTTAAAACAGCTAGTTTCTCACAGCTACATGTCAGCTCTGAGATCTGAGGGCACATGATGCAGTGGGAGACAGAAGGCCTAAGTGGGGATGCAGGGCGAGCAGTGCCAATACACAGGCTCCACAGCCACACAGACTTGGGGCCAGATCCTGTACCTGCCACTAAAAGCTTGTTTCCTCACCGTTAGAGAAAGTGTGCAGAAGATCCCAGAGCCCTAGCAACGTTAGGGGCACAGGGGACACTTCCCAGGAAACCTAACAATGCTACTTCTCCATAAACGTATTTGGCTTCAGCTCTAAGCCTCCTCAAACTAACTATTCTACTTTCTCTGAGTGAATCTCATTAGCTTTCCTTCTAACTGAAGACAAAATGAGTCTACCAAACAGTCCTAACCAAAAACATTGAGCTTCAAAGGACAAGTAGAAGGAAAACATCCATTCATACTTCAGAAGGACGTGAACCCCTGTAAACACAGAGCGCCTTCCTGAAGGTGCCCGTAAAGGCTCCGTCCCGATGGGGTCCCACCACCACCGAACTGGACCAGCTGCCCAGGCCTGGGGCTGCGAGCAGGCAGACAGTGGTTCCCCACGCTGCCGCCCCCTTTCTGGTTACACCTGAGGGCCGAGGCGGGCTCGCTCAGGGTGGGAGTTGGATGAGAGCAGATATGTTGTAGGGCTTGGTTTCCAGACCTTTGTGGGAAGGTTCCACCTGCTTCAGAGGCCGGCGTGTCCCACCAGCTGCAGCTCACAGACCCCACCTGTGTGCAGTGCGCCTCCTGTCCCAGCCGAAGCCACACCCAGCCGGGCGGGTGTCCTGAGCTTGGTGTTCCTGACCAGCCAGCCAGGCACGAACAGTGGGATGGAGGGGCCCTCCTCCTCACACTGGACACGGCACCATTTTAAGGATTAGTTTATCATCCACTAGGCCTTTCAGTCCTGGCCCCTCCAAACCAGGCAAATCCAGACCAAACTCACAAAGCGACCTGGGGATAAAGTGCTGAGGAAAGACCCTGCAGTCGGTCTGCTGCCCGGCTCACAGGACCCTTGTTCCACACACGCCCAGATGGGTCCCAGGTTACAGACGGGCATACCTGGTCTTAACGCCAGCTGGGCAGGCGGGTAAGGCTGACTGCTACAAAATCCCAGACATTCATAGACCTTCACCCAGAATGACCTAAGATCACTGAGCTGCTTGTCACCAACCACTTGGAGGGCAGTTCTTACCCTCATGACTGCTGGAGTGTCAGCAGTCTTCTCTACAGTTGCCCTACTGTGGGGCTGACCTCACCTGCCCACACCGTTCTTTCTGACAGCCCAGCCTCTGGCCCTGGGCACTCTCCAGGGGGCCAGGGGGATGGCCGCTGATGGTTTCCACCCACCTGGCATGGCCTTCAATGACACTCATTTTTCCCATTTGCTGGAAGGGAGATGAGGCATGAAAAGGGCTCAGAACACAACCAAGTCGATGAGCACAAAGGAGGCTCTGATCTGCACTAATGGGCCCGAGCCTGCTGGGCCTCAGATGCCATCAACATCTCTACAGACCGACTTTCCCCTCCTACACAAGGACTCACATGTCTGTAACCATCACATTTATTTTTATTTTATTAAACAATAAGCAACAGTAAGAAATGGGTGGGAGAGGACCTAAAATGGTTTTCTTCTGAAATATTTTAAAAAATCAAATAACTGGTGTGACTTTAAGTTACATGAGATAGCAGCTGCACCTGGAGAGGGTTTAATTTTCATGACATGCAACATTGATTAAGTAGTGGACTCTTCTCTGCCCCTTCCCCTGAACACATTTATAAACTTCAATGGGGGCAAATTCCATCTAATACTCTGAAAACCATTTTTCATTTCATAATTTACCCAAATCGTATGCACAACTGCAAGAGGAAATAAACAGAAACCTCTCAGCATAAATAAGTCACAACGGATTGTTAATCTTGTAGAGCCGATCCAGCATTAAGGCTAATTTGATCTCTTAAACATTTTATGGAAACCAGCTGTCAGACCTTCTTTGGAAAAGTCCACCAGGTTCCATAAACCCGAAGGCACAAAATGACGACGTGCGGGGCACCGCTCAGCTCGTCCTCTGGCGCACTTCTTCATGTGCAGAAAAGCTGTGACACGAACTGTCCTCACTTCCTGCTGCTCTGCACACATGTCACAATATCTGGCAAGAGGTGGTTTCTGTTTTCCTTGGTGACCTGTGGGAAGAAGCAAGAGGCGGGCTTTAGAGAGGCTTTCCTTTGCTCCGGCAGTCTGACAGGAATATTCTGAGCGGAGAGCCCAGAAGGCCGGGAGAGAGGAGGGAGGCTCTGCGGCTCAGGGAGACCTGCTCGAGAGCCCTGGGTCAGGACAGGGGGCTGGGTTCCCACCACCATGGCTGCAAAGTGGCAGTGGGTTCTGATAACTAATGGGCTTATCTATGAAGAGAGCTGGGATCGGAGCCCGGCGACAAGCTCTGGAATGGGTGATAGGAATGCAGATGGGGCCTGGGCCACCCTGGAAAGAAAGGCCGGGATGCAGCCAGAAGAGCCGCTTGCCAGGGGCCCCTGAGAGCAGCCGGCACGCTGGCCGACCCCAGGACTCTGAGATGCTCCCAGGTCACCCATCTACTCATTTCTCCAGGAACTTCGAAAATCTGGGCTGCAAAGAGCCTCGGACATGAGTCAAGTGTGCATTTACAAGACGAGGCAGGTGAGGCCTGGGGAAGTGCAGGAATTTTCTGGAGCTCAGAGGCTGGTGGGGATGCACAAATAAACAAAAGAAACAAAGAGTTTATTCAAGCTTCACCTGATGATCTGTGTTTTATTTTTCTCTTTTGGTACCACAGTCCCAATGAGCACAACACAAAAATTCAGACAGTGCTGGGAAGCTGGATGGAGGGCTGTCCCCCAAGGAAGGCCAGGGCATCTCTTCTCCCCTGACCACTGCTTCCTGTTTGGTCCCATATATGCTCATTTAACACTCAATGATGGGGTGTCCACCAGAAATGGGGCAAGTTGCCAGGGACAGAGAGATGACTCAGGTGGGGGCCTTGGCCTCATGGAGCTTGCAGACCACAAAGAGGGACAGCAGCCGTGAACCACAGGGACAGCAACAGATGGTAAAGGGCATGTGAGACAGAGTCTGGAGGCACACGTGGGAGCTGGGTGGGGCGCGGAGGTCGGGAAAGGCTTCCGCAGGTGGTTGGGCCTGGACAGGACCTGGCAGGTGGACAGTGGGAGCAGGGCCCAGACAGAGAAGGACCTGGCAAAGACTCATGGCAAGAGGAAGCGAGTGCCTGTGGGATCCCTGGGGGCTCAGCGTGGGCGGACCCTGAGAGGAGGGCCCATCTGGTCCCATGGCAGAGCTCACACCCAGGGTGACAGAGGGCCTGGCACACGGCACGTGCTGAAAGAAGGTCTGGTGAGGGATGTGTAGTGGGGTTCATCACTTCTGGCTCCCAGCATCCACTACCCTTCCCCTAAGAGGGCTTGGATTCTCCTTGAGAGACCACAGCCTAGGAGACTGGCCCTTGGTCAAGGGCAAGCTGGGCCCTGGGGATCGTCCTGAACTTTGAAGCCTGAAAGGAGTGAGCAGGCAGCAGAATGCTGAGGCTGACACCCTGCAAGCATCCAAGGGCAGTGGCTGTGGTCCCCTCTGTGTCACCCACCAGGGCAGCTCGAGCCCCACCAAGAGGAGAGCCACTGGCTTTGCCTTCCGCTTGATGAGGAACCGCACAGCTGTGCAAGGGTTTCTGTTGCTGTTTCCCCTTAAGTTAGCCAGAGCCCATGCCTGCTGTCTGCACCCCAGGAGCTCCTGATGTGGGATGGAGGAGAGGGGGACGCAGGTGGGTATGCAGCGAGCCCCTCGGGGGCTCACGGGGGAGCCCTGCGGCTTTAGCAGCAGAGTGGGGAAAGGACCGGCAGCGAGACTGTCAGTGCCTCTCCTGCACCCAGACGTCGCTGGGAATGGCACGCGCTCCTGCCTTCAGTCTAAGAGCTCACTGCGTGTCTCATGAGGCAGACTCGGGGGGACATTTGGGGCCGCCTGCTCGTCCCTGAACATCTCATCACTCCCTTTATAGACGTCAGATGAAGGATGGCATGTTGAGCTGGGAGAGGAAGAAGAGGGAAAGAGAGCGAGAAGAGCCCAAGAGAAATGGGGAGACCAGGGTGGGAAGAGGACACACTGTCCAGATGAAAGGAGTGAGTGACTGCGGGGCTGAGTGATGCCAGGGGCACAGCCTGCGCCCTCCAGACCCGTGCCTGGACTTCCCCGACACTTATTTCTCCAGCCAGCTGTCACTCGAGCTGCCCGCACGGCCCTGGCGCATGTGTCTCCACCAGTTCTGCCCCAGACAGTCCCTGCTCAACTGCAAATTGACCTCGGGACCATTACTAGGCTCCATTTCTCTTCCGTCTATCCCTGAGCCCTCGGACAGAATGGATGGGGGCATGTGATGGCAAGTGAGGGGTGGTAAGGTGGAAAACCCATGACTGAGACACTGGTCCTGATGAAGGCTGTTTAAGTGGTACAGACAAGGCTTGCAGAGAAGTCAGACTGGACAGGCGTGACGCTTCAAAGATAATCACAAGAGCCCCAAAGAGCGCCGTGTGCCATACAGCCACAGGCCCGTATTTCAGGGAAACGCCTCGTCAGCTCCAGCGTCAGGATCACAACTACAGACAACCCAGCAGTCAGTACCCTGAGCTTCCCAGGCCCCATCCCAGCTCCTTTCAGTCTCACGACGGGCGTGGTACACAAGACAGCTGACTGTCCCCTGCACACAGGGCGAGGCCTCGGCGCAGATGACCGATGAGCTCAAATACCGCATCTTTCCCCCAGGCTCTTGGCGAGCCCCTGCCCTGCTCTAGCCCGCGGAGAGACCCGCGCTCCCCCCTCAGGAGGGGCGCCAGCAGGGACAGTGCCAGCCTCCCCCGACACGCAGACAATGCTCTCCAAGCCGTGGCTGGGTATGAAAAGAATAAAAACTGAAACTGGAAAAGATAAATTTTCAGAATGTGCTCTCGTAACAATTAATGACCAGAATCAAAACTGCATTAATATTTTGCTAACCCCTTTTGATTTCCCAAAGATTATTTCTGAAAATTATCCAGTAAGATTTCCATGTGAAATGCCACTGTGTTCAACTGGCGTGTTCCTTGTACAGTGAAGCCAAACTCTCAAAGGCAAGGACAAGTAAAGCGCCATCTGGCAGCCTCAGGGGCTCTGACCTTTATGCAGAAGTCTAGTCCGCAAGAATAACAATTCTGTACAAGTTCACCCACCAGGAATCTGGCTGCACGGAGTCCTTCCTGACAGGCGAGCTAGAGGGGACTGGGGGCTGGGTACAGACAGAGGCAGTGAGGAAGGCTGCGAAAAGGAGCAAGAAATCAACACAAAACCACACACATTTCCTTGCAACTGTGTGGGAAGGACTCTGACAAGTTTTCAAAGCAAGAGATTATAAAAAGAATAAATGTGATGCTGCTCATTACTCTACGTTAACACAGATCAAAAGTTATTACTAGTCTGTTTCATGTTTTGTCTTTATTTCATATTATTGAACCTAAAAATAGGATCACTTATGAATCCAAATCCCCTAACCCTGCTCCTCGAAGTTTAAATTTTCTAAACCAAGAATTATTTTGCCAATGGGGTTTTCAGCAACCCAGTGCCCACAGCAGGGAAAGGATGATACGTCAACGGCCAGTGGCAGCATCACGCTTCATGAGGGAGAAGGAAGGAAGGCGCCATAGCTTCTTTGTTCACGTCTCCTGCTGCTGACTCTGTATGAGTCACAGAAGAGCTCTCCTGAGATGTAATTCTTTTACTGTAAGTTCAGCCTCTCAAAGGGTGGCATTCAGTGGTCTTTGGTCTTTAGTATATTCAGAGTCGTGTGATCACCAGCACTATTTTGAGTGTTTTCAGCCCTTCCCCGCCCCCCACGTAACCTCCTTCTCACTCACTACGCTAGATCCTTGCCCCTGGTCCCTGGCAGCCACTCACCTGTTCTCTACCTCTATATGCCTGTTCCGGACATTTCATATAGATGAAATCATACACTATGGGATCTTCTGTGACAGGCTTCACCTAACCTAATGTGACGTTAATTCACCCATGTTGTAGCACGGGTCACTTCTCCATCCCTCACTGCCAAACGATTCCCCACTGTGTGGGGGTGCCCAGTTTTATTCATCAATTGGACATCTGGGTTGTTCCCACTTTTTGGCTATTTTGAATAAAGCTGCTGTGAACACTCACCCACACATCTGTGTGTGGACATATCTGTCCAATCTTTTTGGGTGTACCCCGAGAAATGGGACTGCTGGGACACAGGGTATTCCATGTTTGCCTTTTTGAGAATTGCCATATTCCAAGGTGGCTGCATTTTTATGTTCCCAACAGCTGTCTGGGGGTTCCAATTTCTCCACAACCTTACCAATACTTACTGTCGTTCCATTTCTTTCCTTTATTATACCCACCCTAGAAGTGTGACATGGTGTCTCGCTGTAGTTTTGATTCACACTGCCCCAAGACCTAAGGAAGGACAGCCTTTCCTGTGCTTATTAGCCATTTATCTATCTTAGGAAACATGTCTATTCAGATCCTTTGCCCCTTTTTTAATTGGCATTTATCTTTATTATTATTGAGTTGTAAGAGTTCTGGGATACAGGTCCTTTATCGGATACATGATTTGTAAATATTTTCTCCTGTTCTGTGGCTTGTCATTTTACTTTCTTGATGGTGTCCTTTGAAGCACATTTTTAATTTTGATTAAGTCCAACTTACCTACTTTTTTCTTTTGTCACTGTGTTTTTGGTGCTGTAAGATAAAGTAAGATACCGCCTAATTCACATTTACAAAAATGGTTTCTTCTAAGAGTTTTATAGTTTGATTTCTCACTTTTAGGTCTATAATCTATTTTGAGTTAATTTTGTGTTATGATATGAGGTAAGGGTCCAACTTCATTCTTTTGCATGTAGATGTCCAATTTTCCAACACCATTTGTTGAAAAATTACTGTTTCATTAAATTGCCCCAGCACTCTTGTTGAAATCAATTGATCATAGATGCCAAGGGTTTACTTCTGAACTTTCGACTCCACTGATCCATGTGTCTATCCTTGTGTCAGTACTACACTGTCTTGATTACTGTAGTTTTGTAGTAAGTTTTAAATCAGGAAGTATGAGTCTTCCAACACTTTTTTCACAAGACTGTTTTAGTTGGGTCCTTTACATTTCCATATGAAATTTAAGATAAACATGTCAATTTCTACAAAAAGCCCTGCCTACTGACTTCTGACCGGGAGCTTGGCACAGGCGCTCTCACCCAGTCTACAGAACCAGAGGCCACTGAGCAGAGCACAGCATCAAATACCTGGTGAGATTAAAATGGTTTATGCCCCACATGGTGAAGAAACCATGGCAGGAAAGAAGAAGAGATGGTCTGAAAATCAACAAATTGGAGGGAAATTAGAACCTAGTGCCCATTATTCTTGTGATCTTGAATCCGTAGTTACTAGAAGAGTAAGAACTGTTTTATGGATAAAAAAGCTTAAATGCCTTTGAATTCAGAATAGAATATTTAATTAGAGTAACATTTTTAAAAATAGAAAAAATTAGTAAGTTCTAGGAACCTGAGATTTCATAGCAAATCACCTGAACCATCCCTGCCCATGAAGCTGACATACAGCAGGCTTTTGCTGGTGCCCAGGCTTTGGACCCAGACAGCCCCGGGTCTGACTTCCAGTCCTGCCACCCATGAGCTGCACGACTTTGGACAAGTTAAGCAGCCTCTCACGGATAAAGCAGGAGTTGGGCATTATGGGGAAGTCCAAGCGGCTGGCGTGTACAGCCCCAGCTCCAGGTGCTCAATGACCAGTAGCCACCTCGGCATCCAAATCAATGCTCTGCACAGTCCAGGCATCTCTTCTGCCCCCCGCAGATAACATCCTCCAGCATGTCCATCAGGGAAACTTTTCAAAGAAAATTGAATGAAATATGCCTTCTAAATGTCACTAAGATGATGGATGACCAAACTCTTACGTACATATTTCTTCCCTTCTTTTTTTTTTCTTGGTAAGAAGTGACTAGCAGGAATAAAAATGCTTTCTTCATGTTGTTAATGAAAGAACACACATGACAGCCTTCCTTGCCACGAATGTCTTTATCTCTTGCCTCTATTGCATTAGCATTAATTATCATTAAATGTTTTTTGACAGTTAGCTTCAAATAACCAAATACTGAAATAAATATAGAACATTTCTTCATTGGCTATCCTTACCAGTAAACTCTAGAAGACATGAGAAAAAAGTTTAACCAAACTTCTAGAAGAGACCTAACTTTCAGGAAGGCGACTGAAGTCTGAATGTACACCATTGAAGATGTTTCTAAATTACCAAGACGGTCTTCGTATGACATGAGAGTTACATCTTCTGATAGCCCCACGAGCCCCTCAGGCTGTCTGGCGTTACTCTGCTCTTCACTGGGTAATTCCTATTGTTCCACCTTCAAGGCCACGGATTCTTGCTTCTGTCATCTCCACTCTGGTGGTGAGTCCATCCAGACTTTTTCATTCAGTAATTATATTTTACAGCTATAACATTTTTATTTGATTTTTCTTTGTACCTTCTATATCATTGCTGAAACTTTCTAGTTTTCATTTGTTTCAAGTGTGTTCATAATCAATTGTTGAAGCATTTTTATGGTAGCTGTTTTGAAATCTCTGCTCTATTAATTCCAACATCTCTGCCACCCTGCTGTTGGCACATGTTGACTGTTTTTCCTCACTCCAGTTGATTTTCCTGGTTCTTGGTATGACAAGTGATTTTCAATTGTGTCTAATGTTCCTTGGATCCTGAGATCCCAAGCCAGTGAGTGAGTGCACTGTCTTCTCTGCACCATTCAGGTCTTCTTATGTTTGTTTTATATATAATATCCCAGGTTTTTAGCTATACTGACTAGGAGAAACAGGGAGAAGTGCATCTTTTCTACCTTGTCTAGAATTGGAAGTGTTCTCAGTAATGCTATGTATCCCCCACTATTAACAGTAAGTCTAGGTGACATGGGTGACCCTGAGTGGAGAACTCTCCCCATACTATGAGTCTAAGCCCGTGCTCACGGCCCTGATATTCTCACCTGCTAGCAAGCGGAGGCTGGCCTCCACACATCACATAACTTATTTCCTCATCTGGAATGGTCTCCCTTCTTTTCCCTACTGCCTCCTTCAAACATACACTCAAGAACCCCTTCCTGTGGGACACCTCTCCCACCCTGTTTATACAAGTCTCATCCTTTGCTGCCTCCAGATTCTGACCATCCCGTGGTCTATGTTTCCTGAGGGAAAGGAGAAGGCTTCACATGCGCCTGCACCATGGGCTAAGTGCTGGATGCAAAGGATGCTCTCAAAATGGCTTCAGGTAACTTTACTGAATATCAGAAAGGGAAAGGGACCCAAGAAATATCTAATCCTACCCCTAAGTTTGCAGATAAGGAAAATGAGATTCCTCATTTATGAAAAAGGAAAAGACAGATCACACTTTGCCTGGAGAATAATTTCCAGCCTTAGGAGAAAATGTGGTATTGTCTTAAGATAAAACTTTTTTTTCTGGACATAACAGCCAACTCCCCTCAATACTACCTTAGGATTTTAGATTGGATTAGTTTGCAGGGATAGCCAATGTCTGGAGTTTAACATCAGCAAACTCCTAGCCTTCCAGCCTGGAAACTGACCTGAAAACGAATTGTTTTTCATGATCTTTCACTATTCATTGCCTCTATTTCCACAGAAATTCTAGAATCACAACCAAAATCAAGGCCATATAAAGTAAGGGATAGAGAAGGCAACATAAAACTCTAAAGACAAGGGCCCCACAGACCTTTCAGAGACATCAGTGAGGGCACGACCTTGCACAGCTCTCAGGTCTCGGCTCCCAGGTCAACTACTTAGAGACCTTCCCTATGTACCACCTCCCTTTGCCCACCTCCAGCCCTCAACTACTACACTGTCCTGGTCTATCTTCTTGGCATTTATCAGTATCTGAAACTGCCTAATTGCCTACATTTTTGTTATCTAGCCCCCCACGAGAATGTCAGCAACATGAGGGCATGGACTTGGTCAGTCTCAAGGATTTGGACTTAGAACAATGCATAGCACAAAGTAGATGCTCAATCTCTATTTACTAAATGAATGAACACATGAATGAAGAAAGGTACAAACAAGTTTCTCCAAGTCCGGCTGGTCTAACCCAGTTGTTTACTGCTCCAAAAGTGCCCGGGATACTTTGGTGACAACATAATGTCCCACCAGAGCCAGAGAGCCAAGATACCACTCCAGCCAGTGATGTAAGGTGCTCGTTGGTGCTCTGCGGCAGGAGCTCACTCTCCACCTGCCAGCCTGGCTTGCTCACTGGGCACTGGTGGCTCCGGAGCTGCTAAAGGAGGGGTGGGAGCAAGGAGTATGAGCAGAGCTCGGCCAAGAATAAGGCTATCACTGCCACAAACCAACAGAGGTGGTGCGGGGAAGACGAGAGCTGACCAAGGACACAGAGACAACGGGGAAGGAAAAAAGCAGGTGTTCAGGCCAAGTGCCGGCAGTCTCACCGTGGTTCCGACGCTGCCACCAGGGAGTGATGGAACTGCTCACCTCACGCGCGTGGTCTACCGCAGGGGTTCTCCAACCGCAGGGGCCTCACGACCACCCAAGAGCTCGTGGGGGCACGTTACTGGGCCCAGGCCCAGAAAGCGGCTCGCAACTCTGCTCGGCTTACGAGCTCCCAGGTGCCGTCTGTACTGCTCATCTACAAACCTCCCTTTGCCCAGCAAGACGCTCACAGCTGGGCCATCCACGTGGCTACTGAGCATCCGAAATGTGGCCAGTGTGACTGAGGAACTGAATTTTCATTTGATTTAAATATCAACAGCCACATGTGGCTAGGGCCTACTGCACTGCACTGCAGAGGACGGTTCCATCTTTGTAAAAAGTCCACTGGACAGTGTTACTCTACAGCATCTAGAAGCTCTGCTTCCAACTGCAGCCACAGCCTCTTTTCCCCACACACAGAAGTGGGTCAGTTTAAACAGGAAATAAAATGGCACGTATTTGCCCTATGCTGACCTGGCCATCACCCAAGAGATGAGCTCAGCCCAAGAGCACCAGCTGCTCGGGCAGCTCTGAGGCTGGAGAGGGCCTGGTGTCTGCGGGGGAGGTGGATGGTTGGATACGGAGGGCTGGTTGTACTCACACTGAACACTTTCACGTCGTTTCTGTGTCTTATTTCTTCCACAAGGGCCAGCGGTTTTCCTTTAGCTATTGGGATTGTGCCAAGGACCACAGTCCCTGGGGTGGCCAGTGTCCGATGAACAGCCTGGATGAAGGGCTGACTGAAGAGCTCCATCTTCCCAATCTCATCGATGACGCACACTCTCTGCCCTGGGCCACTGCTGGGACGTGCCTGTGGAGGACAAAGACATTAGTTAGGACACCAAACAGCAAAGGACCCAGGAGGCCCACACTCATTCACCCAACAGGCATACTGGGTGGCGGCTATGCTGTGGATGTCAGGAGACCATCTCACATTCCACACAGAACAATTAATCAACAAAGGAATCTGGAGGGGCTCCCTCAGAGGCCCGAAAATTCTATTCCCTAGCCACCGTTTTCCCGGCAATGCTGACTCCTTTAGAATGGCTCTAGTAATAAGCACTTTGTATTTACATTCACCCAAGAAATAAGCAGGACACAAGTGCCTCAGGTTTAAATGAAGAGAGAGAATGGGAGCCCTTATTAATTATACTGGCCCCTTTTCTTCACCAATTCTGAGGCATATGAGGTTCCACGTCTGCTAGGAGGGGTAACTGCTGCACGCAGACTCCTATGTATTTCATAATCTACACTAAGGGCTGGTGGAAAGAAGTGAAAATTAAAAGGGAAGGAGTCTTGGATAGAAGGAAAAAAAGCAAGCAGAGTTGTCCCTTAAATCTCAGATTCCCTGTCTAATGATTTCATACCAATGTCCACTCCTTGCCAGAACACCCCACTAGGAACAGGTGTGGCAACTAGCCAGCCTCCAAGAGTCCTAAAGGTTCTGGGGATTTGCACCCCTGTGTAGACCCTCCCACAAAGTACCAGGGTTGGTCTGTGATCAGTGCAATACAGCAGAAGAGATGGCATGTCACTTTCGAGACTATGTAAAAAGCCTATTTCCGCCTTGGTCCCAATCTCTACCAATCCATCTACCTATCTATCGATCAATCTACCTATCTTGGATCACTGGCTCTAATGGAAGATGGCTGCTATATTGTGAGGACATGCAGGCAGCTGACAGCCAGGTCCATGTGCCAAGACACCGAGGCCTCCTACCAACAGCCAGAGAGGAACTGAGGCCTCCCAGCAACCATGAGAGTGAGCTTGGAAGCAGATTGTTCCCGGTCAAGCCTCAGATAACTGCAACCTCATGACAGACGTTGAACCTGAACCACCCAGCTAAGCCTTCCTGGATTCCGGGCCCAGGGAAACTGTGTGAGTTAGTAAAAGATTGTTGTTTGAAAGTGCCAAGCTTTTGGGCAATGTGTTACACAGCGACAGTTAACTAATGCACAGGCCTCTCTAGAAAGCCCTTTCCAGAGTGTGGCTGGTGGGCGAGGCATGTGTGGCCAGTGACAGACAGGGCTCGGGGACAGATCCCGAAGCTGTGTATGGTACACAGAGGGGTTTGGATTCTATCCAACAGCTGAGAGATTCTAAGCCAAGGAAGGATCTCAAGTTGTGTCTGAAAGCCATGTGGAGTCAAGGAGACTTCAGACATCTTTTGAAGTGAGACTGTGGGGTCTGAACCCAGGCGGTGAGTGGAGGGAAGCATTAGAGCAGGGGTTTTCAGACTTTCACGTAAAGTAGCACTCTTTTTATTTTCCTACTTAATAGCATATACATAACACACTTTTCCACTCATTTTATTAACAGAAAGACTAGGAAGAAGACCACTGTAATCATCCAAGAAAGGTCTGTACAATCATTTAAAACTTGTATATTTATGTCTATTTATTATACTTGAAACTGTGTTTCCAATGCACTTGATGTTCACCTTGTGCGGTGGCCACCTGTTATCTGCACGCCTGTCTCCCCTCCGAGGTAGGGACAAGGTCGCAGTCACCTTCTTGTTTCCCACAGAACTGAGCGATGCAAAGTGGAGCTGAGGCAGCTAATGCCCTTCTCTGGCGGAGTGAGGGAGGAAGGGAGGTGGCATGGAGTAGGTCACTATTCCAAACTTTTTCTTAAAAAATGAATGCCAAATTTAAGAGAAATAACACGGCTATTGGCCACCTGTTCATTAGCATACAGACAATCCCACAAGAACAAGCCATTCCAACTGACCTGACTCCCATCAAGGAGTAATTGGGTCACTTTGCTGTCTCCAGAGGCTAAAATTGTAGATGTTGTCTGTCTACCATCTATAAGCCAAGTGGACTCTGGTTTGACACATCAAAACAACAGCCAATTCAGAAAAAGAGGAACTGATGAAAGAACATGTGTATACCTGAGTACATGTGTAATCTGGGGTTACATATGTGGGCAGACAAGTGCGTGTGAGCATGTTGAATACACAGGAGTGGGTATGAACATCACACAGAGGCTCCACAACCATCCTTCCTGCGATTCTCTGCAACATTCACCAGCAAGAGTCCCCTTTACTTATTTAACCTTCTGCACAAAGGTATCTGGACACACATGCATGTACTTTCTACCAAATTGAAATGCTCATTTAAAATCTTAGCTTATATAAAATCCTCATTTTGTCCAGAATTAGGGACTTCCATTACCTAGGAACTATAGGAATCTCAAAAATAAGTCTAGAATTTTTAATGCAAATAGCAGGTATTCAGGCTCAATTGAGAGATAGACCAGATGCTAACCCACTCAGAAGCCTGTAATACTGTTTTTCTAAGTAACAAGTGAACATATATTTAAGAGCTTAATAAAAGAAACCACTGTGACATTCACAATTGTCTTATTTCTATATAAACTCAAGCAACTTGAAACAAAAATAAACCAGTGAGCCAACAGCACCCTGTTTGCTTTGTTCCAACTTCTCTTCTGAGGCGGTAAACACACAGCCTCATACCAAGGCTCAGATGTGAAGCCCATCAGGCGCCAGCCTGCCCCATCCCTCCCCGTTCCCAGTGCTGGGAAGTAATTACAAGCTCCTGGGGTGACTCTGCCTGAAGGAACCGGGTAAGGAGCTCATGCAGAACTGGGTGGCTTTGGGCCACAGGTTAAAATCACAGTGATCACCCATCTGGGGTGTGGCCTGCCCCATTCCCCCACCCCGTGGAGGACAACACGATGGCATGACTGCAGCCAGCTACACTGCAGCCTCTGTCACTCACCACACTCCTTCTGCGGCTTCCGTTGGGTTGGTTATGCATTTCACTATCACAAAGAGGGAGAAACACTTCTTTGTGCAAAGCATATTTTAATTCCTCTGTTTTTCTGAGAGAGAGGATATTTCCTTAGGACAGAGTCCTAAAACTGACCAGCAGGGGTAAGAGAAGCTATGAGTAATTTCATGGCTGCACTTAGGTTGCACTCAGCTAGTTTGCTTTCCAGAAAGAGTAAATCAGTTTAGAGCAACAACGCAATATCTTTATACCAGCTTTGCCAGAAATCTGAAAATAGTATGGTTTCTTTGGTCCTTTATTTAATCTTTTCATATACTTTTAAGAATACAAAGAAAATATATACATAAAATAAGCAATTTCATTTAACCAAAATATTGAAATGAGAGTAAGCTAATTAAAGCAGGTTTTGCCTTATTCTGAATTATTAACTTAATAAATATTTCTGGTGGCATTAAGGTTAACTTTTTTTTTTAAATCAGACCCAAGACTTCTGAGCTTGCCCAACCGGGACAACAAAATTCATGGGAGAGAACAGGGAACATCTGCCAGAAGTTAGGCAGCAGACCTGCAGCCCTTCCCCACCGACAGCCGCAAGTTCTGGGGAAGCCAGAAAGGCCACTGATGAGCGGCAGCCATGACTGGGCCAGCCCACAATTCCTCCACCATCGTTAGTTATTAGCTGAGAACGCAGGGCTCCAGTTAGACGTTCATGTGTGTTATTCCAGGCCTAAAGTTCCCAAATCCCTTAGCAGTCTGGTGGCATGTCAACTGTGGCCCTGAGCAGTAACACCAGAGCAGGCTGTCTAGACTGCCCGACGCGCCCTGCGGTCCAGCCCTGCCCACTGAGGCACGCTCTAGGCACAGGCTGCCCTGCAGACACCCCAGAGGCCCCGCCCCACAGCCCCACAGACTAATTCTGGGCTCCTCTTGGGGTCTCACCCCCATGAGCACCTGATCACAGAGCACAAGACCCGTGCCTTTGGCATTTCCAAGCTGCAAGAACTACACTGAGGCTGAAACAGCATCTACTGGCTGACAGGCAGCCCAATGGAGCACCCAGGACTCCTCGCGATCCCAGTGCCTCAGGGCTGAACGAGACATCTGGGATCACGGGTCTCCACAACAGGTTTACCGCTCGCTCTGGACCCCAGAGTTTCTGGCCAGTGCAGACTGGTGATGTGAGGCTCCTCCCAAGGTATCGTCGCCCATCGCTTCACTCACCTTCTCAAGAAAAATAATGAGAACTATCTCCTACCTCAATGTTTTGCACCTCCCAGCAACTAGGGACTCACACACTTGACAAGCACCATCACATTCGGTTCCTAGAAACCTCATGCAGCAAGGCTCAGCACCTTTGCTTCACAGATGAGGAAGGAGGGGATCACACACAGCCACTGAGCTCCCAAGTGACAGAGCTAGGAGCCAGACCCGAATCTCCTGGCGCTGAAGCTCTCCTCCACAGCCCGTGTGCAGCACCACCGGCACACTTGCCGTGTGAAATGAGGAATGAAAGAAATCTAAGAAACTCCCCTAACTGTGAAAAAAACCTCTTCTCTCAGAGAAGCAACAGCACTTTAGTTACAGATAGCCAGGAAGCCCTATTTTTGGAGTAATCACATTACTCAAAAAGAACTACATACCTGTGGCCTCAGAACAACTACCACAGTCATTTCACCCAAGCAGAGAATGACCGATGTTCAGAGGCAGATGCGCCCTGGAGCTGGGGGACCCCCGCCCTCCACCAGGTGCACAGCTCTCGCCCCACAGAAGAGCCGCGGCCAGGCCCCCCAGGGCGGACGACTGCTGCCGCTCCCTCGGGCTGACGGTGCTGACAGCGCCTCGCTTCTTTATTTCACTTGTTTAGTGAAACTGTATTCAGTATTTCAACTTCTGATAAAAGTTCTGTGTCTTTGATGCTTGATACCCTTTTATTAGAAATTGCCTGGAGGAAGAAAAAATTGATTCTTTTTGCTAGAGTAAAATGCTGATTACTTTTTTTCTAACTAATGAGGTATTTGGATACAAATATAGGAGTAGAACTTAGATTAGGAGAAATCAACCAGTATGGCCTTTTCAGGTCAGTTTTTGAATGTACAATGATTTTATGTTTGTTAGCTACTGCTTAATCTTGTTAAAGAAAGTATTTCAAAAGGCAGTGGTTAAATTTGCTTTCCAGTTAAAGCCCAAGGGAAAGTTATTTTCATCTTAACATAATCTCATGAAGTTTAAAAAAATTAGAATTAACTAGGAGAAATTTGGATGAGGAGAATGTACATGGTCTTAAATGTCTCCCCACTCAGTGCTTATTAGTTTCAAAGAAAAAAACACGGCAAATATACAGGAGAGGAATTGGACAATTCTTTGATCAAGGAATCAAAATTAACATCATCAAACATCACATGCCTCCAGATAAGGTGCCCAAGAAAGATGCATCACCATTTTGTAGTATTCCGGCTGAATCTTACCATGAGCAGACATCAGAAAAAATCGAAAAAGGAAACGTCCTACTAAAATAGAACTGTACTCTTAAAAAATGTCAATGTCATAAAAGACAAAGACTGGCTGAGGCTGAGGAAATGTTCCAGACTAAAGGACGCTATGGAGATATGACAGCTAATCCAATACCTGACCCTGGGTTAGAGGGAAGAAATGTCACGAGCCTATACTTAATCTTAGGAAAAATATACCGAATATTTACGGAGTTAACTACTATGATGATCACAACATATGCTCAAATGGCTCCCCCCACAAATTTATATATTTATACATACACACGTGTGCACCGTATGCACGCGTACGCACACACACACACACAAACACATACACATGGAGAGGGAGCGAACAAACCACAGGGCAAATGTTAAAAACAGGTGACTGGATAACAAGTGTACAGGTTGTCTTGCACTATTCTTATTCTTGTAATTTTCTCTAACAGTAAAGTTATATACAAATAAAGTTTAAAAAAATTTTAAATCAATGCAAAAAAAAAAGTACTCTCATACACACTTTCTCAGTATCAGACTCAAGAAACCAATTCATCACATGTGAATTTCCTTCTGAAGGAGTGTAGGGCGTTAGACTGACGTGCATGGGAGGCCAGCCAGAAAAGGGTTGGAAATGGGACAAAGTTAATGAGTAAAAGGGAGAAATGGGGCAGTCTACATAAACTCTACCCCAGGCGCCCTGAAGGAGCCAGTGACTTCTCCATGTTTAGTGTGGTCTGCAAGAACAGCAGGGCAGTATCTAACCCAAGAAGACTGCTCAGAACTTAAATCCACAGAACCCCCGAGGGCCAGCATGAGAAATAACGAAGGATCAGCCCCTGCCCAGTGGAACCAGGAGCGTTATTAAGTAAGGAATGCCATGATATATCCTGCAAGATAAACTATAGAGCCAACCTTACACTGAACTTAAAGTTCACTCCCCTGTTTTCATTCACTGTAGGAATGTTTTTACTATTTTAAAATTAGTTTTTTAAATTAATTTTTATGTTTAGACCAGATAGCTTTTACTTCCCCTGGCTGATGTCACCACACACACGGGTGATCATGATACAGAAATAGAAAGTGACGAGAAACAGTGAATCAAATGCCATGTCTGGTGAAGATAAGGGAGATTCTAAGATAGCGCCAGGGCCCCCGTCAGCATGTCAGGAATGGATACTGATGAGACCCTGATGTTCCTCAATTCTTTCTAAAGCCCAGTGGCCTGAAATACTACGGTCAGTTCAGGTCAAGGGATAAAAAAATAACCTTTCCCCAAACAGGAGTTCTCTCATCTTCAAATGAAATTTCAAAGATTTAAAGCAGAGTCTTATTTCAAAATTAAAAGCAGATCCTGCTCTCAGAAACAAATAAACACTGAAAGTCTTATTTTGATCTGAACAGGGAAAAACAAGGATGAAACTATGGTTATTGTCTTTGGGTGTTCCGGTCCTAAACCATTCTTCCATGGATCTTTATTGGAAATGACACGGTTCAGCCTAGAAAACAGGGGTTTGAATAGATGTTTTTTGCTCTTTAAAACATTGTAATCTATTGTTATCCTTTTTGTGTGAGTAGGAGATATACTGGGAACCAACAAAATGTTAAATCCTAGTTGCATCAAATTCTAATAAAACACTCAATGTGGCTGTCAAAAAGACCATCATGAGAAAGGTCGGCATTACCTGTCAACCTTGATCACTAGAACACTGAGAAACAATTCTAAGTACAACAGCATCAGAAAATAGAAGACTTACGAATAACCTTATCAAAAATTTTTCAAAGGAAGAAATGGAGACAGATACTCTGTGTATTACATTCAAAATAAATTTCTGGCTGTAGAAAATGAAGGTTGTCTGAAAAATTAAGATATTGTTTATATCGAAATAACTATAATTTTGTATAGTTCCAATCACTCCTTCTATGTAAGACTTTTATAATGCACAAAAACATCTTGATTTTTACAATTCATTCCAGCTCTGCCACTTATAAGCTGTGCGTCTTTGGGCAAGTTAATTTCTGTTCTATGCCTCAGTTCCCTCAGGGGTAAAACAGAACACAGTGACATGCTATTCTGAGGGTTATACGAGTTAGTACCTGGCCCAGCATTCACTCAATAACTGTTAACCAGCATTCCCACCGCCACTCACCACCATCAACACCATTACCACCAATACTACAGCTGGGGAAAAAGGAATGAATAAGAATGATAAGACAATTTTTTGAAGAACAATAATATAAGTAATTACCATGGTAATTAAAATAGTAAGGTACTGATGCAAAAATCAAACAGATCAATGGAAGAAAACAAATAACCTTAAAACATTATATATATATATACACACATTTAAAAAATACATAAGAAAGCATAAGCTAATGAGAAATGGGTTACTTTTAACAAACGGTTTTGGTAAACTGGCTAAATATTTGGAAGAAAATCAACTGAGAGTCTCACTGTGTATTACATTCAAAATAAATTCATATGGATTAAAAAATAAGTGTTTTTAAAAAGTACACGGAAGAAACAAATTTTATACTGACCTGGAATAGGGACAGACTTTCTCAACATTAAAAAAAATAAGAAAGAAGTCACTGAAAAGGCAAACAAAAAATACAACCAATAAATGTAAAAAGGCTATATGCCTTATAAAAACATCTTTTTAAGCCAAAAGAAAATAACGGGAAAAGGAATGAACAAGCAGCAGACTCACAGAACCCAGGAATGGACTAACAGCTACCAAAGGGAAAGGGACTGGGGAAGAAGGGCGGGAAGGAAGGGATAAGAGGGTAAAAGGGGCATTACGATTGGCAGACATAGGGTGGGGGGGCACGGGGGGGACTGTACAGCTCAGAGAAGACAAGTAGTGATTCTATAGCATCTCACTACACTGATGGACAGTGACTGTAATGGGGTTGGTGGGGGGAACCTGATGAAGGGGGTAGTTTAATCATCACAATATTGCTCATGTAATTGTAGGTTAATGATACTAAAATAAAATAAATTGTAAAAAAAAAAAAAAAAGATCAGCCAAAAAAAACCCAATAAACAACTGAAAAACATTTAACTTCATTAGTAACTTAAAAAATGCAAATCAAAGCAAAGACATGTGTGTTTTAGTACCAAAACTGAGTACAGTGCTCAGTGTTGGCCACAGTGCAGCAGGGCAAACACACTCACGCGCCGGCATGCAAAGCGGGGTGCAAAGTGACCCAACTGTCATGGGAGCACCTGGCGGCGCAAAGCTAAACCCTGCAAGCCCAGCCCCTTCACCTGTACCTCCATTCTCAGACCCTTCCCAAGGCAAGTCTGATTACAGAAAAAGACTGATGTACAAATGGTATTTGTAGCAAGGTTACTTACAATAGTGACAAATAACCTAAATGTCCAACACTGAGGGAGTGATGGTTAAATCAAACATGAAAACCCATACTATTTAATATTACACAATCATTAAAATATCAGTTTGAAACTCATCATGTTGTAAGGCTATTCCCATGTCACTCAATCATTTTATCATGTTAAGGGAAAAAAAAAAAACCAAGTCCATAAAACTACATATGGCATTTTCCCCAGTTTGGGGTGGCTGAATAAATAAGCTAGGTATAGAAAAAGGGCAGAAACAAAATATGCTAACACTGGTTAACTCAGTGATAAGACTGTAAGTTATTTGTATTTTTTTTTTGCATGGCTCTTTTTGGTTTATTGTACGAAGGAGTTTATTTAGTTTATTGCACTAGTTCAAGTTAAAAGCAGACCCCCAAATGTTTACATTATACAAGCTGTGAGGTTTTTAAACTTGTGACAAGGGACAGAAGAGAAATTCTACTCATTGCAAGGAAATCCTCACTTAAGCTTCAGTGAGCCAAAAGCACTAAGAACAGGCCTCCAGCTGGTCGTCCTCAGGCAGTCCAGGCTCTACCAGGTACTGGCATATGTTGACCCTGCAGCTGAATTATTTCCCCCTATCCTGGATGCTCTATGACAGAACCATTGCAGGCAAATTTCTTCTTAAATTCTTTCTCTAGTTTATCATAATCATCAACAATCCTTTGGACAGTATGAGGGTCTTGCCGTTTCTCTGTCAGATTCTTACATGGATATAATCCTCAGTGCCAGCAGGAAGCAGATAGTCACCCTTGCATCAGCAAAGGCATCGAAGGAGTAGAGGTTCTGGAGGGTGGACATGTCTTCCTCAGTGGAAATGGCCTGTGGAAGGCAGTGGGGGTGGGAGAAGGCGGGCAGAAGGGCGGAGCACGGGGGAGTGACAGGGCGAAGGGGGAAGCTCAGGAGTCCTCTGCAGCTCAGTGATGGGGCCTTATTTTTCTTTTTTTTACAAATTTGCCACCTTGAGTATGTAGAACCTTAACACTTAAAAAACAACAGGAGAGAAGACGGCAGCGTGAGCAGGGCAGCGGAAATCTCCTCCCAAAACCATATATATCTATGAAAATACAGCAAATACAACTATTCCTAAAAGAGAGACCAGAACACACAGGACAGCGCCCAGCCTGCATCTGCACCTGAGAGGACTTGGCACCCCGCGAGGGGGGTAAGATACTGAGCCGTGACCTGGCGGGACCCGAGCACTCCCGCACAACAGCGCACCGGCGGGAGGAGAGGATTCAGAGCCAGGAGGGAGTGGAAGTACAGGCCTGAGAAATAACCAGCCATGGTGATCTGCGCCAGGAGCGCTGACACACATCGCGTGGTGAATCGGAGATTGGAGAGACAGAGGTGCAGGATCTGAGCAGGGAATGCACTGGTCCTTGCAGCCGCTCCCGGGACAAAAGAAAAGCACACACTTTTTTCAGCGGTCTTACGATGGTCCCAGCACACTCAGCCCAGCAGGCTGGGAGTCCTGAGGAATTTCGGACCCCTTGGCTGAAGACAGGGAAAAAGTAGCCGCACTGAAACTTCACACAGAGAACAATAGCCTCCCATTCGTTCCCGCCCCGCCCAGAGCTGCAAAAGGCCCAGCGGAGCGGTGCAGCCGCACCTGTGGAATAGTGGAGCAACAGCGCCACGTATAGCATTCTTACAGAATCTAGTCCTGCTGGGTTTTTTTTTCCTTTCTTTTCTTTCTTTCTTTTTTTCTCTTTTCTTTCTCTTCCTACTTTTTTCTCTTTTCTTTTTTTTCTTAAAGTCTTAAAGAGCCCAGCTGACATACATGGCACCTGCCAGTGACCACTTCTATCGCCATGAAAAGACAGAGGAATATGGTACAAACAAAGCTCACCCAGACAACAACAGAGAGGGAGCCTGAAGGGATGGACATGCACAATCTTCCTGAAAAAGAATTCAGAATAAAAGTCACAACCATGCTGATGGATCTACAGAGAAATATGCAAGAGCTGAAGGAGGAAGTGAGGGAAGTGAGGAAAGACAATGCAGAAATCAGACAAGCCATCGACGGGCTTAGCAGCAGACTGGATGAGATGCAAGAGACTGTTAATGGAATAGAAATCAGAGAACAGGAATACAGAGAAGCTGAGGCAGAGAGAGATAAAAGGATCTCAAGGAATGAAAGAATATTAAGAGAACTGTATGACCAATCCAAACGGAACAATATTCGTATTATAGGAGTACCAGAGGAAGAAGAGAGAGAAAAAGGGACAGAAAGTGTCATTGAAGAAATAACTGCTGAAAACTTCCCCATGCGGAGGAAGGAAATAGTCTCGCAGTCCACGGAAGCCCACAGATCTCCCAACACAAGGGACCCAAGGAAGAAAACACCAAGACACATAATAATGAAAATGGCAAAGATCAAAGATAAGGACAGAGTATTAAAGGCAGCTAGGGAGTGAAAAAAGATCACCTACAAAGGAAAACCCATCAGACTATCATCAGACTTCTCAACAGAAACCCTACAGGCCAGAAGAGAATGGCATAATATATTTAATGTAATGAAACAAAAGGGCCTCGAAACAAGAATATTGTATTGAGCACGATTACAATTAAATATGATGAAGGGATTAAATAATTTCCAGAAGCGAAAGCTGAGAGACTTTGCCTCCCATAAACCACCTCTACAGCACATCTTAAAGGGATTGCCCTAGAGGGAAGCACTCCTAAGGCTAAAAAGATGTCACCCCAGAGAAAATAAAATCAAAGCAAAGAAAGCAGACCATCCAAATACTAACTAAAGGCAAAGAATAAAACACCTAGTATATAAAGAATGGAGGAGGAAGAATAAGAAGGGAGAGAAATAAAGAAACATCAGACTGTGTTTACAATAACTTCACAACAAAGTTAAGTTAGATTGTTAGATAGTAAAGAAGCAATCCTTGAACCTTTGGTAACCACGAATCTAAAGCCAGAAATGGAAATAAGTACATATCTATCGATAATCACCCTAAATGTAAATGGACTGGATGCACCAATCAAAAGACACAGAGTAACAGAATGCATAAAAAAGCAAGACCCATCTATATGCTGCCTACAAGAAACTCACCTCAAACCCAAAGATATACACAGACTAAAAGTGAAGGGATGGAAAAAGTATTTCATGCAAACAACATGGAGAAAAAAGCAGGTGTTGCAGTACTTGTATCAGACAAAATAGACTTCAAAACGAAGAAAGTAGAAAGAGATAAAGAAGGACATTACATAATGATAAAGGGGTCAATCCAACAAGAGGGTATAACCATTATAAATATATATGCACCCAACAGGGGAGTGCTGGCATATGTGAAACAAATATTAACAGAATTAAAGGAGGAAATAGATAGCAATGCATTCATTTTAGATGACTTCAACACACCACTCACTCCAAAGGACAGATCAACCAGACAGAAAATAAGTAAAGACACAGAGGCACTGAACAACACACTAGAACAGATGGACCTAACAGACATCTACAGAAGTCTACACCCAAAAGCAACAGGGTACACATTCTTCTCAAGTGCACATGGAACATTTTCCAGAATAGACCACATACTAGGCCACAAAAAGAACCTCAGTAAAGTCAAAAATATTGAAATTCTACCAACCAACTTCTCAGATCACAAAGGTATAAAACTAGAAATGAATTTTAGAAAGAAAACAAAAAGGCTCACATATACATGGAGACTTAACAACATTCTCCTAATTAATCAATAGGTTAATGACCAAATCAAAACAGAAATCAAAGAATATATGGAGACTAATGACAACAACACCACAAAGCCACAAGTTCTGTGGGACGCAGCAAAGGCAGTTCTAAGAGGTATATTGCAATCCAGGCCTATTTAAAGAAGGAAGAACATTCCCAAATAAATAGTCTAAAGACACAATTACTGAAATTGGAAAAAGAAGAACAAATGAGACCCAAAGTCATCAGAAGGAGGGACATAATAAAGATCAGAGAAGAAATAAATAAAATTGAGAAGAATAAAACAATAGAAAAAATCAATAAAACCAAGAGCTGGTTATTTGAAAAAATAAACAAAATAAATAAACCCCAAGCCAGAGTCATTAAGAGGAAAAGAGAATCTACACACATAAACAGAATCAGAAATGAGAAAGGAAAAATAACGATGGACCCCAAAGAAATACAAAGAATTATTAGATAATATTATGAGAATCTATATGCTAACAAGCTGGAAAACCTAGAAGAAATGGACAATTTCTGAGAAAAATACAACCTCCCAAAAATGAACAAAAAAGAAACAGAAAACCTAAACAGACCAATCACCAGCAACGAAATTGAAACAGTAATCAAAAAACTACCCAAGAACAAAACCCCCAGACCAGATGGATTCACCTCTGAATTCGATCAGACATATAGAGAAGAAATAACACCCATTCTCCTTAAAGTTTTCCAAAAAATAGAAGAGGGGGGAATACTTCCAAACTCATTCTATGAATCCAGCATCACTCTAATACCAAAACCGGGCAAAGACCTCACCAAAAAAGAAAATTACAGACCAATATCCCTGATGAATGTAGATGCAAAAATACTCAACAAAATATTAGCAAACCGAATTCAAAAATACATCAAGAGGATCATACACCATGATCAAGTGGGATTCATTCCAGGGATGCAAAGATGGTACAACATTCGAAAATCCATCAACATCATCTACCACATCAACAAAAAGAAAAACAAAAACCACATGATCATCTCCATAGATGCTAAAAAGCATTTGACAAAATTCAGCATCCACTCATGATTAAAACTCTCAACAAAATAGGTATAGAGGGCAAGTACCTCAACATCATAAAGGCCATATATGAGAAACCCACAGCTAACATCATACTTAACAGCGAGAAGCTGAAAGCTTTTCATCTAAGATTGGGAACAAGACAGGGGTGCCCACTCTCTCCACTGTTATTCAACATAGTACAGGAAGTCCTAGTGACGGAAATCAGACAAAACAAAGAAATACAAGGGATCCAGATTGGTAAAGAAGAAGTCAAATTGTCGCTATTTCCAGATGACACGATATTGTACATAAAAAATCCTAAAGACTCCACTCCAAAACTACTAGAACTAATATCTGAATTCAGCAAAGTTGAAGGATACAAAATTATCACAAAGAAATCTGTTGCTTTCCTATACACTAACGATCAGCTAACAGAAAGAGAAATCAGAAAAACAATTGCATCAAAAAGAATAAAATACCTAGAAATAAACCTAACGAAGGAAGTGAAAGACCTGTACTCTGAAAACTACAAGACACTCCTAAGAGAAATTAAAGAGGACACTAACAAATGGAAATGCATCCCATGCTCTTGGCTAGGAAGAATAAATATTGTCAAAATGGCTATACTACCTAAAGCAATCTACAGATTCAATGCAATCCCTATCAAACTACCAACAGCTTTCTTCAATGAACTCAAACAAATAATTCTAAAATTCATATGGCACCAAAAAATACCCCGAATAGCCAAAGAAATCCTGAGAAGGAGGAATCAAACAGGGGGAATTACGCTCCCTGACTTCAAGCTCTACTACAAAGCCACAGTAATCAAGACAATCTGGTACTGGCAAAAAAACAGACCCACAGACCAGTGGAACAGAATAGAAAATCCAACCATTAACCTAAACATATACAGTCAATTAATATTTGATAAAGGAGCCTTGGATATACAATGGGGAGATGACAGCCTCTTCAGCAGCTGGTGTTGTCAAAACTGGACAGCTGTATGTATGAGAATGAAACTGGACTACTGTCTAACCCCATACATAAAGGTAAACTCAAGGTGGATCAAAGACCTGAATGTAAGTCATGAAACCATAAAACTCTTAGAAAAAAACATAGGCAAAAATCTCCTGGACATAAACATGAGCGACTTCTTCATGAACATATCTCCCCAGGCAAGGGAAACAAAAGCAAAAATGAACAAGTGGGACTATATCAAGCTGAAAAGCTTCTGTACCGCAAAGGACACCATCAGTAGAACAAAAACAGATCCTACAGTATGGGAAAATATATTCATAAATGACGTATCTGATAAGGGGTTGACATCCAAAATATATAAAGAACTCATGCACCTTAACAAACAAAAAGCAAATAATCCAATTAAGAAATGGGCAGAGGACATGAATAGACACTTCTCTAAAGAAGAAATTCAGATGGCCAACAGGCATATGAAAAGATGCTCCACATCGCTAATCATCAGAGAAATGCAAATTAAAACCACAATGAGATATCACCTCACACCAGTGAGGATGGCCAACATCCAAAACACAAACAACAAAAAATGTTGGCAAGGATGTGGAGAAAAGGGAACCCTCCTACACTGCAGGTGGGAATGTAAGTTAGTTCAACGATTGTGGAAAGCAGTATGCAGGTTCCTCAAAAAACTCAAATAGAAATATCATTTGACCCAGGAATTCCACTCCTAGGAATTTACCCCAAGAATGCAGCAGCCCAATTTCAAAAAGAGATATGCACCCCTATGTTTATCGCAGCACTATTTACAATAGCCAAGAAATGGAAGCAACCTAAGTGTCCATCAGTAGATGAATGGATAAAGAAGAGGTGGTAGATATACACAATATTCAGCCATAAGAAGAAAACAAATCCTACTATTTGCAACAACATGGATGGAGCTAGAGGGTATTATGCTCAGTGAAATAAGCCAGGTGGGAAAAGACAAGTATCAAATGATTTCACCCATATGTGGAGTATAGGAACAAAGAAAAAAACGGAAGGAACAAAACAGCAGCAGACTCACAGAACCCAAGAATGGACTAACAGTTACCAAAGGGAAAGGGACTGGGGAGGATAAGTGGGAAGGGAGGGATAAGGGGAAAAAAAGGGGCATTACGATTAGAGGACATAACATAGGGGGGGTACGGGGAGGGCTGTACAACACAGGAAAGACAGGTAGTGATTTTGTAGCATCTTGCTGTGCTGATGGACAGTGACTGTAGTGGGGTGTGTGGTGGGGACTTGATGGGGGGAATCTAGTAGGCATAATGTTGCTCATGTAACTGTAGATTAATGATACCAAAATAAAAAAAATTTAAAAAAAAGAAGAAAGATGAAATAATAAACATTGCCAAATAAGGAGAGTTGTCACCCACATAATGCGAAAAAAAATGAAGTGAAGCCTACAAAGGACTCTCTAAAAACCTCACTGAAACCAGAATGTTTACCAGTCTCCCGTGACAGGGGGTCTCCATTTCTGCCTAAGGAAAGGTCCTGGGAGCACCTCAGCAGGCGGGGCCGGGCTGGCCCGAGGCCCCTCCTCCAGGCAGTAGCCACCTTCTCACTTCCCAGCGCACAGCAGGCACACCCCTGCCAGCCCAGTCAGTTATTCTTCTTACGTTTTTCATAAGGAACAACTCAAAATATTTTCATACATAGTGATATTTCTGACACACGGTAGGCATTCATAGATATTTCTTCACTTGATGTCCAACTGTGTTTTCGTATATCCTGGGTGCTATTAAACTAATGTTTATCAGTATCAAGGTTTCACCAACGTAAGTGTAGTTTCTAAAGCTTCCCGTTTCCTTTAGTTGGTCATTCCAACTGCAATAATAAAACTTGTCATAGTCCACTACTTTTGCTGCCTAGTTACTTTAACTTATTTCTTTCTCTTTAAGAGTAAAGGCAAAGCACGTATTTTCCTTTCTTCAGTTCATTAAAATATATGATGGGAGAAAAATTGCTGCTTCCAAAAAGAAATCCATGACCTTGACTGGGTAAGAGCCCACAGCCAGGCACCTTTTCCTACCTAGACCATGAATGTCTGGTTTGGTAATCAAACGTGTAAAAAACTGGGAGAAGTCTGCTTTTCTTTATGTTTTAATTTAAAAAGAGACATTCAAGCTTATTCCAGTCAGCGTACGACTTCTTACATCACCCTGCCAACAGACATCAAGCACATTGCTCTCCCAGGACTCAGGCTGCTCTGGGCGAGGCAAGTAAAAATCAATTCTTTATATTGATCCAATGCCCAAAACTGGATCCTTCACTGGGAATTTATTTGAAGTATTTCACTTGCCCTTTGAACACTTACATAGAGAGTTATATATTTGATGGGAAAAGAACTAGAGAGAAAAATATCATGTTCTTTAACCACTTCTGTGCAATATAATGGCAACAGTCCCCAGCACAGGGGATGAGGGCAAGTTCCAAGAGGAAGGGATCAGGAAAGAAGGTAGAACAGACAAGGGAGGGAAACCAAAGGAGAAGATGGGCTCTGAGGAGCAGCAGGCCCCTTCCAGAACAGAGTACAAGATTCTCATAGCCCTTGGAAATTAGCAACCGCCCTTAGCGGGCTATAGTTAAAATTTTGAGCAGCCTTGGGCAACTACTAAAGCCTCCACTGAACATTTTAGCTGAGCCCTGAATGGGAAAAAAGAGCAGAGAGGTGAAGATATTTAGGAATGTCCCAACCAAAGAAAATGGCAAACGTCAAGGGTCAAAGGTTGGCATGGCACAGACCCTGCCATGTGTGGGAGGCATGTCTGAGCGAGAATGGTTGGGGAATGGTGAGGTGAAATTGGAGGTTAAGAGGCCAGGAGACCATGGGAAGGACCTTGGACTTTACTGCTGGTGCAGCAGGTCTGCATAATTCAGTTATTACAAAAGCAAATCAAAGTCATAAATCTTTAATATATTAAACGGAACCCATATCCTTTAATATGGCCACAGGTCCTGCATGATGTGATCCAACCAACCTTACCTCCTTCACCTGCCCCTGCCTCAGAGCCCCGTAGCCTCAGTGTGTCTGTTCCCTCATCTATATTATTATTCCCAGACCCCTCCCCCCGCCCCAGTATCCTCTGTGAAGTGATGGTGCCATTTCATCTTTTCATATCAGTTTAAATGTTACCTCCTCAGAGCTCTTTCCTGGCTACCTGGTGTGAAGTCAGTTCCTCTTACCTACCTCTCATAGCACCTTGCTTTTTTCCTTCACA
Source organism: Phataginus tricuspis (assembly GCA_029783875.1). Lineage (NCBI taxonomy): Eukaryota > Metazoa > Chordata > Mammalia > Pholidota > Manidae > Phataginus > Phataginus tricuspis. Next base: position 3,336,162 of record JAQQAC010023241.1, read on the forward strand.
GCATTTATGACAACTGTACATTTATTAGTTTAACATCTACATTTCCAACTAGAGTGCTCTGAGAGAGTAAAAAACATGTCAGTGTTGTTTATGACTGTATACCCAGGATTTTATTTGATGAATAAATGCAAAAAACAAGTAACACACAATCAACAAAGCTAAAAGTTGGCTCTTTGAAAAGATCAACACAACTGTCAAACTTTTAGCTAGATCAGCCAAAAAAGAGAGAGAATGTAACTAACTAAAGTAAGGCACAAAAGAAGGGAAAGTACTACAGAACTTACAAAATAAATGTGATTATAGGGGAGTATATGAGTAACAAATATAGGCAACAGATATGGATAATGCCAAACAATTAGATAACTTAGGTGAAATGGACAAGTTACTGTAAGACACAAATTACCACAACTGACTCAAGAAAGAAAAAAAAAGCAGACCTGTAATAAGCAAAGGTATTGAATTTGTAATTAAAAAGCTTCCCATGAAGAACATCCCAGACTGGTGAATTCCATCAAACATTCAAAGAAAACATTAATACCAATCTTTCACAAACTCTTCCAAAAATTAGAAGAGGAAGGAACACTTCCTAACTTATTCTGTAAGACCAGTATTACTCTGGTACCAAAACCAGACAGAAGGAAAGAAGAGAAAAGAAAGCTACAGACCATATCCTGTATGAACACAGATGCAAACACTGTTAACAAAATACTAGCAAACATAGAACTCCAGCAACATACAAAAGGACTTGCATATAATTCTTTTGAAACAAGCAACATATAAAAAGAATTATACACAACAAGAGGATTTATTCCAATAAAGCAAGAATGGTTTTATGTCCAAAAATCAATTAATGTAATAGACTACACTGATATAATAAAGGACAAAAATCACACAATCACTTCTACAGATGCAGAAAAATGATTTGGCAAAATCCAACACTTTTTCATTGTAAAACACTCAACAAACTATGACTAGAAAGAAACTTCCTCTACCTGGTAATGGGCATCTACAAATAACCCAGAGCTAACATCATACTTAAAGATAAAAAAGTGAATGCTTTCTCCCAAAGATCAGGAACATGACAAGGATGTCCACTCTCACCACTTCTACTCAACATTTTACTGGAGGTTCTAGCCAGGGAAATTAGGCAAAAAAAAATGAAATAAAAAGGTATCTTAAGTAGAAAAGAAGAAGTAAAACTATCTCTTGCAGATGATATGATTTTATATATAGAAAACTCTAAGGAATTCACTAAAAAACTATTAGAATAAAGGAGTTTAGCAAGGTTGCAGGATACAAGATCAATATACAAAAAAAAATTGTATTTCTATACGAAATGATCATTCCAAAAGTGAAATTAAGAAAACAATTCCATATATAATAGCAACCAAAAGTATAAAATATGAAGGTACAAATTTTTAAAGAAGTGTTAAGACTTGTATGTTGGAAACTATAAAACAGCATTAATGAGATAAAGAAGATCTAAGTAAATGGAAAGACATCTCATGTTCATGGATCAAAAGACTTAATAGTGTTAAAATGGCAATACTCCCTAAATTGCTCTACTATTCAATAATTCAAGGTAGACCACAGTCCTAAGTGTAACAGTAAAACTATAAAACTTCCAGAACACTAGGAGTAAATCTTCACAAAATTGCATTAGGCCTTCTTTGATAAAACACCATTAGAAACATAGATACACTGGACTTCTCAAAATTAAAAAATTTGTGCCTCAAAGGCACTATCAAGAAAGTGAAAACAACTGCAGAATGGAAGAATATACTTGCAAATCATATATAGCAGACTGCTATATAGAACTTAAAAAGAAATCTTATGACTCAATAATAAAAAGAAATCTAAGCCAATTAAAAAATGGGCAAGGGAAATGAGTATAAGTTTCTCCAAAGACATACAAATGGCCAACAAGCACATGAAAAGATGTTCAACATATCAGTCGTTAGGGAAATGCAAATCAAAACCACCATGTGGTAACACTTCACACCTACTAGAATGGATGAAATTAAAAGACAGACAAACGTGTATTGGCAAAGACGTGGAGAAACTGGAATCCTCATTCATTGCTGGTGGGAATACAAAATAGTGCAGCTCATTTGTAAGACAGTCTGGTAATTCCTCAAAAAGTTTTATATAGAAATACCATAGGACCAAATATCTCCACTCCTGGGCATACACCCAAGAGAAATGAAAACGGAAATCCACCTAAAAATGTGTGCACAAATTTCAGAGCAGTATTATTCACAATAGCCAAAAAGTGAAAAGAATCAAAAAGTCTATCAGCTGATGAATAAATACAATGTGACACATCCATAAATAGACTACTACTCAGCCACAAAAAGGAATGAGGCACTGGTATGTGCCACAACACGGATGAACCTTGAAAACATTGTTAAATGAAACAAGGTAGTTACAAAGACTACCTATTCTATGATTCCCTTTTTAGGAAATAAAAAATAGGCAAAGAAAGTAGGGCAGGAGTTGCCAGGGACAGGGGGTGACACAGGAATGAAGAATGACTTTTAACTGCATATGCCATTCCTTTTTGGGATGATGAAAACGTTCTAAGGTTAGATTGTCATGACTGGTTGCACAAGTCTGTGAATATACTGGAAAAAAAAGAAATGTACACTTTAAATGAGTGAATTGTATGGTATGTGAATTGTATCTCAACATGCTGTTTAAGAAAAATAACAGGTAATAGAGTGATATAGTCAGGTGCTTACCATCATATTCATATAACGACATTTTCCTGCCTAAGTGTTTATTTGTTGCACTGTGAAAACAAGGTTAAAATATAAGGGGGAGACAGAGGAAGACTTATCTTTGAGCACCTTGGTACCTGAGCATCAGAGCCCTCCCTGTAACATATTTACCTGGATGAATTTATATGACAAGGAATTTATTTATAGTTCAGAGTGATAGCAAACTACATTGCGTATTTTTTTAAGGCTTAATCATTTGGACTTTCAAACTGTAAAATGCAAAACTGGCCTCTCCGTAAGGGTGAAAACCACTGTGTTCCCAGGGCCAGCAGCAACCACAGAGCACTAAGAACAGATGGGCTCAAGCAGAAACCACTTACTCACATTCCGCAAGACCGGAAGGGCCAACTGCTCGAAGGAAGTCAGATCCACTACATACTGGCCAACTCTACATTCACGTTTTCCAGGCAGAGGTTCTAACCTGAATGAAAAGACAGTGTGTTCTTAATTGCTGAAAGACCCCTGTATCAATTTCTAGTTTTTAGCTGCTCCACTGAGCCTCCGACCTTCTGCATATGCTCAATCATTCTTAAAAAATCACATACACAGAAAGTGGTCATGTGCAAAGCTGATCTGATTCCCTGGTTTCTCCTGAAAGCAGGGCTACCACTAAGTGTGTGCACCACCACCCATGGACGTGGCAGTGACCTCAGCAGGGCCAGCCCTGAGCTCCAGGCAGACAGGGCAGCAACTACTTTTGAGAAACAGGGCTGTGAGTTACAAAGTGAGAAGAGCTTATTTTTATACTGTTTTTCATAGAAGGTTTCAATTTCCATGTTCATTCTCTGACAAATCTGTAAAGGTCCCAGATATTTAAGATAGATCATTTGGCTCAACTGTCTGCCCAGGAAGAATAAACACAGAAAAAGAAGCATCAGTACCCAACTCGAGATAAAGGCCCCCGTGTGCCGGATAATGTGACAACATCGAATCCTATTCTTCTCCCTCCCTGTCTGACTTCTTCTGTATAAAATCCATCGACAGGTACGCCAGAGGACTTTAAAACCTCACTGGCTTTCTGGATCAGTGTTGTTTTTCCAACTCCTAAAAAAGAAAAAAAAAGCCCATTAGGAACCACTCTTGCTAGAGGACACATGGCACTCCAACTCTGAGAGCAATCACAGTGTACAGCGTAGAGAGAAATGGGCTGCACATGGATTTTATGAATATTAACTTCACTTTAATCTTGGTTGTGCCAGGTGTTAAAACTTCTTCATTTCAAGTAGAAACAAGCACAATAAAAATATGAATGACATCTTAAAGTTTACTTTTAAATTCTGAAACATTATTAGTTTTGTCACATACACAATCTTAGAACTGATTGAGTGGTTTTTCTGATGATAGTCTCAAGTTCAGTTTGCATCGTATGAGTCAAGCTTCTGTTTTCTGTTGGGCTGACTCTCCTCCTTGGGTGGGCAAACTCACTCAGGAAGTAAAACCAGTCAGACTTAGGTTAAAGGCTGGGAACCTTAAACAAGGATTTCAACCTTCAGGACACTCTGCACCCACATTTAACAATGGGAAATCCCTTCACTCCTCTGTGGACGTACACTGCTCTGTCCCGAAAACATGTCTCTTAAATAGAACTACCACCACTAGAAATGACAGCTTTTAAACTTTACAAGAGCAGTCCTACCAGGTTGGCAACCCCTCTATCACTTTCTATCACTTTCCCTAAGCATTCCTTGGGCTTGCCCCCAATCCCTTCCCAAATTATAACCAATGAGCCTCCACCCTTATCCTCCCCAATTCTGGCCCCTTCCTTGCCTCCGAGTCTAGCCCACTGCCCAACAGGTGCCACCTAATATAATGATACCAATTACTGACACGGAGCCAGGCATGGTTCTGGCATGTCACACCCATTTTCTTGGTTAAATCCTCACAACCATCCTCTGAGGCAGTTACCATTCTTGTCCCTATTTTGAAGAAACTGAGGCACATAGAGGTTAGGTAACTTATCCAACATTACACAACTAAGAAAGACCACACATTTTAACAGAGGCCTTCATCTGACTTTGTTTATGTAAGTCTTGTTTCCTATAAATCTATGTCAGTGGCATCATGATGACCCAAAAATGAAAAAACGGGAGACCTTTGAGCAGGTCTGCAATAGAGCTATGTTGACATACCCCAGAGCTGTAAATCATTCTTCTTCCTATGGCTGCCCACACACAGTCATTGGAGCTCCCCAGGAACCCTTTTAAAGGTCAATGAAATGAAATAAGGTCTGCTATTCTTATTTAATGTCTCCCTCCAAATTTCACACTAACAATTGCATCTGGCCTTCTGGAACATGAACAGCAGCCCAAGAGGATCCCAGCCCCATGCTCACTGGGGCTACTAAAACATTGTGTAGGGTTCTAATCCCAGCTCTGCCCTTCAGAAACTGTTGCTTTAAGAAAGTCATTGAAAAATCTGTTTAATGCAGACAAGTAGCATTGGTGGTTATGAAAGTCAGGACTTTCCCAAAGGGCAATGTCAATGGGCCTTCTGCAGCACACAGCAATTCTATGGCTAGGAATTCATCCTCAGTAAAAAAATCTGAGAACAGGACAAGGATATATGAAACAGGAGGTCACTTCGCCATTGTTCATAATAGCAAAACACTGAAAACCTAAATGTTGATCAGTAAGGGACTATTAAATTATGGTATCATGGATTAATGACACATAAATACATAGGGACACCATGCAGCCATTAAAGAGAATAATGTTTAGTTATGTTTATTAATTTGGAAAAGAGACCAAAATATATGAAAATAATAGAGGAAAGCAGGTTACGAGACAGCACACATTCACAGCACTATTCCATTACAGTTCCCCCAAAAAGTGAAGTATACATGTCTATAAAAGACAATGTCCAGATATGGAAAGGTTTACAGCACTTATACCTGTATGTTGGAATTCCATATGATTGCCACTTTCTTCTTTAAAACTTTGATTTTTTTGATCTTATAGTGAGTGTGTATTACCTTTAATGTAAGAAAGCTACTCACATTTTGAAAAAGATAACATGCAGCAACTGTAATCAAGATGACATTATGTGCTTTGTTGTTGCTTCGGCTGTTGTTTACTGACATACTGGTGGGCTCTATGGCAACAGGCCTGGGGGCGGCCACAGCAGTGGGGAAAATGGAAGGTAGTGGGTGGAGTGCTGCAACAGAAGTGCACAGTACACATGCCCTGCGTGTTAGACAGAACATAGTAAAGCAGGAGAAGGCTGGATCAAATCCCCTTTTCCTCTTCAGTTCTAGAAATCTTTCAGTTAATTTTTCATCTCCATTAATTAAGCTGCTACCCTAGTGTTGACTTGCTAACAAGTGGCCAGTGCTGAAGGAAACCCAGGACAATAGTCCTACATCACACACAGGCACTCAGAGCAGGTCAGAAAGCTCCATGGTCCTGGTTCTTCAATAAAGTCAGTCCTGAATAAATATATTCAAGTGCAGGGAGTTTAATTTGGGAAGCAACCCCAAGACATGCTAGTTGGGAGATAACTGCATTAACAAGCAAGTTACCTTTGTGGATAGCTGGAGCTTAATGCCACTGGGAAATCCTAGGAGACAGTTCTGGACATGTGGCTCACAGTTATCCTGTCTTATGAGGGGGTAGGGAGTTAATCCACTGACTTCCACGTGTCGTGGGTTGGGAGGCTGCTCCTGGGGTACAGGAATTCCCTGTCCCTTCAGGCCTGCCCTGTATGCAGGCAGAGTGGGCTCCAGTGGCCAAAGACAGCCGTCCAAGAGGGTCGCAGTTGCACAGGTGAAGTCGGGAAAAATGCTAAGTGCCGAGGAGGGGCTGGGGCACTGACAGCATATACAAAACACGACCTCCTTGAAAAGATAAATTACCTGAGTATCTGAACATGTCGAGAGCCTAGGACAGCAGGCAGAGTTTGCAATTGAGTTAGTGACAGAAAGAAACTAAGTAAATGAAAAAGCAACCACCACCACCACAACAGACAACTCCCAAAGGGCAAAAAGGTTGTGCATAAAAGGAAATGAAATCGCAGATCGATCATTACATGACTTAAGACTGTAAACACTATTGAGCTCATCAAAATTACATTACAATTGCATCAGGAAGCCAGGGGAAGGGAGAAGGTGCATGGGTTTTAGGGCAGGCTTGAGAGAGCTATACTGTAGAATTACTTGAGTCTTTCAACTATGTGTACATAAAACCTTGATATAGAAGGAAATGCAAAGAACCAGTGCTGGCTTGGCCAGCCTTTGTCCCCAGCCCCCTCCAGAACTCAGGCAGGTACAATCCCAATAACAGGTCATCTCTGAGATGAAACATATAGATGCTTGGGGCCAGTCCGATGAGAAAACGGCATTCCAAGTTTCAAATAAAGGGCTGAAAAAATCAACTTTCAGAAGACAGCACTTTGCAATATTAGGGTGTATCTTTGGATATTAGAAATTTCTAAAAGCACCCTCCTCCTTATTGCTCCCCCGCTGCCTGGTAAAAATAAAATTCCAAAGTCTGCAATATTAAGTGAGGTCTTTGCTACTTAAGGCTTAACATCATCATCGAAATAAAGTGGAAGATAAGTCGAGGCCAAGGTTACAATCTTTGATATCTGAACTCACTAACTTGAAAATTAGTCCTGTTTTGCAAAGCTGTTTAAAGTAACCACTTTCTCCACTCCAAGTCCATCTTTTTTCCTTAGACTAGCTGATGCTGCCACGACGTCCCTGCCTGCTTGATACTTGTGTAGCCCCTTGGTTTAAAAACCTATTTTCCTCTGGTCTCTTGTTTGAATGCGCTATGGCATTCGCCCAAGGGCAGGCCTAGAGAGGACAGACACAGGGCCTAAGCAGCGGGTTCCTGTGGGTACCAAGGCTCCTTAGCCTGCAGCCTCATCCATGGAGGGAGTCAGTGAACTTGGGTGGGGAAAGAAAGGTCACACCTCTTTCACCATGCTTCAACTGAAATGCGCACTTCCCTTCATTAATAATGCAGCCAGAGCCACAGTGCCAGCAGCGCGCGGTGACTAGCAACAGAAGCCAGACGCCTTCAAAACCACCACGTCTGCGGCAGAAGTCTTTCAGGATCGTTGGTGCACTTCAGTTTCAAAGCTGCAGTAGGTATTATCGCTGCCGCTGGACCCTGCTACTAGGACCTCAACAAAGAAGCCCAAAGATTACATCACGTGTTGTTCTTCCTTTTACCATAGCTGGCTACGTTTCTAGCTCCAAATAACGTTTTCTAGAAAGGGATACGGAGGATTCCGGGTACAGCGCGTGTAATTTAAACTACCAACTTCAGGGGTAGCGCCGCCCTCCCAGCCAGCAGGGGTCCCACCCCGCGCGCCCCCACGCCTGCCCCTCGGCCTCCGGAACGCGGAGACCCGGGCGGTTTACCTGGGGGCCCCGTCAGGAAGACGTGCAAGGCCATACTGGGGTGGCCGGGTCGGGTCACTGTCGCAACCAAGGGGTGAGGGTCGCGCTTCCGGGTCCCGCCCCGGCCTGCTTCAGGCCCCGCCTCCGCCGACCGGAAGCACGCCTTCACAACCACGCCTGCGCCTCGGCTGGCGGGCTTCGGTCACGTATGCGCCCTCAGGTCCGGGCCTCAGTTGCGCATGCGCTCTGCTTCGGTCCGTGGCGTCCTCGTCTATAGGCCGGGTAGGTAAGGTGGCGATTCGGACCTTCCTGTGTCACTATGCTTCACCTTCGGTGCTGAGCTCGCATGGGGTGTTGCGAGGACATAGCGTGAGAATGTCTGTTACCATACCAGGGCTGCTCCACGGGAACGCAGACCCCCAAATCCTGCCCCCGTCCGTGCGGGTTGTAGTTCCCCCAGGCCGGGGGCGGGGAACGCCTTTGTGAGGGAGGTGTGGGTCCTGGAAGTCTTCCTCAAGGGAGGGAGCTTTACTGCCCATTGGAACTGTTTGCCTGGTGTCGTTAGTCATAGGTGCGAGTAGAATTGCTTGATGAAACGTGCTTGACGTCTGGGCTCCACCTCCGGCGGTTCGGAGTGATTGGACTTGGGCGACTGTTCAGTATCTGGATCTTTGTTGTTTAAATTCCCCAAATACGCCGGGTTTGAGAAACACTCGTTTATGCTGACTTCCCATCTTCAACCGTGCACAGGATAACCAATTTCCTTACCTTACCTCCATGCATAAATGTAAAAGCAACTCAGGACCCAGCAGGAGCATCTCTCCATGCAAAGAATAAAGTGGTTTTCCCCCCTTCACTTAACACTTGAAATGTTTCAACCAGTGATAGGAAGGGACAATGGTCTTGGGCCAAATATACTGTAAACTCAGTCTAAAGTGTGTACAGTTTGACTTGTGATGACTCATTTGCCATCCTGTTTGAGAAAGCGATTTCACTGAGTGCTCAGCTTACTTGGTTTATGCCCGCACGGGACCTCCACACCCTTTAGTCTGCAGTATACATCAGATGGCCTCAGTTCCCTGCTGCTTAGAAACAAATCATCCAAAAAAGTAAGATTTGTACAGTGTAGCTGTCGCCATCATGTCTGCGCCATTTATTCTGTTGCACCACTGGTAACGTAGGACCGTCCACCTAAATCTGTCTTTAACCTCCATGCAAATTGGAATAAAAAAGAACTGATGTAGCCAAGTAACCCAGAGGAGTAGTTTCTGAAAGACAGGAAACCTGCCATAACAAGTATACTCTTGTTTTTATCAAACATTTATTTTTTAAATGCTAATTATGTAACATTTTCCATTCCTGAAAAGCAATTTCTATTTGCAAGGCTCACTAAGGGTTGGATTATTTTCTTCTGATACTGGTATTCTGGTAGCTACTAGCAGACATCAGTTTAGATAGCTGGAGCAACATGTAGACTCCAGGTGTAGAGAATTGGTATCTCAGAGAACAGAAAAATTTCTTCCATAGGTGGATATATTCTTTTCCATTAAAAACTATTTCTTTGGGTGGTGAACACGGGTGCTTCACTTTATACATTGATCAGAGTCTCTGTGCAGTTTCCTCAGTGTGATAACACATCAATAACAACAGATGAAATACCTTATATTAGAGATTAACAACAAAGGGAGGAGGGCATAACTGGGAACACACTTTAAAGTAAATAGGTGTAAGTCTGGGGAGAGGAAATCCTGGGGCAAAATACCTCTAAAAACTGAAATCAGTCAAAGGGAGAAATAAAGTTTAAAACCTGTGTACTGCTTACAAACTGCAGTCCAGGACCATCTTTCTCCTCTGCTTCGGAAGAAGCAAGCCAGCCCTTCCCTTTAAACTCTCAGGTTCAGACACACCCTTGGTTGCCCAGGTAATTACCCACTGATATGGAGATGAACTTCTGTCTGTCCCGAGGATATGCAAATACACTAAAGCCAGGCAAGATATTATGGAAATGTTAACAATTTTATCCATAGGCCACCCCTCCAGAAATCTCGCCTTACAATCTACTCCTTCCCCTTCTTCCTCAATGGTCCCTGGGCAAGAAAACTGGAGCATTGTGACCAGACTAATGACATAAAAATAGCAACAGTATAAAATCATGACAATCCTCAAGCCAGAGGATTCAGCCAGGTTCAAAGTCTTATGCACATTAAGTCCACAGCTCGTCCGTTCCACAGGCCGGCAGTGGCTGAGGGTTCAGAGCAATCATCACACGGCAGCTGCAGCCAGGGGTGCATTCAGGCCACAAGGACTGCAGAAGAAAATAACCTTAAGGGCGATAAGACACATGTTTTAATGACACCAGCACAGGCAAATCTAGTCCATCAGGTAGGATACTTGCAAGAGGGTGGTCCTGTGATAAAACAGTGGCAGGAATGGGATCTCGTCCTGGTCTAGTATACCAGACTTTCACCCCCCTCCCTGTGGGAGTTACAGATGGGTCAGTAGATAGGGCTACGGGAGGTACATGTACTGGCCATAAAGATAAAACAAAACTTCCCCACAAGATGCTCTTCCTCCTGGACGTTTTGGGTACACTACTGTGACCTTTGGGAGCCATTCAGCAGTTACTCCAGGAATACACACGAGGCCAGCTTCCAGACCTTTCCTCCAAGGTGCCAGAAGGGCCAGCCATTGCTGGTCCATGTGTCAAAATGTCCAGGGCCAGGTCCATTCACCACTGTCTCCAGGGCTTAAGGCAGTAGGGGCTGGCAGCAGGATGTTGCTCTGCTGGCCATATCCTGGCTGCAATAACTCTTCTTTGATTTGGACGTACAAGTGTGTAGGAGAGGCAAGGTGTGTGAGCATATCCACAGGGCTCAAATAACCTTTACGTGGGTTCTCGTTCAAATGCCTCAGCACTGTCCATAGGCAAACTGACCAACCCCATAGACTATTGGTGTCCAACTTCACACCAGATTTCAACAAACCATTGTACCTCTATATCATGCCTGCCCCAGTAGGATTATATGGTACATGAAATTTCCACTTTATTCCTAATTGCTGCATCCTTTGATGTAATGCATGTCCAGTAAAGTGGGTGCCTCGATCACTTTCAATCACCTGTAGCCGGCCATACGCTGCAAAGAAATGCTCCAGGCCCCTCTTGGTGGTTTGCTGATCTGCACGACATACAGGAAAAGCAACCAATAGTCCAGTAGCTGTCATGGCATACCGATATCCTTCTGATATGGGCAGAGGCCCAATACAGTCAATTTGCCACCTGACAAGGGGTATTGGCCCCCTTACTATTGTCCCATGTTGCCATGGGACTCAGTGTTAAGTCCCTCTGAGAGCACACAAGGCACTCCTTCTGGGCTCTGCTGACTTCATCAAAGGTCAACGGCAAGCCCCACCTACTGCCTACAGCCCACATTGTCTTTTGCCCCACGTGCAACAAATGCTGGTGTAGCCATTGGGCCACATCAGAGGCAGGCTTTCCTTGTAGCCAGCGCACCTGGGCCAATGTGTCTGCTTCATCATTCCCTGGGGATGCCAAAGGCAAATGGCCAGTCACATGATATACAGTAACAGTCTTAGTCTGATCAGAGGCCCATAGGTCTTGCCACAACTCTTGCCCCCAAAGGGGCCAGTGACCAACCATCCATTTGGCATGATACCATGTCGGTAGTCACAGGGTCAAACCCCAATAGACGGCCCAGCTGTCAGTGCAGACAACTATAGGGGAAGCCTCCTGGGTGATCACAAGCCATAATGCCTGCAACTCAGCCCATTAACTGCTCTTCCCCTCCCCATCCTCCATCCATATTGCCTCAGTCTTAGGATGGAAAGCCACAGCCCTCCAATTCGGGGGCTGCCCATGACTGGAGCCGTCTGTATACCAAACATCTTCAGGTATAGGGGCTTTTCCCTCCTGATAAGGAGTCTTAGCTACCAAGGGCTGAAAAGCAAGTTCTTCCTGCTTTCCACTGGTATAGGTCACTGGCCCCAATAAGCATTGGAGTTCTCCACTTAAGGAGCTAGTAGAGAGGGCGCTGCACTGCTGTAAATATGTGCCCCATTTGGCCAGTATAGATGTCTGTGCCACGCCACTCTGTGGCCTTTGGGTTCAGTCTCGCACCCACCCCACGATGGGATAGATGGTTATTACCTTGGTCAGAGCTGTTCCAGCAATGGGCTCCGTAGCCAGCAAGGCGTGGTACACAGCAGCCAGTTGTTTCTCTATCAAGGTGTATCGGACCTCTGTTCCTTTCCATAGTTGTGACCAGAATCCAATAGGTTGGCATGTCCATTCACTCTTGTAATACTGTCACAGTGGTAGTGGTGGGGAAAGCCTGGACCTTGTCTATGACTGTTTCAGGAATAAGTTTAGTTTTATCCAACCAGACAACCCCCAAGAATTTGACAGACAAACTGGGTCCCTGAACCCTGGTGCTGTTCACAGCCCATCCTTTTTGCTGTAGATGTTGCAGCAGTCTAGGAACTGCCCCTTCTAAATCTGAAAGAGAATCAGATGTGAGCATAATATCATCAATGTAGTGATACAGCTGCACTGTTTGCGGTTTTTTCCATGTGGCCAAGTCCTGGGCTACAAGCCCATGACAGATGTTGGGACTGTGGAGGTATCCCTGTGGAAGGACAGTGAAGATCCACTGCCGGCCTTCCCACATGAAGGCAAACTGTTCCTGGCTTTCCTGTGCTATGTCAATAGAGAAGAAAGCATTAGCAAGGTCTACTATATAATGATACGTTTCGAGTTCATGGCTGAGGATGTCCAGAATGTCTGCAACAGACGGGACAGCATGCAAAGGGGGTGTGTATTCAGTTCCCTGTAATCTACAGTCATATGCCAGGAGCTCTCTGGCTTTCTCACTGGCCACACTGGGGAATTAAAAGGACTATGAGTGGGCTTTATGATGCCCACCCTCTACAACTCCTGTAGAGTTTCTCCAATTTCCTTGTGCCCCCCCAGGCAATTTATACAGCTTAATATATGTCACCCGCTGAGGTACAGGCAGAGCTACATGTGGGTGCTTAGCATGTCCCCTCAGAACTGCCTTTACCACATGTACCGTCAGTCTGAACTCACCTGCAGTGGTCTGTAACCACAGGCCCTGCAGGATATTTACCCCCAAAATATATTCAGGGATGGGAGAAATGTACACGGTGTACTCCTTTGGGGGTAAACGCCCTATCGCCAATGAGATTTGGGCTTTCTTCACTCTAACTGCCTTACCCCCATAGCCATCTATCACAGCAGGGGTCCTGGGAAAATGCTTAGGGTTGCCATGAATCAAACAACACTCAGCTCCTGTGTCTACCAGTGCCAGGACACGTTGTACAGTCACAAGGGACCAATGAATTCCTAATTCTACATGTGGTCTCTGGTCCCCACCATGTCCCCAAGGTGGGGACTTTGACCCCCCCCAGTCGAACCACAATGCCCAATCATCCTCCTGTGGGGGTGAGGGCTCAGGTGAATCCTGAGAACTGTCTCCCATAAAGTTTTGCAGGGACACATGCTGGGCACGAGGCCCTGACTCTTGTTTCCGTGTCCTGGACCTCAACAGCTGAAACTGCTGCTCTGGCTTTAATTGGTGCCACAGCTCTAACAATATTCTATTGGGCTGCCCATCAAGTTTTTCTTTCACTACCCCGGCCTTTATCAAATCAACCCACATCTGGGTCCTCGAGACCTTCATGGGGCCTTTTGCACCTCTCCTTTCAGTCATGGCCCGTACTTCCCTCCATGCTTTTATTGTTTCAACCTCCCCCAGATCTGCTAAAGTATGAGTAGCCTCACTTCTGGGTTGCCCTAAGTGGGGGGCAAGAGTATTCACTAGGGACTCAAAGAGATGTGGGAGCTGTATGCAACACCAGATTTCTCATTCCTATAGTGAACACCTCCTCATCAGGGCCCTGGGGGTCCATATTATAGATGATATTTTTCATACCCAATTTCTGCAGTACCTGTTGGAGCTCTGCATACATTTTCCAACTACTGGGAAAATATGGTAAATCATCCTGATTAGGCCAAACTATCCTGATGGCAGCTGTCAGCCATTCTAGGAGTGTCTGATTCCCTGAGGCGTGATAGCAACTGCTGCCGGAGGGAAGGGTGAATCATCAGGGAAGTCATTCTACTCATCTCAGTACCCAACACAACAATGTTTTCCACCCCCATATCCCAGAGACGTAAAAGCCACGTAGGCAGAGATTCCGATGGCCTCTACCTATACTAGATGCTCCTATCCACCAGCTCATCCTGGGTATATAGGCAGAGCATGGAGTGCTCCACAACCTGGGGAGGGGCTGTTCCTCCCCCTGAGGAGCCCACAGTTGTTTTGTTTTTATTTTCTTAATTACAGCTGTGCGGGCCTTTAAAACAGGAGAAGATGGTACCTCTGGCCGTGGCCTGGGTAGCAGATCCGCCAATGGTCCCGCCTCCTCCTCTTCTCCCTCGGGCTCCTCCACAAACGGCTCCTCCTCCACCACTTCCAGGGCTGAAGGCACTATTCTTTCTTCCCCCTGCCCCATGGCCTCCTGCAATGTGGCTTTTCCTGCTGCTTCTCCCCTTGCTGCTAAGGAGTCTTCTAGGAGCATGACCTGTCTTTTCAGTAACTGTCTCTCTTCTTTAATATCATCCCATAGGTTATCGCCCAGCTCCTCCAAGCGATGCTGAAGTGTGTCTCTCTCCCGCCTAAGTCCCTCTCTCTCCTCGCTAACCCTATTGATAATCCTCTCTTTCTCCCGTATAACATTTTCCACTATCTCGATGAAAAGAAACCCTACAATGCCAGCCACTACCCAGCCCCCTAAGGTCTCCAAGCAGTCTCCCAACTCACAGAGGGCTAATTCTGCAGCTTCCGGTGTTTCCACCCTTCCCCAGTTCTGGGGAAGGCCCCACCCCTCTAGGAGGTACTTTCCCTAGACCAATTCCCCCCTAGGGGTTCCCAACTTGGAAGTGCCACAGCTGGGGGGATAATAGCAGGTGAAGCAGCACCCTCTGCCACTGCACCCACTGGGGGCTCCCCACCATCCACAGAGCAGCCCTCCCAAAGGTCACACCCATTATGACAGAGTTTGGGTTCAGAGGAACTCTGTTGACTGCCACCATATGTAAGTCCGGAGAGAGGAAATCCCAGGGCAAAATACTCCTAAAAACCAAAATCAGTCGAAGGGAGAAATAAAGTTTAAAACCCATTTATTACTTACAAACTGTACTCCAGCGCCATCTCTCTCCTCTGCTCCAGAAGAAGCAAGCAAGCAAGCCCTCCTCTTAAACTCTCAGGTTCAGACACACCCTTGGTTGCCCAAGTAATTACCCATTGACATGGAGATGAACTTCTCTCCACCTCTGAGGATATGCAAATTCACTAAAGCCAGGTGAGATATTCTGGAAATGTTACAATTTTACCCACAGTTTGATCATATCATATCATATCAGTCCAAATGAACTGAAACACTAAACAAGCAGTTTTTTTCTTAAAATACTTCTTTATGAGCTGGTTGTTGTGAGCATAGGTTTTTTTTCCTTAAGAAATAATGGACTTCCGGGAAGATGGTGACGTGAGCAGGGTGGCAGAAATCTTCTCCCAACACTATATTTATCTATGAAAATACAGCAAATACAACTATTCCTAAAAGACCAGAATACAAAGGAAAGCGCACAGCGTGCAGCTACACCTGAGAGGACACGGCACCCCGCGAGGCGGGTAAGATACAGAGCCGCGACCCAGTGGGACCTGAGCACTCCCCCACCCCAGCGCACCGGCAGGAGGAGAGGATTCAGAGCCAGGAGGGAGTGGAAGTACAGGCCAGTGAAATAACCAGCCCCGGTGATCTGCGTGGGGAGCGCTGACACACATTGTGCAGTGCAGTGGAGAATGGAGAGACAGACGGTGCAGTGTCTGAGCGGGGAACGTGCCAGGGTGCTTGCAGCCAGCTCCAGGAAGGAAAAAGAAAGAAAGAAAAGCGTACGCTTTTTTTTTCAGCGGTCTTAAAGAGACAGGAGCTCAGCGGAGGACCGGATCGCCCCGGCACACTCAGCCCAGCAGGCTGGGAGTCCTGGGGAGTTTTGGACCCCTTAGCTGGTGACTGGGAAAGGGTGGCCGCAATTAGACTTCCCACAGAGATCAACAGCCTCCCACTCGTTCCCACTCCTGCCAGAGCTATAAAGGGCCCTGCAGAGCGGCACGGCCATGGCTCTGGAATAGTGGAGCAACAGCGCCACCTACAGCATCCCCACAGAATCTACTCCCGGTGGGTGTTTTTTTGTTTTGTTTTTTGTTTTTTGTTTTTTCTTTTCTTTCTTTCTTTCTTCCTTTCTTTCTTTCTTTCCTTCTTTCTTCCTTTTTCTTTCTTCCTTTCTCTCTTTCTATTCTTTCTTTCTTTCTCTTTCTTTTCTTTCTTTCTTTCTTTCTTTCTTTCTTTCTTTCTTTCTTTCTTT